>BLKR01008979.1:0-95000 GCA_011170035.1 Teleogryllus occipitalis | reverse complement strand
TAATTCTGTAAAATTAAAAACATTATGAACAATGATACATAATTCAATATTAAATTGAAAATTACAGTAGATTTTTTCAAAATCATAAACAATTAGTTTCCAAACTTAAATTGAAAGCTGGAAATTGAATTATAGTTATAAGAAAGATCTTTTACCAACAAACTCGTTAGTTGCTGGGAGTGACATTCAGCATCGTATTTAGAAAAAAGTATGTTCGTTTGTCTCGAGATGTAGTGGACAGTCAGCTACCATATGACTGTCCTATCTTGAAATAATAATTATGCTACAAGCAACTTTTTAAATTAACGATTCTTGATGTAAAGCATATATGTATAATTATCATTTTGGGTATTACTTAGCCAGGAGTAATTGTACTAAATTTTGACACTTTTAGTACAGGGTATATTGCCCATTCATGATAGTTAATCGTGTTATACGACATGGATTCTGTTCAAACTTTAAGCATAAACTTGTTCCTGAATAGAAATTGAAGATTTTTCATTATAATAATAATAAGAATATAATAATAATGATAATAATAATAATAATGATGATAATAATAATAATAATAATAATAATAATAATAATAATAATAATAATAATAATAAGCACTACTCTCCTTGAGATGGCTCTTGACCGCGATCTTGATGACCATGATGAAGATGGTATATTTCATTGATTATTCTACGTTACAAAAACGTTTACAAAACTATTCACTTTAATTCATTAGTATAATGAATGAAATATTATCATTATTATAGTACCTTGCCATGAATTGTAATTAATAATATAAAAATTGCAAGGTGTCTCGGACATTAAAAATATTGTCTTTGTCGTTCTTTCTCTCAGCATATTCTTCTTGTCTGGACGCGCGCCTCGTTATGTGTATCCGTGAGTGTGTTTGTAAATTTGTGCCGAAAAGCGAAGGTCAAAATGTGGTCAAAATGAGGTCAAAATGTAGTGACCATTAGACTGAAGTTTACGATCTTTATCTTCGTACTCTCTTTTTGTAATAATTTTCCTGTGTTTCTACAATTATAGTCCACCCTAAGGTTGCACCACTTCACGTTTTTTCTGCAAGAATATCTTGGCATCTAAGAACCAAGTAAAGACTGTCGTATTTCATGTACAGCAAAGCACACGTGCAGTACCGTATTACTTATCCTATATTCGCCCATTCTACGTTCTCATGCAGCTGCTGTTTCATGACCAAAAATATTACCTCGAATACCGCATGTGAACTTGCGTCACAGACTCAGTTGTACCTCGTATTCTAGAGCACAATGATATTGAGTTTCATATCGGAACGATCTGTTTGATCTGGAAGAAATAGAGCAAATTTTCTTTTGTAATTAGTCGACAATACATGTTTTCTTCGTTTATTGAAATAATTTATTTACATATGTGAATAAATGATTACAAATTGAACGGGAAGAATGACTTTAAAACATGTGTGGATAGCGAAAATAATCGATGAGATCTTACGATTGTTCGGAAAACGAATAACAAAAAAATATTCTGTAGAGTTTGAAAGGCATGCTGTTCAAATACCTTGTAATGTTTTATGAACTCGTTTTGACGATGCGCTCGATAACGTTAATTATCTGCGTTCGAGAAACTCCTCGCTCGTTCGTGTGTCATGTTTTACTGTGCTTGGTTTCACGACTCTTGTGTTAAAGTGAGAACATCGAGGACCCGTAGAAAATATCCTGGTGGCGAATATGTCCTCAACTCCAGACATAAAACTCGGGCGAGTTATAGCAGTTATGATATGAGCACACTTCACTCGCTCGAGGACTGAGCAGGGAGTGAACTCACTCAAGGCTTTTGTATTAAAGGGTAACCAGCGAACCTCTGAACCTTGTAAAGTAAGAATTTGAAGAAGTCGGGGAAAACGAGAAATTTATTTTAAAATTGCATTATTTCGTTTTTCATTTCGCGTTTCTTTGAACTCTTCGCACAGATACTGATTCCCGGTAGTATTCATTAATATAGACCAGGATCACGGCGGTTTCTCTGTAGATTTACCGCGATGTAAAAGGCCTTGAAGGCGGAGATTCACTTCAGAGATTCACTTCACCGTTTGAGATGTTTACTGAGGAATAACTGTCAATCTGGATTCTGAAGAAATGTGAGTAGTCGAAATAATTTATTTTATTGAAGAGTAATATTAAAGGATAAAGAACGAGGAGGTGTCTTATATTTAAAGTCGTATGTCTTATATTTAAAGCAGGACATCTGACTGTCGTGACATGGCTCATATGTTACGGAGTGTAGCAACCTTTACAGAGTAACAATTTACTGGAGAATGACGGATGATCGTCTGTGTCTAAAATCGTGACCTGTGGGCCATCTAAAGGCAAATAATATAATTAACTAGTGGTGCTAAAACAGCAGATACTTTCTCGCCCTTATTTTCACGCAAAATAAAAATACTTATATTTTTGAAAAATTGTGCATTACCTTATTTCAAAATCTTTCTTTAAGGAACATATTTCATTAAAGGAAAAAATCTCTGTCATTGTATTTGAAGTTTTAGGAAGATGTCGAAAAATTCTGAATTTTTGCAAATTTCAAAAATTTTGAGTTTTTAACGAACATGAAACCTACACCATTTTTTTAAATGTCCTTGACATTAACAACAAAATGTAATCAAAAACGATGGAGCAAATTTTTTTGAAAATTTGTCAATTGTTTCAAGGGGTTCATGTGAAGTACCCCCTCCAAAAAATATCTGTTTCGAATTCAAGGAGCCGCAATACCAGCCAGATCGATTGGGGAATATCAATTTTGGAGAAAATCGACTGAACGGTTTAGCCGCTAGCGTTGTTCACAGACAGACGAACAGAGAGACGTTTTGCCGTCATTCGATATATCGGTATCAAGGAGCCACAAAACTTGTATTCTGGCTACACCAAGTGGGAGAGAATATTTTTCTAGTGTATTTATCCACTTTTTTCGTTACCGGGGCCCTGTAATAAAGAGTTTTTCGGCCGAAAATTCGCGCAGCTTTTTCTCTACTCCATAGCGAGAAAGTGAAAATGAATACCTCCGAGTTCCAGCATGTGACTCGACCGATTTCGTCAGCGTACAAGGCGTCGAGAGCCCCTCCCTTCGCGGCGTCTGGGCCCCTCGTCGGGGGCCGCGCTCGGTTCGCGCGACTCAGCAGCCTGCGGGCGACGCCGGCGCCCGAAATCCGTCCCCGGTGCTCGAGCACGTGCGCGTCCTCAGGCGGCGTCCGTCCTCATCCTCACCCTCACCCTCACCCTCAGCCTCTCCCTTTCCCTCACAGCGCCCGCGATGGCTCCAGCCCCCCGCCTTGCTTCCACTCCCACGGAAATATAAGAGGTTTGGGAGCAGTTCGAATATCACACCTTGATATTTCGAATACTTTGAAATTTATATTTTTTTTATTTTTCGAAATTGTGTATATATATATATATATATATATATATATATATATATATATATAGAGAGAGAGAGAGAGAGAGAGAGAGAGAGAGAAAGAATATATCGAATTTTGTCATATATAGGTTTTGTTGATAACTGGATATTGAATACTCGAATTCTCGAATTATTTTATAAATCTAATTTGCTGGCATGGAATTTATTTTTGACACCTCGAATTTTCTCTTATCTCGATTTCTTTGTCACCGCCTTCCCTAAATAAATATTATGTGACATTCATTAGTCGAAATAACTCGATTCACACCGCTTCGGACTCAAACTGTCTACATTACACCGATGAGGGTGTGCTGATAGAGTTAGATAGTGTTGAAGTCAAAGTATGAAGAATGTAATGATGAGAATAAAATGTAATACGTGGATACTTTGTGTTGGTAATTTTTATTTTGTTGCGTATTGTGATTAATTTATCTGGAATTTAGTACAGAGGATTTGAACTAAATGACTCACAATAAGCAAACATTCAACTCTGCACTGCCATACAAACCTGGTCCCGTAACTGTTACTGCGAAACTGTTCCTTCTTTGGCTTTTGTTTGCTGGTTTGTTTTATTTTCATTACATGATGTTGCATTAAAAGTAAAACCAATATTAGATACAAATGTTAATTTGATAATAGTGATTGTTGCAACTTCAATGTAGTCTCGATAATAGTTAATCACAATCTGTAGAGAACAGTGAAGAAAACCTACAGTCGTGGAAGCAACATTTACGTTTGTTTTCTTTTGTAATTATTTTCCTAACCCCTTTTGCTCAATGGTATTCGATCAAGTTCTGAAGCGGGAAATATGTCCATGATTAATTCTCAAGCAACTTCGGTGCTCAGACTAAGCTCCCAAATGGCGAATCCGTCATCCTTCCCGTCCCCCGCCCCCGCCCATCCCCTTCCCACCACCCACCAGTCCTCGGCCGCGGTGATCGCTTCTGGCGGATTGTAGGGTGTGAGGGGGGCCCTTGCGAAAAGGAATAAATCACGAGCTCTGTTGATATTATGGGGTGAGCTCCAAGTTCTTGTTTGTTTTGCAAAACGAGGTTCCGGTTAATCAAACTGCATCAAACGGGCAGCGTGCTTTTTTTTTCTCTGGAAAATAGATTTTTTTTCGCGGTCGCTTGAATATGCGTTGTCAAATATCTTAATTCTTTTTGTTTGTTTTTTAATGTTTTCCTGATAACGGAATATACTCTCTGAACGAAAAGTTATACATTAAGCGGATGAAGTGCAGTTTCGTAACTTTTATTCATCAACCTCCTATAAGAGGATTTTTTAATTCAGGAGCAAACTATATAACGAGTCACTTAATGTCAAGGTGAATGAAGGATGTTTTTGGTAAAGAGCCTCTTTGATTGTGAACTACAATAAAGGCAATAAATACATTAACATAATTAACATTGAAATGATCACATCTAATTATAGTATGCTAGCGATATATGACGGTCGTGTACGGTTTACAAGAAAAAGCGACTCATATCCCACCCATCTTTCGTGTGCTGTAATCTATAAAAAGATATCTTTTGTTACAGTTCTCTTACATTTTCGATGAGTCCTCCCACGTCATAGAATGTCGTGATATCCTTTACGTTCAAAGATGGGTCCCAATTTGTAACAACTTTCTCTTTCTAAGTAATGATTTAAAATTTTCGGAATTCTTATTTTACTGTTTTTATTTTCCCTTTTGTAAAATTTCTTTTGGAATCTTCTCGGGAATTTTTGGCGGCTCCACTATTCTCTCTTGCTCAGATTTACCCATTTCATCCATCAGCGCAGCCATTGTGGTATCCGTCCCCGCAAGGTTTAATCAGTATTTCGTATTTCAAAAAGCACTTCCAATAGATTTCTGAATTTCTAGATTCACTTGGTGGGGAAACATGTGAGATGACATGTTGGGAACATGTGGAGATCATAGTGGCAGCATGCGGAGATTATGGGAGCAACATAAGAAGAAACATGTGTGGAACAGGCGCGAAACATGGGGAGACATGTTTTTTAAACCCTATTCTACAAAATGAGGCGCTTTTGAACCTTCTAGTAAAGGTCTGCAGATTTCACTGTCTATAGCATCGGTGTTCAGAAACGAGCGGAAATTCAAAATCTGCACCTGCCTTTGTACATAGAGTCAAACAAATTATCTATATGATGAAAGTGATTATTTCATGATATATTATTTTCATATTATTTTCTGGGCAATTAACGTCAACGCTTAGTAGTATTAGTATTTTTACGTGTAGTATTGGATCTCGCACTATTCAGGGTCTGCCTGTTCGAAGTTAAGATGCAGTATGAAGCCAATTTCTCTTTCAAAAGGTGATTTACAAATCGTGGAATGTTCGTCATTATGCAGTTAGTACTAGTGACTTTGTTAGTACTTGATGTCTTTTGCTACTTTCATCTAGTAAATACATTATTTTCTGTTGTGTTTATTGTGAAAATTAATTGTTAATTCACATTTTAAACTCACAGTTTACTTAAAGACATGAAATCACATGTATCTGTATCCTGACCATTTACATGTACATTACAGTGTTCTTAACATGATTGTTCAGCATTTTCTGAACACTAATACTCCCCAGTTAGTAGAGTAGGTATCACATCATGATCTTTAACGTGTGTGTTTGTTCTTAAGAATAAAGGGCATTTTAATTTTTCCAGAGCGATGTGTACGTTCTTCAGAGTACTTTTGATACTAACTAGCTTGTTTACGAATTTCTTTGCGGCCGTGATATCTTCAAAAAACCTGCAGTAGCCACTGTCGTCTGTAAAACAATGTTCTGAAAAACATATACCGTATCACTTCAATATAAATTTTCAACCTACAACAATTTAATATATATCTGGTTATATAATATTACGAAAACCAATTACGACTCGGGAGCGTACAATTCGGACTCGGAGCGTACGATTTGAAAAACACTGCGCCGGGTCACCCCCATTCAGCGATACACAGCGAACACGAAAGAAGAATGAAATGAAAATAATTTCACTGCGAGACGCCAACAGCCAATTCAGGACGAAAGCAGTTTCCACCTTTTAGAGCCTTATACATGAAGAGGACATTTCCTCTACACCGCGGAGAGCGCAAAGATCACCGAGAGCTAGCCCGTGGAAGCGTGAGTAAAAGACACAGCGGGCGACATCTCTTATGCCGACTCTCATAAAAGAGGGAAGCGGAGAAGAAAACGCAAAGCGAAGGGAAGAAAGTGGAATAATCCCCCAGCGAAGATTTCGCCGGTGGTTCCCGAAGGAGCAAATACGCCAGAGAGACGCTCGCCACGTACCAGCCCGGAAGAGCTTCTCAAAGCCCTACCCTCCCCCCGCTCCCCATGTACAAATACAGGCAAGTGGCGTCGTGGTGATCAAACACACGCCTTTTGCGTGTAATCCTACCAGCCAATTTGAGACGCGCCTGGAGGCTACGCTTTATATTTTGAGCCGTTTTCCGCACAAAAAGGAGGAGCAGTGGCGCGGAAGAAAAAAAAATAGAGACGCGTTGGCCACACGTAACTGTGTGAAGTGTTGGCTCAAATTAAAAACGTCAACTCTGTCCCTTCGGCACGAGAGAAGAAGTGGGCGTGGCCTTTTCAGGAGATAGCCTTTGATGTTGTGTCAGCGGACGATGAAAGAAGGCGATGAAAGGGGGGAGGGAGGTGTGAAGGGAAGGTTGAGGTGGATCACGAAAAGAGGAGCAAAGAGTAAGCTGAGGAGACTTGAACAAAATGGGAAAAGAAGTGCCGGGGGGGGGGCTGGGTGCTGGGTGTTAGGGGGTGAAATGAGATATCAGAGATTACGGTAGAAGGGTGGGGGGGATCAGATGAGAGGTGCAGGACGGTGCGTGGGAGGACGATAATGGATGGAAGTGGAATGAGACTGAGAAAAGGGGGATGAGACAGGTCTTTTGGGTTTTTGGAAACGATCTATCCTACACCAGAACGATACTGGTGGTTAAATTTTAAAAAAACGGAATACTTTATGGTATGCTGCTTTTCACTGCTTTATATGCTAATTTTCATTCTTGAATGAATTATGCAAACAAGTTATTGGTCAGGTAAATAAAATTGGTCAATAAAACAATCATATTTCCCCAATGACGAAGTATCCTAATAACAACTTCAGGGTTGAACAATACTAGATGAAATAGGGTTGCACTAACTCCTGTAGAATTACATCTCCCTTTGAAACCATTAATTGGCTATTAGAGGACGAGGTATCACAATGACGACTTCATTATTACATTTTTTGTAAGCTAGTGGACAAACAAAGTATGCAAATTCATACGTTTGACAGTTTCTGTATACATTTCCTGCTCCTTTCTGTGCATATTAATGTAGTTCAATGAACACGTTGTATATCATTTGGTTCACAATATTTGTTTCTTGCGGAATTCTATGATTCTTATTTTGTTTGTGCGAAAATGAGTTATCCTGATCTTGCACCTCCGTCTCCAATCTATGCTTGGGTTTTGCTAACGTGGCATCTGAGGGTAGTATCTCCAAGATGGAATATGACGCGACGTTTTGCGTCTTTCTAGTTCCTGCCGCTAGATGTCGCATGATATTGACCTATGTAGCAGTGCTATAGATCTAGCGACTCTAGCGGCACGACTGAGAAAGACACGAAAAGCAGTGCTATATTCCATCTTGGAGATACTACACTCAGATACTACGTTAGCAAAACCCAAGTATAGCAGATCGACGCGCTCGTCCACGACTTGACAAATCCTCGGAGGCTGCTCGCGGCCAGGCAGGTTCTCGCGGTCACTGGAGGGGGGGGGAGCAGCGTAAAAACTGCCTGCGCTCTGCCGGTGGGAACACCGCCTCGAGACACGCTGCTCTGCCGACTTTCTATCCGCCGGCGCGGCGGGGCCCTTTCCACAGCTGACGCCCGCTCCGCTTTCGGCCGCAGTCCGTATCTGGCGGAAGCGATGCGTGTCCGCGGACTTCTTGTCTTTGCATTCTGTGTCAGTCGCTCTTGCTTCTTTCGCTTAACGGGCGTCACACTAATATGTTTGTATTCTTGCGCTTTCTCGGCGATGTTCCTTGTTTTGCCCTCGTACGGGTCGGGTTTTGAAAGCAATAACCCTTTTTCTCCGTTAGACAGGTTATTTCACCTCGAGACTTATTTTAGTGCCTTGAGGGACTTCTAGCTGGTTGTTGGTTCTTTTGCCGCCGAGGCTTTTCTGAGGTATTCCTGACTCAATGGAGGTCACATAAGTGTGGATGAACGTTCCATCCGCCAACCCTGAGCGAATGTGAGTACGCGATTTGGAAGGAATATACACGTGCACTAAAGGAGGCCGTGGCCAGCAGAAAGTTTTAAAATGCTCCGCGTAGCTTTAATATTTAAAACTCTTTATTTACGTAAATAAGCTGAATACCCGTGTTCTTAAAGTGAAAATTTTGGGAATTGTAGTACATTTTGGGAAGAGGATTTTAAAGCCATCATGCATCCTGTACAATTCACGATGGATTTTCAAGCCACGGTGCATACAAGCAATAGTTCAACAAATTCAATTTTATTTATTCATCGTATCATTGAAATTATACTTTCCATTCCTCTCGTATGTATTTGCTTAGTACTGAAATACATAGGTACTATAAAAATTGAGAATATTGCTGTAACCTAAAGCCGGTGAGTCGGCATGGTGCCATATGATGTGACAAAAGAAAGGACTATTAGACGAGATATGCTGCGAACGGGAACAGTATTGTCAGAGTATTGTTGTGTGTAAATCGTTGAACTTCATAGCAATAGTGCAAACGAGTCACGTGACAGACCTCCCACGCTGAAGACCCGCGGACCGCGTCACCTCATTACAGAGTTCTGGCCGGTCGCAAAATGGGGCCCACCGCCAGCTGCAGACGATCTGTCCCCACACATCATTCTGTTCATGTTCCCAGACACGCCCCCGCCGGCTTGCACTCTCGAAACGACCACTCCGGTTGCCACGCCAGCCCGACACCTGGACCACCCCCTCCCACGAGCCGACACGCGCCTTGTGCGGACCGACGACCACTGAAATGTTGCGACGTTACACAATAAAGTCATTTCAAAGGAAAAAGAACATTTCTCATTGCTTTTTATCCAACCCTTATATATCAATGTTTTAGTAAAAAGTTATGTAGTTGTTCTTCCTCATCTTTTAGGTTGCTCTCCCACGTGAGAAGCGAGAGCCTATGTGCGACGGTGGCCCGTCGATTATGAAGCTGCCCACGCATTTACCTGGGTTTGATCGGAGGGAACCACGAAAACGTCAATCAGAGCAGTCCATTCTTAGAATTTTCAAGGGTATTAATAGGCCTCGAACAATCTATTTACAGTAGATGCAGCAAAAATCCCAAAACCAAAGAGCCTCAAATATTTTTTTTCATGTTTCCCCTCCACAGTAACCCTGAGGAGGCGGGAATTTATTTAGTTACTGGTTTACAAATTATGCTGCTGCCTTGCGGCTTAAGCAGCTAAGGGGGAGGTAAAGGAAAAGCTAATACTAACTAAAGCTAACTTAATTCTAGCTTAAATCTAACTTAATAATTATGTTGTAGCACTTTGGCATACTTAGTTTACACGAAAAATGTTATTGTTGCCTCGAATATAGGAACTAGGATCTCCCACCCAACAAAACTTCAGGTGCAACTTTCTGGCGTACGGTAAGACACTGCCGTATTTGCAGTGACTGCAATTATGGCACCTTTTTTAATATCCTATCCAAAAGATAATCACAGAGAGAAATTCTGATGAATCGGAAGTTAATATGGCGAAATTTTTGTTGTTAATGATTTCGTAAAAATAAGGAATTCTCTTTAACACTTTCTCATAAAACACACATCACGTGCACACGTCATATACTAGTTATGTTGTATTTTGCGTATTTGACGTAGTGTTAATCTCAGTTATTTTGCCTTCTCTCCCTTTCTTTCTTACTTCTTTTGTTAAGCTGTGTAAGGTGGCCGTCAATTCATTCTACAAGTAATTTTCGTCCGTTAAAACGATTATCTCTTTTGTTAAATAATTAGTCTCAGTTAATTAAATCTTCTCGGGTCCTGAAAAGGAGGTGTTTGTGAGAACCGCTGAGGTAGCTGATTGTGACTTTGCCAATGACAGAACACAGGAAACATCTTCTTTAAGGAATGATCGCGTTAACTTCCCAGTGTCTTGACTTGACGCTCGTTAGTATACAAGAGCAAGTGAAGTTTTGGCTTGGCGAGTCCATAAGTTGACTGACATTTGACCAAAAAATCTTTCAAATGTCCAATATTATGTTGTTGTTACTATTGTTATTATTATTTACAATTTTATTATTGTCGCCAGATTGTAAATCTTCCTGTACTAATAAGCGTTCACCTGCTCCACGTTACTAATTTCCTAATCAAATACAGTACAGGGGTAGTAACTTCTTGTTACAACATGTTCCTGAAGAGATTAAAAAGTTAAACGAACCGTATACAATCCATAAATATAATCAGTCGTTATGAGATTGAAGTTATCGAGAGTCATTTATTTTAACTTACTCAGTTATTGTAGTTTGCTGTCAAAAGCGAGAGAGCTTTGCTTTTTTTTAAGCCCGGCACCGTTTTCCTAACCGCCAAAAGCCGATAAATCCGTAAAATAAACCATGCTAACATTTTAAAATTGAGTTTGATAGGTTAAATTTAACTTGGTACTAACAGCTGAATAGTGGAACGGAGCTGCAGGGCCTGTTTTTTCCTCCTCCCTCATCTTTCTCCTCAGAATGAGCTTTCCATTCCCGTTTGTTTCAAAATTCCAAAAATACGTCCCGTGTATGGTTC
The DNA here is from genome assembly GCA_011170035.1 of Teleogryllus occipitalis. Classification (NCBI taxonomy): domain Eukaryota; kingdom Metazoa; phylum Arthropoda; class Insecta; order Orthoptera; family Gryllidae; genus Teleogryllus; species Teleogryllus occipitalis. The sequence continues at coordinate 83,757 of BLKR01008979.1, read as the reverse complement.
GTTAGATTCATACTTCGTTTAATACCACATTTGAATTTACTAACATTAACGTGATCCCGAAATAAAGTTAAATTAACTCTTAAAATCGACAGAAATATTGGTTTTAACGTTTAACCGATTGCCAAACGCATAATTTATCATTTACACAGAACACACCGATATGTCCGGTGCCTGACTAATTAAAACCAATTCCGTTTCACAGCGTACAAATGAATATACAAAAGAATCATAGTTTTTTTGACTCTTCTTGGGAGTTACAGTCACTCTCACTACAAACTTGTAGTGCATGTAAGGGATCAAAGATGATTTACAAATCAATGCCCTGATGAAGCCTGCGACATGTCAGGCGAAACGTCGGCCTCTCAGCCCACTACGCGGCGTCACCCGGACAGCAAAGAAGTTATCGGCTCGAGCCGCGGAAGCCTACGCGTACAAAGATGATTTACTATTTGACGAAAATGAGTGGGGAAATCTTATATAGCGAACTCACTCAACTGACACGTACAACTGATTGGTAGGTAACACATCCTGCACTTGTGTTTGGCATGAACACGAATGTGAACTTTTAAACTCACCAGTGATCGGAACTCCAGGCCAGAGCCTTTGGATGTACGAAGTTTGACTTGCAATTATAATCTATCGCACCCGGTTGATCTTTATTTCCGCTCATTTGCAATCGCACGCATTTTGAGCGTGCTTCATGCAGTTATGTGATTTTCTGAAGCATGGCCGTCGTGAGCTTGGAGAGAGTGGTCGTCATTTGCATTGCATTTCCGTAGCGGAGCGCCATTGTTATTCGCAGCGCGTGCGGGAAGGTAGGTAGCAGATAATTCCAAGTTATGCAGTAGCTCTCCCTGTAAACTACCGACCGCTGTGCGGGCAGCGGGCCGGGCGGTCATGTGCGCTTAGGTGACGGGGGGGGCGGCACGGTGAGGCAGGACAGGGAGCCGTTGGAGGGGAGGGTGGTCGTGGGCGGGGGGATTGCGGGGGGGCGGGCAGCGCGGTGAGGCAGGACAGGGAGGCGGTGGGGTGGGAAGGGGGTTGGACGGAGTGGAAGCTGTTGCGTTGCCACTAAATCTGTCTGCTCGGCGCCGCAGAGGGGGGATGGGGGTGAGTGAGGTGGAGGGGGCGGGCGAAGGATTAGGGCTGCCCGCGTGTGTCTGAGCGTGCAGCGCCGCTCTGGGCTGCGAATCAGTTGGGTGTTTGGGGCAGTGAGTGAGGTGGAGATTGTTGCCCCGCATCCCCTGAGAGAAATTCTCTTCATGTGTACACATCAGTTTACACTATTCGTTTGCCACTTCAATATGAATTTTCTCTGTAAGTCGAAAATGAAAGTCCTCTGAAAGTTGTTGAATTGTTCTTCCGTGATGTTTTTCTGATTGATGTCATTAGAAATATTTAATTCTGCACCACTCTAATTGATTCACTCATCTGATAATAGTTATTCGAAAAAAAAATAATTCAAAGAGCAACTTTCACCCATATTGTTGGAATATTCTCTCGAAGAATTTTATGAATCGCTGTTATAAACTGTGTAATCCATTTAGGAATTAATTAATTGATAAATAAATTTATTTGTGTAATCTTTTGTAATGTACGCTATGCAATGCATAGCCGCGAATTAATTAATTAATTAATGTCTCTTATAATCAATTTAGAGGGTAGTGATTAGGCCTGGTCGGCCAAGGTCCGTAGCTGGCTGTCGAGCCTAAGAACAGAAGCAGGTGATTATGCCACAATTCAGTCATGATTCCAATAAAGACGAGTGACAAAACTTAACGTCGATAATCGAGGAGTGCTGTGTCTTGGCAGTAGGCGTGAGAGAGTGTAAATAGTGGGAGTTGTGTACGTCAGAAGTGGCTGACCCGGAGGACATCAATGTTTTTGTAATTTCACTGTACTTATTCAAAACAATTTCCACATTATGGATCGAATCCGCGCGGGAGTTCGATCCCAACTGTGAATTTCCTGGTGGGGAATTGAAAACTCCCGCCCGAAGGCCCAGTTTCCCGGCAAAGTTCGCGTTGTGAGCATGCAGTATGGAGACGGGTATGAGCTCTGTGCCGAGTAGAGTGCTGGGCTCAGGATTCATCGTGGCGCAGCCCGATCCTCTTGGGTTATTAGCGGAAGGCCTTGTCCCGGCTAGTAGGAACTGCTCTTAGTGGTTCCGGTTCCTATCCGTGTAGTTGGTAACTTCGAGCTGGTGAGGAAGTCCCATCGACGTGATGGGTGGACGGTCGTCAGTATGTTTTAAGAGGTGTCTGGAGATTTCCTCATCCAAATCAGTTTGTAGTTTAATTTTAGGTAAATTAGAATGTAAGTCATCAAACATATGTAGAATGTATTATGTACTGAACTATGTATGCTCTGTAAAAAAAACAATTAATAAAAAAAGGTCGTCAAGAACGCGATTCCGGATACCCGTCTAAGAACGTCATTGAGCATACGCGAAAGGGTGAGGATAGAGCCATAAGGAGTACGAGCCCACCCTCAGAGGTATTGCAAAGTTCTACATCGGTGGAACCATATTTCAAAGATGTAATTTCATCAGCATAAATATTTTTACAAGCATTGATGTTATGAAGTTAACATTTAAAAAGGTTTTATTATTTTAAAAATATTTATGGAAGTACACTGCAATTGCTGGCTTCTGCGAAATACATTCTGGGCGCAAATGCAAGAGAGCAAAGCCGAAAACTTGGAGGCAGACGAGAGCCGTGGTCTGAGGGCAGAAGTGGGCGGCAGGATAGCGCGAGAGTTGGGTGTGGAGAGGGATGGCAAAAAGACATCCATGTTTTTAAAACATCGATATTTCCCACCAGAAACATCGATATATTAACATCGATGTTTTGTTTTCAATGTTGTTGTTTTTTCAGATCGATATATTTTTTCAGAAACATCGATATTTTAAAAAGGTTTATGTTATATTTTTCGATGGTAATATTATTAAACTGCGTTTAGAACCTTGGATGAATAGAATATTGATTATCAAATTAAGGTGACAGAGTGCTTTAAGGCAGGATATACATACTCGTACTGTAAACTAGTATTTACGTAGAGTGTATCACATTAGATCCAGGACGTTTTACTTCAATGATTTATGAAATTATGTGAATAAATGGAATAATACCAACTCACGCTGTCTTTTATTTTTTATTTAGTTCTATACATTCGATAAACATTATTAGTAACATCACTTATACGTGACCAAACAATAAAAGATACCGGTATTTCATTTAAGTATTCTAATAAAAAATGGAAACAGAATGAAAATATAGTATCTGTTTTATAACACTTAAAACAATGATGGTTTTTGTCGATGTTTTCATTGACATCAAAAACCTTTTGATGATGTATCGAAATATCGATGTATCGATGTTTTGATAAAATTTGCCATCACTGGGTGAGAGGCGCCTTCCTCATTGGTTCGTTTATTAGCGTGCTCGCTTTCCAAGGCGCAACCCCAGGTTCGATTACAACCTGTGCGCTATCCTTATAAATGTCCCAGTATCTATTGCTGTGTGACGATGAGAAAGCCCTCATGTTATGAAGACCAGTGTATACGGTGAAGGGATGTCTTCGTGCTAACTACATGAACCCCTTATCCCATAGCCGAGAGGCTGGGTCGCCGCTGGTCGGTCAAGACCAGTAGGCGAGCTGTCGAGCCATAGAACAGGAACAGGCGAGGAGGCTAGTCCCGAAGGCGACAGGCAGGTGTGCATGCGGGTATGCGTCCGGGGTGGTGGGCGTACGTGAAGATGGGCACGAAGGCGTTGGCAAACCGAGGAAACGGAAGCGAACGTCGGCGCCCAACAGCTAAAGCGTGTGTGGCGGGCGTGGGTGGTATGTCATAGGTGGAGGAGGAGTAGAGAGAGAAACCACAGAAAACTACCGATCAGAGCAGCCGGCCGCTAGAATTCTCCTCCAGACAGAGATTGAATTCGACCTAGCTGACAAATGTAGAAACTCTTGGTAAGGTCGGAACTCGAACCTAGGACCTCCCGGTCAGAGGGACTGCAGTGCCATCCGTTGAAACCCTGAGCCATTTCTCCCGGTGCAAGTTGCCCGCCCACCCCCTCTGGACGCCCCTAGTAGTGGATGTGGGCGGCAGTTGGAGGAAGGGTGGCGGATACAGCAGTGCTGGTGCCCGAAGGGCATAGGGCGGGCGCGGGCGGGATCCCAAGGGGCGTGGGCGGGGCCCTCGTGGGCGGAGGCGCAATCAGTGGCGCCTGCGCCAATCAGCGTGCGCGACGTGCGGCGCACTTCAAGTCACTCCCCGCCCGCGCAAACGGCTCGCAGCCGCCTCCATTACAGCTCGTTGCGAGCGGGAGCGCACCGCGAGCGGGGACACCCGATCCGTCGCTTTGACGCAGACGCCGCTCCCCGCCTCGCTCCCCGCTCCGCGCGCCCGACAGTGCGAGCACGCCCGCCCCCACGCCACGCACCGGGCCAATTGCGGAAACCGACCTCGCAACCGCGCACCGGCCGAGGTTTGAGCGCGGTTAATTACGTTCGATACAAGCGGAAGGTGAGCAGGGAGACCGGAGAACCGTGTGATAGAAGAAACCAGTTTAACATCTCGAATTGGTTTGATAACAAGAATTGTTTTAATATTATTTGTAGGTTGTGTGTGTGTGTGTGTGTGAGTGAGTGAGTGAGTGAGTGAGTGAGTGAGTGAGTGAGTGAGTGAGTGAGTGTTGATATACACAGGTTTTGATAAGTTATTGTATCCAGTGCCAGAATAGACATACCAGCAAAGTACTCATTGACTACCGTACAATTTATATAAATTCAAATTTCCCATGAATGGAATGGGATGATGTGATAAATTATTCGTTAACTTATTTATACTCGTTTATCTGTTTAGAGAAACGTTGAGCATAGTGTAATGCAAAATATGTATCCTTGTGCCTAGAAATTCTCAAAAGCCTTGTGATTCCTTGAACCCACATTACTGTTCACCCTGAGGGGAACTTCAGCTCCAAAATTAGGGATGCGTGCTGTGAAGCTCATCTGTGCCAAATTGCGCGAAGTCTGGCATGTGAGAGTATGAAGGAATGTTTTTCTCTTTGGACTTTCTGATTTTCTTCAGTTTTTTCTTTTTATTTCTGTAATTTCTTTTTTTTTTCTGGGAGAAAACTCAACTCTAAAATGTAACTTTAAAATGTACCGGTTTCTCGTCCGCGCTTCGGTCGAGTTACTGATCCGGAGATCACTACCTCGTTCCGGTCGAGATTGGGGTGTGGATAATTACGTCGATGCCAGCAATAAGTGGAAGAACCAGCCCTTCAGAATTTGGGTGGCAACGTATGACGCTGAGCAAATATCAGTATGTTAATACTTCTTCATCTCATTATTTCTCTAATTGTTCTTGCTTTCATTTTATACTGTTTTATTTACGATTTATTTAGCCAAGAATATGTAAGTACTTTGCATAACTATACTGAGCATTACACATTGATAGAGGGACAAATGCATTGTCGGCACGTATAAGTACACATTTGACACGACCTTGCAACTTGAACTTAAGTACATTTTTTATTCTTTGAATTACAAGGTGCGGAAGGAACGTTTTCCGCACAAATTCCCCAGGGTAAGATATAAATATTAATGTGTTGTGACGGAAAATTAAAATAGCATCATCAATACATGTTTGTGTTTGTCTTTTAGATTTGGTAGAAACATATTTTATTTTCAATTCAAGTAAGCAAATACGAAACCCATTAATTTTAGCAACGTTAACACAATTTGTGACAAATCAAAAATTGGCGTAATAGTCGGAAATATTTTACGAGTACCTGTCATTTTCATATTCGTAGTTATACAGAATACAAAGGTCGTATTTCTAACATTTTTAGCAATAATAATTTGATTTATTTAGTCAAGTAACAGTAAAAACTGTATGACGTATGAGGAAGAAATGCCAATGTGCATATTAACGCCGTACTTCGTTATCCACATTCATTGATTTTCTCGTATTACCTTTATTAAGTACTAAAAGGTTTTTCCAAGTGTATTCAAATGAACTTTTTGTTTACTTCATCAATGTTAAAATTGCGTATAACTATTAAATTACAGGAATAGGAATTTAAACTTGAGGTAGTGCACGAGTACCTCTTTCTCGTATCCGAAGTAGTGCCAGTGATGACGGTTGAATCTCCTCCGCTCCATTAGCTTCATCCCAAGAGGAGGATTTTGTATTGTTACATTGTTTAAACCACTTTTGCGTTTCGACCACATGTCGCCCTTATTTACCATTAACATATTTTCTCGCGTCGCGACATAAATCCCGTAATGTGATTTCGGAATTACAGAGCGTTTCGCGTAGGGCGAGTGGCGAATGAAATATTATTTTTGTGAAATACATGCGGGGGGAGGGGAGGCCGGGCGCACGCAAACCGCACGGCATCTGCCACGCGTGTCAATGCGTGGTCGCGAAATGTCACGCGGTTTGGGTGTTGCCGCCCCCGCGCACCCCTCGCTCGGCCTGCACGCTCCTCTGTTCAATTCATTGCCACTCAGTGATGCGTTATTTTACCTGGTGAGACTCTGCAATGGCTCGGACAGGCAGAAGAAATAAAAGAGGTCATCTTCGTCAACATATTATGTTATTAATATGTTGACGAAGATGACCTCTTTTATTTCTTCTCATAAGAACGTCAACAACACCACATCAGATCTCCCACAATTCTGACAGGGAGTTCTATACTTTTTTTTTAACCTGGCATCTGAGAATATTATCTTCAAGGTGGAATAAGGCACGACTTTTTGCGTCTTTGTCGGTCCTGCTGCTAGAGTCGCTTGATCTGGAGCACTGCTTGAAACTGTGGAGATCATGCGACATCTTGCTGCAGGATAAAGAAAGACGCAAAAAGTCGTGTGTTATTCCATCTTTAAGATAATACCCTTAGATGCCACGTTAAAAAGAAAAGTATAGTTTCGAGTCCCGGCGGTGGCAGAATTTTCGACACTATCTGCATATCTAGGTCGAGTTCAGTCGCTGTCTGGAGGAGAATTCTAGCGGCCGGCTGGTCTGATCGGTAGTTTTCCGTGGTTTCTCCGATCAACATTAAGCGAATACCGCAGCAGTACCGTAACAAACGGGCCACCGATCGCTCGTGATCATTTCTTTCTCTTCCTTGTCTCTTCCTCACCCCTTACATACACACTTGCGTGCACAACACCACACTTGTCGGGAGCTTAGAGCTTGTTCCGGCTTGGGCGGTGCCACCCTGGTGAGAGATACCTGGTTGGACAATAACTGCGCAAACCGACGGTCGCCATCCAGCGGGTGAAAATCACTGCCCCTCTCGCGGTAAAACATGTACTATACTTAAGGGATTAATGATCGTCGCAGTTTACGCGCCCGGAATCACAAATTAATCAATAAAAATAATAAGTCTCATATCATCAGGACTTCCCGCCTGAGCACGCAAATTTCACTCTGCTTCTTTCGCCATCTAGCAGCGAAAGAAGGTATCACTCAGACGACGAGTCCGGCAATTAGAATTTTGGTTAGACACTTCTTTTAGACGACCTAGCAGTAAATCTACGACGTGGGGTAGCCGACTTTACTTCTCCTCCGTACGAAGAATTTTTTTCTTGGTAGTGGTGTGCTGAGGTACAGTTAAAGTTTGAAGGTCATATCGAAATCAAAGAGAGTTCAAGAAAATCTGTCAGAAGGTTAACCGGATATTTGTAGAAAACATGTAACATGTAATATTGATGAGAATGAGGGTTTCTCGCAGAACGTGTACAGTGTACTCAATTTACAAATTGGTAGCTTTGTACTTTTCTCACAACGATCCCTTCAAATATGAATATCTTTAATAGAAATGTGTATTAAAATTCTAATTTTTGTACTATTCGTATGATTGCTTAGGGAGATGACTTAAGAAACCTGTAGATTGAAGTCGAGGAAAGTCAGAAATCAATTCTTATTGTGAAAAATGCGACTGAAAATTTGCATAGAGTGCAGGAGACACTTAGCACATCTATTGTATGTACAATATTAACATCTCTTAATATAATTTACTTCGTATGCTATTAACATTACGATGTTAATACTGACTTGTTTGGAAAGGTCTTCAAGGAAAAACACCCTTGTCTCTTTATTGAGATGTAGAGGTCTAGAAACTCCGAAGAAACCTGATTTATTATGATAATGATTTGTGTTTGGAATACAAATGTACGGTTGTATTGCATTGAAATATGATGTCTCTATAATCTCTGATCTCGATTTTCGTCTGTAATTAATATTGTTTCAATGTTTGTGTACACTGTTTATTTTTCTTTTGCTGTATGTTTGGGATGATGCCTAATGATTTTTTTTTTCAATTTTACAGGTATGGTTCTGCTTTCACTCGCAGTTGCTGAACACAAAATTGTGAGTAGATACTATGAATATGTTTTCCCCCTAAAGTGAATAAACCTTTCATTTTCCTATCAGCTTGTAAAAGAGAAATGACCATAAAATCCTGCTATTGTTCTGAAAGAACAAAATGTTTCTTATGAAACCGATCCTGTAAAATATTGACATTTTATATCTTCGAAGTATCAGAATCCTCTGATCCCCATATGTTTCTGACGCATTTTCGATCAAGATCACGTCGGCAGTAAAGCGTCTTTACGACATCTATAGATATAATGTTATTGCGTTTTCATCTCCAGAATGATACACTGGTAACCGAACCGACCCTTCGTTGTGTAAATCCTAGCGAACGTCAGCGAGATGGACCCATAAAATCGGACAACCGGAGCCGTGACACGACCCATCTCGGACCCTCCGCAAGCTTATTGACTGATGCACGGTATTTGCCGAGTAGAAAGCGTGTCGTTGACATGCAGATGTGAATTTTGTGAGACTCCTGGGCTGCTGGGGCCGTTCCCATTTTCGTAACTGTAAAAAGCGAAGCGTCAGTAAAAGGCGTTGGTTGCAAATGGTGGAGTCACGCGTGGCGTGCGAGGCGGTTAACGGACAGTGCCAGCGCCTTCGCGCGTTTAACATTCCGCTTCCTCCCTGCCGGGCACCACAGCTCCAAGATGAGTGAATGCGCTGCGAGCTGGCCCGGTTTGAACCGGGAGCGGTGGCTCAGTGCATCAACTGATGTCACTGCAGTGCCTCTGACCGGGAGGTCCTAGGTTCGAGTTCCAACGGCAGCGGGATTTTCGACACAAGCATTTCAGCTAGGTCGAATTCAGTCGCTGTCTGGGGGAGAATTCTAGCGGCCGGTTGCTCTAATAGGTAGTTTTCCGTGGTTTCTCCGTTCAACACCAGGTGAATGGCGGAGAGCTGGCCCCTAACAAAAGGAGCCACGGACTGCGCGCGATCTTTCCGTCCTCTTCCTCGTCCAAACCTCATCCCTCGCATACATACATACACGCACTTACATTAGCATGCACTACACTACCACACATGCCGGGGTCGGGAACTTAGAACTTGCCCCGGCTGGGGCGGTACCCCCGCTGGTGGGAGATACGTGGTTGGGGAAAACCCCGCTAGTCGACGGTTTCCAACAATTACGTGAAATATTGCTAAAGGCATATTCTATGCTATGCTATGCTAAAGTAGCACACCGTCTTCTTGCATGATATTACCACAGAAGTTCGAATCCAAAAAGTAATATAGTTCAGTACATTCATAGCAAATACACAGTCAAGGCTGTAAAATTAGAACAAATCTATTTCAAAGAATTGTCATTTTTGTTATCTAATTGTTCAAGTTTTCTACGTCATACGACTGCCTTTTCGTTAAAAAAAACTTTGTGGAGATTGCTCGGCCGCAGTCATTTAGCCCGCCGTGCCTGGAAGGCCTCGAGGGGCCGTTGGCGACGTGATGTGGAGTAATCCCCTGCGCGGCGAGTGGTGGCCCGTGAAACGTGACGGGTGACGCGTGACTGACGCGTTAGGGGTCAGCAAGGCGCGTCACCTCTTCGCGATGTGAAAGGGGCCCCGCCGGCATTCGCTCTTTATGTTTCGGGGTCGCGGTGGCCAGTGGCAGTACAATTGCGTTCGCATTTCGCCATCTTTATCACAGTACTTTAGAAGCAGGGAATGCCGAGACCGAAAGCAAGATGTGAATTGTCGCGGAGAAGAGCGGGTCGGATTGTTCTCCCTAGATTTTTCCATAGCTTCTGCTGGAAAAGTGTTCTTTGTCCCTTTCAGTAACAAAAGTTACATTTCTAGGTTCCTCATTTATGATTTGCGGATTTGGAAACATTCAAATTAAGGAATTGAAATCGAGGAGATGATTGGAAGAAAGATCTTTCACAAGAGCATTCTTAGGGTTTGTCAGTGTTTTTTATTGATTTTAAAACAGATGAGATTTGTCGAGAACTGTATAGCTCTCTGAACTGTGTTCTTCCACAAGGGAGTTGAGTCGAGCGTTAATGCCTCAGATGGCAGTTAAAAGTCAGGGATACTTTTCATGAGTGATAAATATCGTTCCAAAATTGTCACTTAAACTAATATTGTAAGAATTCATAAAAATCGTATCGAAAGCATTTAAGAATATGTGTCGGCATGTTAAGTTATCAAACAAATATAAACAGACAGGTCGTCAATATCGAACTTCAAAGCCTTCATTATTTACTTCCATCATTCCAGTAAATAAATCTGCAAAAGCATAAATATATAGTAAGAATTATGTAAAAATATTTTTTTAAAAGGAGGTTTTGGTGTACTTCTCTTTTATTCTAGTTACATAAAGACATTGATTTCAAGGTAACATTCTCCGTATGGCGGAACGGTAAACCTAATGGAGAGTACACCCAAAATTAGTTGGCCAGTCTGTCAAATGAATGAGAATAACTTCTACGTATTCTCACCTCCTTCAAAATTTGGTTTGGTATCAATGTGTCAAAAGATCGATCACATGACTGAACAGAAGCCGAAGTCGTCGGCCAAACAACCTACGCTCTGCCAGAACCTCCGTGTAAGACAGAGTTGTCCAATTGGCGGCCCGCGGTCCGCATATGGCCCGCGAAGCCAACTATTGTGGCCCACGAAAAGTTATTCGTCAAACGTTAAAGTCTCATGCAGTCGGGTGAGAACATTGTACGCCCAACTCACGCGCCCTGCCGGGGTCAACACACCCTTTAATATAATAATAGGTGAAGAGTTTAGATTTAAGGAATTTGTTTTCTAATAAATTCAGAAATTCGAAATCATCCACAGTGCTACGCATGCTACTGCGTGATATCACGCTTGGTTCCATTTCCTCCCTCCAGTTTCAGTGCAGCCAGGCAGTGCTGTGAGATCAACAATACGGGAAAGCCAGGTGTGGATCGCCTCAGTAATGAAAATATGGCCCGCGATCAAATTAAAGGTTCTAGTTGTGGCCCTTGAGGGCTTGCCAGTCGGACACCCCTGGCCTAAGTGAATGTGATTCCGGAGGATGTTTTCTTTCAGGACCAATCTTGGGATTGATGGCAATCTTGGTCGTCGGTTAGTGCGGGAAGGGCGATCGGCGGCGGGGGCCGTTCGTGCGTGTGCGTGCGTGGGTGCGTGAGGGACGGCGCGTGCGTAATTCGAGTGCGTGGCTTGGCCGACGGAGCTAATTCCGCGTGCTGGGCGTGAACGCAGTCGACCCCTTTCCCCGATTTACGACTGCGGGGAAAGCGTTCTTTATTTGTTTCATGCCCAATATCGTTCGGGCCATCTGTAGCAACATTGAGAACTTCAATAATACATTAAGAAAACTACCGTCATGCGATGCATACGAGGCCAATTTAGCACTTAAAGTGCCCTCTCGTGTCTCTAGTCTGTGCTTATTACATTCGCTTTGAAGTTTGCCGATGCTGATGGAAGCTGTTTACACGAGGTCGTCGCCTAGCAGTGGCTCACCGTAAACCATGAAATGAACACATAATGTAAGGTCTTTATTTGCAGATAAATCATTAATAATAATAGTAATAATAATTATTATTAGTATTTATTTTTACACATTGCTGGTTCACAGGAACACCTGGTGCTAAAATTACAACGGGCTTTTAGCCAAGTGCGCTATTTATTTAAGAATCTGAATTTAAAAAGTTCCGGACAATGCGGCAAGTATTTAAGATGACAGACTTCTGCTTTATTTTTAAAATCCTTGGAGATATTATTATAATTATTATTATTATTATTATTATTATTATTATTATTATTATTATAAGTCTCCCGCAGTTTATAATGAATTTATTCGATTCTCTTTTCGATAAATGTTCATAGTTTATGTATTTTTCACCTCGTGGAATTTGGATTAATGTTCGATTTTTAATTTCATTTCAGTTTGAATAATTGAGGTTTTCTGACTTTTGAGTTCAAAACAGTAATACCAAAGCAACGTTATTTGTTCCTTTCTTCATTCGTTCTTTTTCTTTTCGAGTAGTTCTTTCCTGCTCAACTACACAGACATACACTGGAGGGGAGGAATTCCTTACTCTTCCGTCGGTAAATTTAACGTAAGCAAGTAACACATTAGTAAATGGGCCTCTCTTCGAATGATTCTATGAATTGCTGCAGCAGAGTCATCAGAAGATTAATTCGTTCTATTTCGCCTTTTAGGTTAAATCGATCTACCTTTAGATATGCGAAGATATTAATTGCGCTGCTTCTATTATTTTCAACTTCGATAACTACGGCCAGCCATCATACCAAGATGCTGTAATTCAATTAATACAAGCTTGGATAGTAAATAGATATTTTGTTGGGATTAATTAAAAACATTAGTTTAGTAATCAGTTTATTATTTAGCTTTGCGTAAACCATTTCACCTCAGACAGGAACAAATTTTAATTTTAATAGTGAGACATTCTTCCAAAACTGCCTCGATGCCTTCTAGTTGGAAGAACTATCATGGTGGGCTTCTCTTCTTTCTTTTGGGGTAATAAGTCTTCAAGAGCAAATAATGGGAGCAGAAACAAAAAATCGACTCTGAAAACGCTGAGACAGAAGTAACTGTTAACTTACAAAATTAAATCTAAAAGCTAATATTCCACCAATGTAATTTTCAGTAGACAGAGTATGTCCATACGTGAGATTACTTAAAATTGTGTGTCTGCGTGAGTACGCGGAAACTCGCTTCAATGCAGCATTGAGAGCCTTGATTAAATGTAACGGTGAGTGGCATGGAGTTTGAGTTCCGGAAATGGAGCCTCTTGTGAGCTGAATGGTTTCATAAACCACTGCTTTCTGAACGTAAGTGCGAATCAATCAGAACAGTGAGAAATAAATATGCGAGTTGAAGTAGTGAGAAAGAAAAAAAAATTCTGTCGATTCTGTCGAAAGAAAAAAAGAACTGGGAAGTAGGAAGCGTAAGTTGTAGTAAGTAGTAAGCTTCCGTAGTCAGTGAGACTGACAGTCTTAATATTGCCTATTTCATCCACACATAATTCAGCATTGAGGATGATGTTCTGCCGAAAAGTAGCTTTTCATCCCAATCGATATTCCCATTTGCTGCCCTGCGATTCTTGGGCTAGTGGTTCCTGGAATACATAGGTTGCTGCTGATTTCTCCAGAGACACTGCCCCCAATTTACACATTCGATTTGGGAGCTAGATAGGGCTGGCCCGTGTTCCTGTATCCACTCCTGTCTTAGTAGCCAAATCACACGCTATATTGGTGCATGTGACTTACTGATTGATGTAATTGTGCTGGAAACCCGCAGATGTAGTTCCAGAGAGCTTTCATCCGTGCCTTATTATTACCAACATAGAAGTTGATGTTTCGCACTGTAAACGTTCCGTGAAACTCTCCAGGTTTGAACCCACGTTTTCAGATAAGTATCCTATCTTTATACAATCCGTTAAGGAAAGATAATGGATTGTTACCGCTTCTATGGAAACTTCGTCACTAAGTTTATTACTACTGGATTGGGTATTACCGCCCAGATCTGCATCAAGCAGATTGTAGACAAAAAGCAGAAGTCCGCAGGTTATTGTATAAGGGAAAAAATAGGTGTACATCCATCCCTCAAAACATGTTACGGTGAAACGCTTGTTACTATCGGGCATAACTACAAAATAGATGCCTGCTATAACCTCAAAACCAGACTTTCGTGTACATTTTTCCTACGCCGCAATCGAGGGACAGGGAGGGAGGGGGAGGTAGAGGTGGAGGAGAGAGGGGTAGAGGAGGAGAAGGAGAGGAAAAGAGAGGAGAGAGGGAAAGAGAGTGAGAGAGGGAAAGAGTGAGAGAGGGAAAGAGAGTGAGAGAGGGAAAGAGAGTGAGAGAGGGAAAGAGAGTGAAAGAGGGAAAGAGTGAGGGAGAGGGAAAGAGAGTGAGAGAGGGAAAGAGTGAGAGAGGGAAAGAGTGAAGAGGAAAAGAGAGTGAGAGAGGGAAAGGGAGTTAGAGAGAAGGAAAGTGAGAGAGAGACGCACACACACACACACACGCACATTTATATCCACCCCTCAAATCTACTGCTTGTGTGTTCCGAACGTAACTTCCGTATTTTCTTTTTTTCCTTCTTTTTTGTTTGGTTTCGCGTGCTCGCGCGAGAAGGACAGCGCGTGCGTGCGCGCGCACTCCCGCTAATTCCACGTGCTGGGGGCGGGGCGGGGCGGGGCGGGGCGCGAACGCCGTCGACCCTTTTCCCCGATTTACGGCTTCGGGAGAGGCGGGCGACGGGCCGGCGCCGCGGCTGCGTCGGCGGTTTTGTGGCGGCCGCCGTGGGGGAGGGGGTGAGACTGAGGGACGGCGCAGGCGAAGATGACGTTGAGAGGAGGCATAAATTCCTACTTTGGGGCCTGATTTCCCTCCTGCTCTCTTATAGCGAAGATTTTATGTATTTTTTGTCAGCGAGAAGGGATAGGGTTTTAGGGGTGGTAGAGAGGAGGAAAGTTTCAATGCCAGGTGGTATAGTCATTCATGTGTTTATTGATATTTTTGACTATTTATTTTAGCCTAACTGTGCATATTAAAATGCATTCTAGCTATCAATCTATTTATGTGCCTTTAAAACAAGTTTAACCTGATTGTTTTCAAATGTATTACAAGCATGATGCTTTTCGACATCTCATGAAATATATTGCGTGGAAATGAATATTGTAGGTTTTATCATGTAGCTGATTTTGTAGGCATTCTGTTTAGGGCACTAAAACTGATTAGCTACGATTGAATTACGAGTACATTACTACGCGTATTAACTTCTCGAAATAAGTGCATTATGGAAGGTGTAAATAAAATGTTAATGACTCAAAAATCACCATCAAATACTGTTTCAGTTAATGTATGAATGCATTCGATTTATGAGTTTGGTTCAATGGCGTCGATTTCGTTTACCACGTAGAATTTCGTACAGGACAGAAGGAAAAATATTTTTAGTGTAGATCGTATAAAAACGAGTGAAAAATGAAGACGTGACAGTAGGAGGATGTGAAGAAATAGACTTGCTAGTTAGTGAAATAAAGAAAATATATTGAGTTTCTACAATAATAATATTTTAAAAGACTATTATAACAACCTTAAAAATAATAAACAAAAAGATAATACAAACTTATTTATTAATAAAACAGACGTGTTTATTATTTTTTAAGATTTTGTATTTATTTTGTACAGTTCTAGACTAATGAGGACGGCGAAGCCGTCTTTCGAAATAATTCAAAGTTGGCAAAGATGACCTCCATTATTCCATCCCATCTTCTTTGTACGCCTCGCGGCTGCCTTGAAAAGAGCCAAAAAATATTCCATCACACCTTCTGCTACTGCTGCTGCCGCTGCTGTTCCCTTTGGCTCCATCGCGTGATGTAGTCCCAGGATATCTCCACGCATTAACATGTTGAGCGTTTTTGGAATGCTCCCTGCAGTCATTACAGCTTTCTTTTACGTTCTGCAAATAACGGTTTATTGCTACGAGTCTACTCCTTTCAAGTAGTCTGGGGACCAAGTTTCGAAATATTGCAAGCAGTGAATTCAAGGTGACCTATTACCGAGCTAACGGAAAACCTGGAAAACCCTAGGAAATCGAAGAGTAAAAATAATAGGGAAGCCATAGGGAAATGGTTTGATAGCCAAAAGATTTGTATTCGACTGTACCCATGGGAAATGGAAGTAATGATGTCCTAAACTATCCGGTTTATAAGCTACTAGTAGGGTAAAGTTCTTTTAAAATGCTATTTCTAGTTTATTATGAATTCTCTATAATAGTTAGGAAAGTTACTTCAATGTTAGGTATTATTATTAAAGATTACAAACGATTATAGAATTTTCGAAACATTAAAGGAATTTTTGTAATGATAACTATTTTCAAACAATATGAAGTACTAAATACTACTACCCGGGGAACATTAAAAACTCTCCGAGAAATTAAGGAAAAAAGGGTTCAGGTGACCAGTATTCACCCTGGAATTAATCATGAAATTGTAATTGTTATTTTTAATATTGTGTCATCTTCGTAAGCGTTTGATATTAGTATGAGAATGTTTATTATTTCAAATATTTTAACATAACTTTTTTAAGGTCGTTCGCGTTAGAACTTCTTTTATTGCATTTGTAGTCTGGACATCTCAATTCAGACGAATATGTTTGAGATGTGGCACTTAAGATGTGGGCCTTGAGTGTGTTTCTGTATTAAATGTGGATGTCTAGAGATCTTATTGAAAACGAATATTAAAGAGTATATGAAAAAAGTTCTTGCCACAGTACTTACCTTGACAACTCAAAGTTGAATTCTTACGTTCGAAGGACTATCACCTACTTTCTGATAAGGAGAGGTGCGCCTTTGGGTGATCTGAAAATGACTTCTAACATTCTAGTGGGAACTGCCGTGGACGGAGATATATGAAATATGAAACTTCTTTAAACAAATTATAATTAAAATCAAGTAAATAATTACAAAAGGTTACAATAATGCATTAACTTACAGTTCGTGGCAATTGTTCTTGATAATGACTAAGAATACTGAATAGTTGAATCGGCTGATTATCAAGAGCAGTCATTAATGTTAATAAAATCTAAAACAGACTGCAATTAGCACAGGCTAAACGATAGATACTCTTATATGCATGAACATCCTAAATGCATAATTGAATTTAAGCCTGTCTAACATTTTCACCACGCTGAAAGACAAAAATAAGTAATGAGAGCGTTAGATACTAGACTTCGTGTGATGAGCAAAGTTTACCAAACGGACACTTGGCACTGCGAGTTCCAGAAGAAACATGCAAATCCGTTGAACGGGAGAGGTGCCAGTACCACAGTGGAATGTCAGCTGATGCGTCGTAACACGTGGCACACGTGACATTTGCACGACACAGGGAGCAGCACTTAGGATACCAATATTAAAGTTATGGTGCGAATAACACATTGAAAAGTAGAATGTTCATACGCGCATATATTAAATTGCATGGGGCGAGCAGCACTCAGACACGGATATGTTCCGTACAACAGCGGGAGCCAGGCTGATGAAGTTCCGTCAGAACGTTTGCAAATGTAACACATTAGAAGTTAGAATATTCACACACGCACATATTAAAAATAATGGTGCAAATAACAAGAGCGAGCCGGAAGCAGACATGGATGTGTCCCCTTCAAGAGCAAGGACCGGACTGAAAAGTTCCGTTAGATCTATGCATACTATACATTCTATACAATTAGAGACTATACTGAGTATCACAAGGAAAGTAACATTAATTTTAACAGTGATATTTAATGCTGTATAAATGTATACATCTGGACTGTATCAATGTAAACATCTTGTAACAAGTATTGTACTGCAGCCTCCGGGTCAATGACCCCCATCTCGATCATGTCTTTCGTCCACTTGTTTCGGCTCCTTGTTTTGCTTCTGGACATAAATGTAATTTTATTATCTGTGCACATCTTCTAGAATTCAGTGTAGTTTATCAAATTATCGTTTCCCTGTTGTTGCGGCAGGAACTATTATTCCTTGACGAAGGACATGCTGGATAAGAAACCAAAATTTATTGCTGATTTATACTTGGAAATAGTTTTTATTACATCGGAGTGTTTTTTAAATTCAAAATTCAAGTAGTATGTGGCTTAGTGAATGGATCACAGAATTTTGAAAAGTGCACAGTATTCACTTCTCCCCATAGCACGTCGTACAATTTTTAACTGTTTTTGACGTACATAAATAAATAAATAAATAAATAAACGATTGTAGGGACGGAAAAAGTTGGTGGTTATCAGAGCTCTGAGCCAATCGGAGTTCTGGTTTTAGCAGTTAGAATTTACAATTATTGTAGAATAAGCTTCTTTGTAATAACGAAGGGTGTGTGAGAGTATAATTATTTAACTTAGTAATTTTGACAAGATTTCAAAATTATTATAGTATCAAATAAATGAATTGACGATAATATCGTACGCGATTTTTGCGAAATACTGAGAAGCGGCCTAGCCAGATCGCACCGTGCCACTAGCATAACTATTAAAAATATAAATAAACAAATTAAAATAACTTGTTTGTATAGGCCTGAGATAGACTGGGTGACAAGAGCATGCAATGCAAGTGGTTTTAAAAGTAAAACTTGCACCGACAGAAGGAAAAATTCTTTTAAATATAGTTGGTGTGTTGTTTTTCAAAAAGGTTTTCATGATAACCGATTAAATACGAGTATCTACATGTTTTGGGACTAGTCATTAACGTGTATGTGGCCGATATAGAGAAAAGGCATGGAATTTTGTAAATAGAGGCTTAACCGCGAAACAGTCCGTTATTTGTGACATTGGCCGTGTTTTTAATACTTTTCGTAATGCCACCTCTTATAAGAAAAAAATCACAGAAGTAAGAGATAACTTTTCTTCAAGTAAGAAGTACTTACGCTGCATCTTTAGCTATTATTTATTTATCCTTTTGTTCTTAATGGGCGGCAGTGTTACATTCTTTAACAGGCGGGTGTTAAGAATGACTTTTGCTTCCTGTTTGGATGTATACCTATAATAGTACATTACTTCGAAACATTTTTAAAGCACACTTGTGAGAAAATCACGTAATTTTATTTAAATTCCGTATTCTGCATGTGAAAGTGGTCGTTTAATAAATTAGTCAGCCCATTTAGAGATGGTAATTGGACGTGATAATTTTATTTGCAAATAAGCGTTCAAAACTATTAAAAGTAATTTTCAATATGGATTAAAGATTGAAAATCACAGAAAAAAACGAATTGAAAAATCTGTGTTACTAGTCTCTTTCCGTCTACCAACAAAGTGACAATTTTCTTCTCGAATATTTCCCGAAAATTTCGCCCTGATTTAACGTGTTAAAGAAGTCAAATCGAGTTAGAGCAACGGCCTCTTCAAAATCCGCGTGCTCCAAAGTCTCTTGGGCCTTTCCTCCCGTTTGATAACTACACCCTGCGTGCCATATTGAAGAAAGTGCCGGCTAAACAAAGTCACTGGATTTTAAGCACTGCTGCTGCTGCAGTGTCGAAGTCTTCTTGATGTAATTTTCTTTAATTATTAAAGTTTCAAGGGATTCGTGAAAGAAGCTTTCAAGTTTCTTGTACAAGGCCCCGACGTAATCGCATGGAAAGAGTTAATCAGGAGATTAAGGTTTGGAGCCATTTCAATAAATTGAAAATACATCTCCCGCCGCCCCCGTTAAAACTCAGCTGATGGACTTCAAATACAGAATAATGAAGGAACGAATGAAAGGATCGTGAATTGTGCTGCCTTGCTATTGAACTCCCCTCTTATATACATAAATAAACCCACATTTCGCGAGCTCGCTCTTTCACGTCAGCCTTTAAAGCGGATGAGCGACGATAAATTCCATGCATTCCAGGAAGCTCCCGCGTGAACCGTAACTACTATTGAAACTCCATGACAACAGCAGGCACACGTGCAGCGATGGCTCTTGGTCTCTCTCCCTCTCCCTCTCTCCCTTTCTGCCCCTCTCTCCTCCTCTGTGTCTCTCCCTGTCTCTCTCCCTCTCTCTTCTCTCTTTCTCTCTCCCTCTCTTCTCTCTTTCTCTCTCCCTCTCTTCTCTCTTTCTCTCTCCCTCTCTTCTCTGTTTCTCTCTCCATATTTCTCTCCCTCCCTCTCCCTCTCTCTTCCTCTCCCTCTCTCCCTTTCTGTCCCTCTCTCCTCCTCTGTCTCTCTCCCTCTCTCTTCTCTCTTTCTCTCTCCCTCTCTCTTCTCTCTCTCTCTCCCTCTTCCTCTCCCTCCCTCTCCCTCTCCCTCTCTCTTCCTCTCCCTCCCTCTCCCTCTCCCTCTCTCTTCCTCTCCCTCTCTCTTCCTCTCCCTCTCTCTTCCTCTCCCTCTCTCTTCCTCTCCCTCTCTCCCTTTCTGTCCCCCTCTCCTCCTCTGTGTCTCTCCCTGTCTCTCTCCCTCTCTCTTCTCTCTTTCTCTCTCCCTCTCTTCTCTCTTTCTCTCTCCATCTTCCTCTCTCGTTTCTGTCTGTTCATCTCTCTCTTCTGACTCTCTTTCCATGTCACTTTTTCCCTGTCTCTCTTTTTCGCTGTCTCTTCCACTTCCCTTCTCAACGTTGCTCTGCTTGTTTTTTCAGCTCTCTCTTTCGCTATCTCTTTCTCTGTATGTGTATATAGGTGTCTTTCTCAGTTTCTCTCTGACTCGTCATCCCCTTTTTGCATCTCCACCACAGGTGAATCTCGCATTTCGTCAAAATCAATTGTAGTTTCCTGCAAGTTGTGAATCACGTGGGAGATGCTACGTACGAATTCGGGTCCATTCCCCCACCTTCCTTAATCCATGCAACAAACTCCAAAATTTAGTAAAGTTGTGAGCTCGCATGTGCACTACTTCCGGGAGCATTGATTGGGGCAGCATGGTGAATTTAGAATACAATAGAATTTGGGAACAAAGGCATTCACGGCGGACCGTTGGACAGTGATGGACGAACGCGTCTGCAGGTACCGCGTGATAACAAATGCGTGTGAAAGTCGATGTTCGATGTCATGGCCTGCGGATTGAATTCTAACGAGTCAATTTTTAGTTCTCATTTGTCTGAACGAGCTCTGGGATGTTCGTTCTCATTTACACACGCAACGGTCCGATTCATTATGAGGGAAATACACCAGTCGAGTTCATTTTAGTATAAATAGCCCCTGTTCTGCACAATGAGTGATTTTTAGCCCCTTTTGTGAGTGTGTGTGTGTGTGTGTGTGTGTGTGTGTGTGTGTGTGTGTGTGTGTGTGTGTGTGTGTGTGTGTCCGCGTGATTGTTGGTTCGATCTCCCGTATTATTGTAATGTTCTGGAAATTGGGTGTGTGATTTATACTTCTGATCACTTGGTTAAAAAATCTTTCCATTTTGTTCTGCATGATCTAGTTCACAATCCGGTTGACCATTTTCACAATGAGAATAAATTCGATCTCGGATTTGTTAGTGAAAGTAATTAGCTTGGAGATAAAACTTGTAAAAGCTAAAACAAAGCAAGTGGAAAAGTACTTTTGCTTGCAGTATTTTTCATTCCGTGATACTAAAGGGGAAAACAAGATAGATGGATAAGTAGTAATGTTTGGTAAATATTTTAAATAGTATAATCATACATTATAATATTAATTGAAGTTTGTGGTGTACTTTGAGAAATGGGATGATTTATGTTGCTGTCTATAAAAAAATAGATTTTGCTTTTGTAAGTAACATCTTACACAAGAAGTATTGAACACTGATACATGAATGGATTATTATATTACTCATAATATATCGTTCATTAATTACCAAAACAACCTTGTGACTTTTTCATTTTCTCGGGGGTATTCTTCATCTCTTCGTTTTACTTCTGGTGTCTAATTTACCTATCAGCGGAAATCAAGTATTGATGTTTCGGATTCTGAATAAGGATTCATTTTCATTATATGTTTAAGTTACGATGTGGCATCACCCTTTATAGAATATTACTTCCCAAGATTCTTTATTAAAGTTGGTTAGTTGCTTCAGGCAAAAGAACAATCGTAAGTTGAAGATAAACAACATTTTTTTAACATGTGCATTTCTTTGCTTCCGTGTATTTTTTGGAACTGCACTAGATTAAACAGATCCTATCTCTCCGTCAATTTGTGATGGTTAATTGCATTCACGTGCATTGAGTTTCTTTTCCGTATCTTTGCCTCCGTTTCCAATTATTTTTCATTTGACTGTTCCTCATTTATCTGGATTTGGCCCTTAAATATTCCATCCCACATTCATCAGTTTCAATTTTTCTTGAGAAATAGACTTTGTTTATATCTGAGACAACTGGCCAGTTGTTCAGCGTTAAAGTAGTATTGTAATATCGTGATGACAATTCGAGAGCATGACAAAATAATTAAAACGTAACTGTTTACTGTACAGTTCTATCTAACACAGAGATGGGATTGAACAATTACTCACCAGCTTAACTGCCATCCGCTTAGGAAAACAAACGAACTCACCCTGACACACACACACACACACACACACACACACACACACACACACACACACACATTGTCCCCTCTCTGAAAGTTAGAGGCGCGAGCAGAAATAAATAAAAAAATAAATAAACGAATACAAATCAGGTGGAACACGAGTCGCCGTGCCGCCACCCGCGGGCATTCCGATTAAAAAAAAACTACGCCCAATGAGCGTTTTCCATTAATGACGCGTAAGATTAGAGATTAATAAGAGCGCGTTTTTACATCCATGTTTGCCGCCCGTTGGGGGCGCGTCGATGTTTGGCCCCGCAATACACATCGGTCGCGCTGTTCCGCTGGTCGCCATCCAGGAAAGAGCTCGCAAGTTGGGGTGAAAGCCGCGGCGGGCGCGGGGGTGGGTTGTATCGACCCCGCGAGACTCACGCGCCCGTTTCACCCCCGCGAGCGAACACGCGCATTACATACGCCCCCACCCCCGCGCACCGCCGGCACACGGTGGTTTGAAAGGCGAGGAACGCAGGCAAAATTCATTTTTTTTTTACTTTCTCGCTACCGCTTGCGCAATAGAGAGAAAGTTATGTAATGCTGCGCGAAAAAGAGGAGAATTTTTGGCAGAAAAAAGTCGTATTGTCGGGGTCTGGTTACGAAAAAGTGGATAAATCTAGTTGGTAAATTTAGAAAAAAACCGTAACACGTGGTGTAGTCCGAATTCATATTTCGTGGGTTCTTGGTACCGAAAAATCGAATGACGGCAAACGTCTGTCCCTCCGTCTGTCCGTGTGTGAACAATGCTAGCGGCTAAACCGCTCAGCCGATTTCCTCCAAAATTGATATTCTCCAATCGATCTAGCTTGTGTCGCGGCCCTTTGAATTTGAAACAGATATTTTAATTTTGAGGGGTTCTTTTCATGAAGCTCCTGAGACATTTTCAAAATGTTAAAAAAATGGCCCCATTGTTTTTGATTAAATTTTGTTGTGGGATAGTGTAAAGGACGTTTAAGAGAATGGCGCAGGTATCATGTTCGTTGAAAACCCTGATTTTTCGAAAATTGCAAACATTAAAAATTGTTTCGGCGTCTTCCTACAACTAGTTATAAAGACAGATTTTTTCCCCGTAATGAAAACTGTTCTTTAAAAGATACATTTTGAAATAAGGTCATGTAGCCTACAATTTTTCGAAAAGTATTGAGCACTTTTCACGTAATTTTGCATGAAAGTACGGGCGAGAAAGAACGTGCTGTTTTAGCCTCACTAGTTTCAAAACTATGAAATTTACTTGAAATAGAATGACTACGATAACAAGCAGTAACATTGTTGCCTCTGTAACGTCGTGGGCCGAGGGGTCCAGGGTTTGAGAACCGACGGAGGCAAATTATCGACACTAGCTACATAGGTGAATCGAATTCAGAAGAGAAATCATGCGCACTGCGTCTGCTGTGATCGGTAATTTATCATTTTTTCCGTTCAGTTCCAGGCAAATACTGGAGCAGCACCGTAATATGCTGACCACAGACCGCGCGCAATCTTGCATTGTTCATGCTTGTCCCTTCAACTCCCCTTATACACACAAGCACAATTTCATGCACTACAATATTACACTTATCGGGAAACCATTCGGGAGCTTATCGTGGCTGGAGCGGTGCCCCGCTCAAGAAATTCTTGTGTACCTGAAAGAGATATTTGCTGTAGATATTTCGCACTGCTAGAAGAAACATTTTATAAGTTTCTTTTCAAGAGTTGGAATCCCCTCATACGAGTCCATATGTCACGAAACTACACAAAAGAAAAGGTATTAGGAAAGATGTTCGTGTAGATTTAATTTTCAACTCCTGCCATCTACGTCACAAAATCCACTTTATATAAATATTTCTAGATTATGGAAATGAGAAATGAAGAGTTGTGCATGGTATGCAGACAGCTGTTTAAGATAATGATGTGGCATCCCAGTTGAGTTAAGGTAAGGAAAACACGGAAACCACGGATAGTCGCAGCCAATCTGTAGAATTATCCAGGCAGTTGTCGGCTTGGACACGGCCATTTAGCTAATATCAAAAATCCTTCATTTTTGGGACTCAAAACGAGGATGTTGTGACGGCAAAGCTAGGTGCGTACTTTCTTTCGTTGAAAAAATATATACTTCAAGTGATATTTATTTAGTTCCTTTCTTCTCTGGCATACCTGCAAATTTTCTGCCTAAAAATACCGTTATCGAAAATCTCTTTATGTAATCGTTTACCGTCGATCAATCATTTATGATATTTCGTTCGAATCCAAGATACTGAATGCGGCGACTCACGCACAGTCATTTTTATATTCCATTGTAACGCGAGTCGCGGAGTTAGTGATAACTCGTACCGCCTGCCATCTCCAAGGAAACATGGAGATGTCTCGTTTTTGTCAGCCCCAAACTTTCATCTTCCGCCCAACAGTTCTGTCCGCTTCTTTTTTCAACCCGGCCCATTGTATGGCAGCGCCACCATCATCAGTCGCGTCGGGAGCGAACATGGTTGTCGTTGTGGCTTTTTTTTTCGAGTCCGGCTTTAGAGAGAGATTGATGTGAGGGTCCGGAATGTACGTTTCAAGTTAAGCGCTTATCCTATCTCTATTGTAGATATTTGAGGGAGGGAAATTTACAAAAACAAAGCAGTTTTTGATGGTCGAGGTCCCCTCCCTTAAAAAAATAGGAGTCGAAAACTCTCGCAAATCCTGGGTTTACGAAACAAAAAAAAAAGTGTTGGCTTTTTTCCGGTTTCGTTCCGTTCCGGTGACCTCATTTTTTAGTGTCTTTTTTCTCGCGCGCCCATTGGTTGCAGAGGTAGAGAGTCGTCTATTCCGAGCCGCGAACTGACCATTGTCCAACGCGACCGGAGCCTCGCGCTGGCAATCCACGAGGTCGCTCCGGAAGTTGGGACGGCCAGTCACCGGAACCCCAGACCAGCACTAAAAGCTTCTGCGCTCGTATATACCGTTGAAATTAACAGCCGCGATCTCGTTTTTCTGATAGAAAATTCCCGCTTTATAAAGGAAGCGAGCGTACTTTTACGCCAGGGTTAAAGAGTTCGTAAAGTGTCTTCTGCGGGCTTGAAATGCCCGCCGTTACCGCGGATGCTGAATTTTTATTCGTCGTTATTAAAGATTTTTTTTCTAAAGAGGGAGTTACCACTTTTTCCTCGCATCCCTTAACTATCCATCCATCTCATTAAGCATCACAGTCTATCTGCCTTCTCTTGGGCCTTCGGCTTATTCCGTAGTTGGTCGGATTTCATTATGATGGGTTTTCTGCTTCTAACAATCGCCCTCATAGTTACTTAAAGCTTTTTATTGGGTTTTCGTATATGCAAATTGATTTATTAGTTCTAATACATGGTGAGTTTGCTTGAACTCGTATATATACGAATGTATGAAGCATTGTACATTTTTCTGCAAACACGAACTGCGAGATCGCCATCTAATCTTAAAGACTTGGAATCACACATAGTCTCGTTAAGAATTCTTTTCTTCTATATCGGGCTGTTTGCTCTACCGCCTTCTTCGCAGAGGAACCTGCATGAATGATAAATCTTCGGTCCGAAAAACGTTTCTTCGGAATTTTGTGCGAAATTGTTGACTGGGCATAATCTACAAAAATTAATGTTTTATTTTTTAAATGAGAAATTACAAGATCCATGACTTTCCTACTGAGGAACGTCACTTAAAACTAGATCGTACTACTCTTCAACCTCAGCATACTACAATGTATTTTGCATTCAAGATTGTCGTTTTTCTTAAGCCGTAAAGAGCCTTCCTCTTCGTATTTTTCGACGCTCTAAATCCCGCGAATTCTTTACAAAGAACTGCAGCAAATCCCAGAGTCATTTTTACAATCATTTCTGCGATCGCCACACAATCCAATCTCAAGCGGAATCGAGTGACTAGCGCTGCCTCGCCCTCTGGGGGAGGGGGTAGCCTCTCCAGGCCACTGAGCAGCAATTACTTCGATTACTTCCTCTTCGCCGCCCACCGCCCGGCGTCGAACTCACGACTGCCGCGGGGAACCGTTAAGATGTCAGCCTTCCAGGGAGATGACTCCGCGACGAAAGAAATCGATAGAGACGGAAGTGCCTTTGTGTGAAGAAAACGTATCAGGTGGGAAGCTGATAAGCACAGGTGGTCACACGAATCTTTATTGCTAATTTTGAATGCGCCCAAACATTGAAAGAAGACTGTGCAGCTTCCGTTCGTATGAAAGGTGTCCACGTTTTCGTGCGAAACGTAGAAACACGGGCAAAATAAAGAAAAAAAATGAAATAGTTTCGGTTGTGACTGGAAAGTGTATTTATCGTATTGTGTGTTCCATCTATTCTCATTCTGCACGTATTGTCGGGTTTATCTTACTCCGTGGGTTATTTACGACTCAGCTGACGTTCTTAAGACACAACTGACGTTCAGGGAGTGACAACGCCATTAAAAATTTGCTTTCAAGTGTTGCATTATGAAACAGCAACGTTTTTGATGTTCGTTTTTACAGTATTCGTGAAGACTGTTAGTGATAAAATGTTAAATTTATTGTAAGATTATAAGAGAGTGTTTTATTTGTTTTCGTACAGTGTGCATGCAACTTTTCAGAATACTTGCGGAATGTTTGCTGCTGAAGCCCATTAGTCCTAAATATTCCCCTATTCTAAAATATTTTCAAATCAAAACCTAGATTCTGCAATTGTTTGGAGAACTTCGGAGAGAGCCCGGTAAAGAGGCCGGTAAATTGTCATGTGTTGATATTGAATGTAATCTAGATTTTACCAAATTTTAATCCGTAAAGATTTTTTCGAATCACAAGTGTATAAATCCTCTCAATGAAGTATTAAAAAATAATAATTGGAGACATTCATGTAAGAAGTAGAAACATACGAAAACAGGGGTCTATATTTTTTTACTGCAATTCATTTAGACATGAGATACAATTGCTTAGACTTTTTCTTTTCTGCTCCGCGCCGCTGGGGGTCGACCCCACGTTAGCAGCTGGGAACCATTAAGATATCTGCCCATAAGAACATTTGTCAGATGTGAGGTATAGAAGTATAGACGAAAACTAGTTTTAAAGACTCCTAGCGAAATGTTATCGCATTTGGCATGTTTCCGAAAGAAATCACAGGAATTACAATTTTAAATGCAGAACGCTCCAGTATAGATAGAGATTGAGTTGTTTAGTAATATAGTAGTTTAGTAATAGTTCAGTAAAATGGTTGTATGAGATTTTCCATCACATTTTTATTGGCAAAAAGTTTTACTCTTCCACCCAATACATACCCTAAAAGTTTGTAACATTTAATTGTGAACCTTTCTGTATATGTGTTGGGAAGTAATCAATGACAGAATTACTTATTAATGAAATAATTCAAGGTGTTGTCTTTGCCAACAATATTGTTCAATTCAACAAGAGCAGCTTTTGATGTCTTAGCCATCATCATCAGTTTCCTGATACAAGAAATATAAACAAAATATTATAATTAACTGGTTATGAAAGAAGAAAATTCGTATACCTGGCCTGGCAAGTCCTTTACTAATAGCCTATTGTATAATTTTCTCATTTGTGTTGAATATTTAGTTAGCCTATATTAACCCTTATATTTGCAACTTATTGTTACCAGGGGAGCCGGGGAAAGTTTCTTTTAGGTCAAAGGAGCCGTGGGCGAAAAAAGTTTGAAAAACCTTAATACAACGTATTATTACCCTTTAGAAACACTAGTACATTTCTGCAGAATTTTCTCGCCGAGCATCCTTTGTTGTTGTTTTTATTAAATGTTCTTTTACAGATCATACATAGTTCAGTACATAATACACTTTAAATGTATTGATGACTTACATTCTAATTTACCTAAAATTAAAATACAAACTAATTGTGGGTGAGGAAATCCTCTCCAGACACCTCTAAATACAATCTATTTCGGAAAATTTGACTAGGAATGCCTGGTATGGATATCTATTTTTTATTCTGGTTCTATGAGGAGTTTTTCGGAGTCTGAAGTTGTCTGGGTGTGGAAGCCGAGCATCGTACCGAAGGTCTGGAGAAAAGGGGGTGGGGATTGCAACCCGTTAACCCGCTGCGAGCAGTGAGCGGAAGTGGTCGGTGTTTCTTGCGAGTGCCGGAAGGGGCGGTTGGCAGCCCTGTGCCGCCCATTGTGTACGCGAGGGGGAAGGGGCCGTTCGGGTCGGCTGATTGTTGGGAGTTGCGGATCGGGGCCGCGTTGACCTTGCAGGGGTGCCAAGAGGTCGAAGCAACCCAAAATCTTAACCTGGTCAAGGACGAGGGGTTGAATGGAGTATTGTGCTGTCCGTTGAGTTAACACGGTTGCGATGCAAAGTGCACAGTCTTGTCTGTTGTATGTGGTGAGGTTGTGTTGAACTACTTGTTGACGTGGTCAAGGTTAATGCAGCAGGTTCCATTTGCACGGTCATTTTATTTTAAGTGCCGTGTCCGGTAACTGGCACTTGGTTTCAATAGGCAATTTTGTGAAATGATGTTGAATCTGTGATAGTTCGACTTAGTCGTATTGTTTATAAAAGACCTGAACGAGATTTTGTCCCACAATGCTACCAAGGAACGATCCTGGCAAATATGGAAAACCGCATTTCAAAAATCCTACATTTTTGAGTTTGATGAATTATACATGTGTTTTAATTTCGTTCTTTTAGCGAAATATTATTACTATTATTATTATTATTATTATTATTATTATTATTATTATTATTATTATTATTATTATTATTTAAACACATCTTCCACATTGAATTCCAAACTCGAGTAAAACCAGGCCCGTTTCTCTAGGACGAAAAACACCCTTCGGGCGCTTTCCTTTGAAAAGAAAGTGTTGCTTCATGTCGGATATTCTAGCCACCCAAAATACAATGAAGGCTAAATAACATGTATGAAATAATTTCATAGTAAGCTGAGCATGTTCTGAGTTGAAAAAAACGGTTCATCGACTCCCCGTTCATTGGATTTTCCAAAAGGCCTATCCCTGTACACTCGTTCTATGTGAAGAGTAAAAACAAACTCATGGTTGAAAATGTTTTTTTGCGATCTCTTCGGTAAACCTCTTTGTCCGTAAAAACTCCATGGAGTAGAACAAGTTTTATTTGCCAACGTTACGTTTGCTTGGTTTACGCCAATGTGCCAAAGTTTGGTTTATGATCGTCCAATAAAATTC
The DNA here is from genome assembly GCA_011170035.1 of Teleogryllus occipitalis. Classification (NCBI taxonomy): domain Eukaryota; kingdom Metazoa; phylum Arthropoda; class Insecta; order Orthoptera; family Gryllidae; genus Teleogryllus; species Teleogryllus occipitalis. The sequence continues at coordinate 54,272 of BLKR01008979.1, read as the reverse complement.
ATGCTAATTGACATTTTTCTTCTCTAAACTTTAGGTGCTCTAAATGTCCTAGCTATGTTCCAGTTTGAATTTCGCCTCAGTTTTACACAAGTGAGTTACCTACCGTATGTGTTACATACGGAATACAAATGGCCGATGTCGAACGACGGTTGCGATCTGTTTGACATCATACGTTTCGCGCCGCTTGCTTGTGTGAGAGGCACCAGGTGTTTTTAACCCAGCAAGTAGCTCTGCACATACACGTGCTTGAAGGAAACCATTAATTCTGCACCTGACCGTTTTGATGTGCCACAATTGTCGCACAGGCACAAGAGTCTTCCTTTGTGACATGCGTTCGTTTGTCAACTATCCAGGCCCGTAGACCTGAGGCTGAGAACTTGACATTTCCTTTTAACGTGAATGGCACTTCATTAGTCTTTCTTAAGCTCTTGATACATTACTTCATCTGAACAGTCTTAACCAAGTAAGTTTTCTGTTAATTCTGTTGTTTTTTTGTGCAATTTTTCACTAATTTCCAACAATACATCAAAGTTACGGTGCTGGGAATTTCACAACCGGAAAGTTGTTTTTCTTTCTTGTTATATTTTTTTATTCAATGCTTCAAAATAAAATGCACCGCCAAATGGGAGCAAAATGTTTAACGAGTATGACTCTATAAGAATGAAATTAAGAGTAGAAATTAAATTATTCGGTGCCCCATGTCCGGCTCGCAATTCAACTGTCACTCATCACTTTTTGGAGCTTCAAATTATCTGCCTAAATTGCAATACGGATTAAGTGGCTCGCATATTCATATATAGATCGATTAGATGGATTAGATAGATTGGATAGATTAGATAGATTAGATAGATTGGTTAGATTAGATAGAATTTTATTATTTCTGCGGGCAGGTTTATGCAACCTGGTAGAACGTACAGTTTACAAACAATACAATAAGGAACATTAATCCAATGCAAGTTAAAATTATTTTGAGGTGATGATAATAACAACAGTAATAATAATAATAATAATAATAATAATAATAATAATAATAATAATAATAATAATAATAATAATAATAATAACATGATCTCTACATTTTACGGGTATCCTATACAGATATTTTGAACTAACAAAACACGACTTTCTGTTTGACCACCCACGTCCAGCGCCCTCGTGTTGCTGGTTGGTGGTTCCCCACCACTCGAGCCGACCACGGACCACTGTGCTCGCGACCCCTGCGCGGGGCGCACCACCGCTCCCGCCACGCCCGCCGCATCCAGGCCTCTCCGCCGCCGCCAGCACTTAAATGTTTTAGCCAGAGGTTGAACCCTAAATTTTCAAAAAAAATTGACTGAATGATAGTCAACCAAATCTGCCTACTAATTTCTGGAAATGTTTAATGGAAGTTGTACCCGAAAAAATATCACTATGACGTTCGGATTGAAAATGTTTTTTAATGAATTATATTCGTTAAGTACTTAGGAATATGTGCACCTTTCTATTTTTGAAAATAATCAACACGGTATATTTTTTCTTGTTTTAGTGGGTTAAATTTGTTTCCGATGACAGCGTCGTTCAACTGTAAAACGGATCGCACGTTCTGACCAGACAATCAACAACAAAATGCAAATGAATGGCAATTGTTAGAAAAATCATGCAAAAGAATACTTAAGGAAAAACGTTCTTTTGCTAATGCTTAATATTCATTACAAATATAATTTTAATACAAATAAATATTTATTATAAATTATAATATTCAATATAATGTTAAGTTTACAATTTGTACAAAGAGTAAAAAGTTAAACGTACGTGAAAGCCATGAATTTAATGTGGATTAGCCTCCTGCTAAGCGTTGGAACGCTACCCGATTTTACGGCTTTCTTGTTGCTTCATTCACTTTAAAGCCTTCCTTCCCAAGTTATCGGATTTTGTTCCAAGTTCCTTTCACTTTAGAGGATAAAACTCTACATATTCAACACAGCTATACAAATTATTCTCCTTCTTCGCAAAATATGCAAAGTTCGTTGTACGTATTGGAGAACCTGAAGAAATATAGATTAGAGGAAAAATAAGGTTGTTAACTTTCTTTGTGTGAGATTAGAAAGAAAAGCAAACATGGAAATTCTCATAAAATTCTTACCTGTCAAGGAAAATGTCATCTATTTCGTCCAGTTACGTATCACTCGGAACATGTTTTTTATGGGCTTTCGTGTCTATGTTTTTTATTTAATATTCTTCACTTTGTTAATTTAATAAGCATTAGGTACACTTTCTGTATTAATATTAATTCTGAGCAGCTGATAAAATTGACGTTAGTATTGAATAGGTCCCTTGTTCTGAATGTGATGAACTTTCTATGCTACTTTCAAATTACACAATTACTTTACCCTGCAACAGGAATAATTATAAATAGTGCTCAGAGCTGCATTTTGGCACTCCGATTTTGCAGATTCAAATAATAAAAGATCCTGACCAACATTTTGAACGTCAGTGTAAATCTCTTTAAAAATAACTAAGTAAATTTAATTTGAAGCTATATCAAATTGAAACTTGAAATATAGCTCGTGGTGTATAGCAAGCTGTTAAATAGGCATAGATTGCAGATAATGAAACAGTTATAAAAATATTATCCTGATTTTATTTATATTACCTTGCTCGAGTATTGTAAGTCATGTGTAAAGTTTTAATTCAATTTAATTCAATGGTTTGGCGAGTGTGCACAGAAGGGTTTGAAACATTTGCCCGATCGCTCATGCACTTATAAAGATTTTGTTTAAGAAAGAAATTTCGTGTATTTCGATACGAGTTCGACAATAACAATAAAGCATACATTTGAAGATTGGTTAGCCGAGAAAAAGAAATTACATTCAATTTCCAGAAAGGAAACAAAAAACATCTCAATATTAACTTACTGGCTCAATGGAATTTGAATCAAACCCCTAAATCGACATTATAATCAGAGGCCTAGAACTTTAAAAATATTGTTAGTATGTGCATTAAATATAATGCATTGTAAAACATAACATGAAATTACTACATAAAAACTGCGTCAACTTCAGCACCAAGATATGAATACATTTTTTTTCGTTTCTGATACGAGCAGAAAATAGAGACTTTTCCATTATTTTATTTTCGAATATTAGCAGATTTCGATGGCGTGTGGTACTGACATTCAAGTTCTGACTCCCAGGTGCATCTGAGATACCTGTGTGCATTAAAGTGAAGTTTCAGAATTTAAATCCATTGTCATTGGGATCAGGAATTTTTGTGAAAGGACCAGGATTTTTGAAGGTTGTTACGGGGATATACATTTAATCATCTGGCAACACTGTGCCGGCGTCTATTCCTTCGCTGAGCAGCTGTGTCTGAGACAGCGGGCAGACGAGCAGGCGACGGACGGACGGACGGACGGACGGACGGACGGACGGACGGACGGACGGACGGACGGACGGACGGACGGACGGACGGACGGACGGACGGTCGGACGGATGGACGGACGGACGGACGGACGGACGGACGGACGGACGGACGGACGGACGGACGGACGGACGGACGGACGGACGCACGCACGCACGCACGCACGCACGCACGCACGGATGGACGGGCAGGCGGGCAGACGAGCTGGCGGCGGGCGGGCATACGGACGAACGGACGCACGCACGGACGGGCTGACGGGCAGGCGGACGGGCGGACGGGCGGACGGGCGGACGGGCGGACGGGCGGACGGACGGACGGACGGACGGACGCAAGGACGCACAGACGGACGGACGCACGCACGGACGGATTGACGGGCGGACGGGCAGGCGGGCAGACGAGGAGGCGGCGGGCGGGCAGACAGACGGACGCACGGACGCACGGACGGGCAGGCGGGCAGGCGGGCAGGCGGGCAGACGGCCGAGCGGCCGGTCGGACGAACGGACGGACGGGCAGGCGGGCGAGAGAATGGGTGGGTGGACGGTCTGGCGGGCGGGCGAATCAAGCAAATGAAGGTCTACAAATCCTCCTGATGGAACGCGCCGTTTCATCCGATTTCCAAGCTTTCTAAATAATCGCCTCCTTTCGCTAGGCGATCATCCGCTCAGACCCCCTTCCCCCCTTCATCCTGCCCGGTGGTAGTCGCGCTCGCTCTCCGACCATCGCGAACGTCTCCGCTGCTCAGCGGAGGCTGAAGAACAGATTGGGAAAGAAAAGGAGATTAGATGATGCAGGGTGGTGGAACTCTGCAGAAATGGTAAGGGGAAGGCGCGGAAAGACTAGAAGGTTGACGCTGCTGGTATTTTGGGCCAGGCATTTAGAGACGTGAGTCTCGTAGTTCGGTGAAATCCAAAGGTACGGAAAACCAAGCCGTCAGCAGGCCCGGTTGGTATCGTCTGCTACCAATAAATTCTTGCCACGTTTAGGCCGTAAGTGTATTGACACTTAGACCCAAAGGATGGTTCAGTATATAATGTTCTGTAAACCTTGTCTCAACACCCTTGAAAGGCAGAAATATCTAGCAAGAAGATTTTAAAATAACGTGGCATGTGATGGATAACGTAATATTTGCGCAAGTTTCTTGACGTCCGAGTTCCTTAGTCGTTAACAAAAACGACTCGGCACCGACTGGTCTAAAACGTTAGGCACGGCAACATTCAGGTCTGTTTGAAAAACAGGCAGGGCTGCGTACAACTGGTTTCGAATGAAGCGAGTCCTCAGGTTTTCGCTTTGTTTTTTGCTTCTCTCTTGGTTTTCGTGATGGACGTGTGTTTTCGAATTTTATTTTCATTGGGACATTATTTAGGAGCTGCTGACAATTATGGAAATAAGTATTTTATCACTATTTTTCAATAATGATTTGTATCATTGACTAATTATTTTGACGTTTTGTTACTTGGAATATTTCATTATTTTTCGTCATATATTAATAGAACACGAAACGCTTATAGCCATTGTATTAGTATTGTAACAGAGAAAACCGCTTACCTTTCCACTGCTGCATGTCGTCAAGAAAACGTGTGCGTGCGGTAGTACAGCAAGCAGACCAATTGGGCACGACAAAGAGTTACAGCAGTCGACAACTATCGATCTTCTGCGCATGCGCCATTCGAGTTTCGCATCCTTTTTGTGCATTTGCGCATGTAATTTACTCCTTTTGCTGCATCTGTGATCTTCTTCGCAAGCTCATGTGCACAAAAGTGATACGAAACTCGAATTGCGCATGCGCAGAAGATCGATAGTGCTGGTGAATTCCATAACGCTTCGCCATGCAAAACCTTCCTAATGTCCTTAACCAATCTCTTTGCGACCGCCCTGACGTGCAGTATCGATCCACTCGTCCGCGTCGTGACAACTCTAAAACACGTGTGCCTAATGTAATGATGGTGGTGATGCTGAAAGGTAGTTACGGTGACGCTGGATCGGGTGTTCCGAGAAAGAGTGGGGTGGGTATTGAGAGTGTTGTAACAAATTCGCTTGACACACAGATTCGCCGGAAGCGTCTGTTGCAGGAATTCCTTTAATGCAACCAATGTGAGCTGGAAAATGGTAAAAGGGAGATGAGCAAAAACACAACACATACAATCAATAAGATTCAAGAACGAGACATACGAAAACGAAAAGAAAAAGGCAAAACATATGAGGGTAAAATGATTATACAGTTTGTCGGTTTTGCGAAAAAAAAAAAACTTTCTAAATTTAAAAGATTTAGTGAACTCTTAATACAAAATCCATTCAAAAATCGATGTTCCAACGCAAGCTAGAGGTCGTGCAGAGCTCACTATTGTGGTAAAGCTCGATGTCCTGTCTGCCGCGTAATTTGCTGGATCCATTATGGCACGGGATTTGCTCTTGGGCTGTTGCGTGAACCTCCATTCCAGCACGGATTTGGCGCGTCCACTGCGCTTAATAATCTTGAGGGCGATGGAGGAAGCCTACCCTGTCCTGTTCATCGGTGGGGAAGCGTTGCGTCACCGAAGCATCACAAGTTTTTTAAAGTGATATTTAAATTGTGAACGCTGAAGATTATTTTGTAGTTGAATGCGAACATTTGAAAAATGAGTTGCTGCATGTCTGTTGTTGCAAAGTGAAGAGCGAAAAGAGAGACTGGTGTGGTCTTACGGAAATTTGTAGGAAATGACTCAGCACAAATGTATTTGAAGAAAACAGAGAAATGTTACTGGGTTCGTAATCTAATAAGTAATGCCTGACTTAAATAATAATGTATTTTGATGTAGAGTCAATGATGTATAGAGTCAACTACTAATGATACACACCGATTATTATTAGCCCATCATTATCGAATTTGCGAGGTGCACTTAATGTCAATTTTTCAAGGTTTCGTGAGAATTTGTATGTGTACCATGTCAATAATTTATTTAAATTTTGCCAGAATAAGCATTTATTTTAATTCAAGTTATTGTTTAACATCCATACTAATAAAAATATGTGATATTTGGAGGGAGGTGAAAAGTTCTTTTCAAGTAAAGCAAGGGTCATTTGGGTGCTGATAAAAATATCAACAAACCGTTCTCCGTACTTCGGCCACGAATGATGAAAGGCGGAAAGGCAAACTAGTTATAGTGGGTCTCGAAAAACTGTGCAGTTGCTGTAATGCTAGGCAGGCGAGATCACAGACAATAGGAATGAAGTGTGAAAAACCGGAGGTTGCGTAATGGATCAAGGGACGATATTGATTATAACTGAATGAAACTGGATAATGATAATCTTAATGTTAATAATACATTTCCCAATAATTTTCTATTATTTATGACCTTATCTGTTGAAGCGCCCTTAAACTCAATCTATCAAATTCTATTATTTATAATACAAAAAATATTCAGACGATTTGATTGTTGGAATGAAAATTCCGTAGCTTCGCAAACTGTGAGAGTGGAACTGCGAAAATGATTACTTATTTTTTAAACAAGCAAACCATTTGGGAAGGAAACGGCTTTAACGGTCGTTAAATTGGAAAGAAATTGGACCAGATTGCCACCCACCCCACAGCCAGGTGGCAAAGGGCGGGCGCGGCAGGCACTGAAACCGGAGCCCCGTCGTTTCCGCCGGGTTCCGCCTGCAGTGGCGGCGCGGCGCGGTGCGGCGTGGCGTCTGCCGGGAGAAACCAGAGAAACCCGTGGGCGGGGCGGAATCCGAGCCGCTGCGAGGCGGGCGGGCGCCTCGCCGCGCCACGCCGGGGACGCAGGTCGGGTTCGGCGACCGGCGCGCGGCGGGCCGTGAAGGAATGCGCCCGCGACAGGCGACGGCGCGGGGCGGTTCAAAGGGCCTCTGCTTCCACCCCCGCCTGCAGCCCTCAGTGCAGTCCCTGCCTCTACTTCCGCCTTCGGCCATCGTCTCTGTACCCGTCTTCTCCTCCACCTTTGCCTCCCTCTGCGCCTTCAGCCTTCGCCATCGCTCCTCTCCGCCTTCAGCGTCTTTCGTCGGTTCCCTCTCTGCCTTCAGCCTTTGCTGTCGCCTCTGACTCCGCTTTCAGCCTTCGCCATCTCCTACTTCTCCCTTCAGCCACTGTTATCGCCTCCCTCTCAGCCTTCAGAAAATTCTGTCACCGCCGGGTCTCGAACCTAGAACCTCCCGATCAGAGGAACTGCGAAGACATCGGTTCATGCCCTGAGCCACCTCTCTCGGTGGAGAGCCCCGAGAAGCCCATGGCCTTTGCCGTCGCATCTCTCTCCGCTTTCAGCCTTCGCCATCTCCTCCCCCTCCCTTCAGCCACTGTTATAGCCTCCCTCTCAGTCTTCAGAAAATCCTGCCACCGACGGGTATCGAACCTAGAACCTGCCGGTCAGAGGCACTGCAGTGACATCAGTTGATGCCCTGAGCCACCTGTCCCGTTGGCGGGCCCCTAGAAGCCCATGGTGTCTACTCCAACTTCCACCTGGTTCGAACGGAATTTCGACACTAGCTTTTCAGCTAGGTCGAATTCAGTCGCTGTCTGGAGGAGAATTCTAGCGGCCGGCTGCTCTGATCGGTAGTTTTCCGTGGATTCTCCAATCAACACCAGGTGAATGCCGGAGCAGTACCCTACAAAACGGGCCACGGGCCACGCGCGATCTGTCCTTCCACTTCCTTGTCCTCTCCTCTCCCCTTACACACACACACTTACACTAACATGCACTACACTACCACATATTCCGGAAGACTGGTCGGGAGCTTAGAGCTTGTCCCGGCTGGGGCGGTGCCCCGCTGGTGGGAGAGTCCTGGTTAGGGGGAAACCCCACTAGCCGACGGTAGGTCGGCGCCGGATCTCGCCATCCAGCGGGGAAGATCACCGCCATCTCCCGAGAAAAAACATGCACTACACTGACAGGACTAATGACCGAAGCAGTTGACGCGCCCGGAAACACGGAAAAAATCAATCAATCAATCAATTCGACCGGAATTTGAACCCCGTTTCTCGTTCTCCGTAATTCGGAGGTTGTACGGGAGCGACCCAACTGAAAAAGATACCTGAATGAAAACGAACGTAAAGGGAGAGAAAGAGCACGAAAATCGAGCGGTCGTCCAGACTTTCCCCGGGCGTCGCGTCTCGCAGCGGATCTGCGCAAGAGCTGCGGCGTCCGGGCAGCTCGGCCGCCGCTGCTGCTGAGGAACTTTGGGCGGCGGAAGTGGCCGCGACCGAGGAGAAACACGTTAATTTCCGGCGGCCGCGACTTCGTCTGCGCCGCGCCCGGTAACGACCCAGGCTCTCAAGAGTTGCGGAACCCTCTAAGCTCCTTGTCTTGTCTGTTATTTCCATGCTAAACGCATTGTGCGGACGATGGCGGAATGGAAAAAGGGCCCTCTGTACACGCCGACGTTCAGCGCTGTGCAGTGTCAGAACATGCAACTGTAGCTGAACCGGGTGGAAAAAATGTGCATTACGCGTGTCCTTCAATTGGGTAGTTAACTGTGCTCCCTCAGCTGGTTGCCAGGCAGAAGCCGGTTGGTACAATGAGGTGTCGCCACGCGTACGATAGCGGTGACAGTTGATGTTCTTCGAAGCCGATTGTGTCACAGGCGTATAGGGATCCAAAAGCGTTACAAAGCTCCAATCACTCTTGCATCCTTCCAACTCGCCAACATGTAAATGTGGAAATTTTCGACTAGTATTCTAGCTAGCTGATATTCCGCCGCTGACTGGAGGAGAGATCTAGCGGCTTGCTGCTGTCATTGGTGGTTGTACCGTGGTGGGGTGTAGTTGGGAGCTTAGAGCTCGCCCAGCTGGGTGCGACGCCCCGCGGGGAAACCCCGCTAGCTGACGAGTAAGTCGGCGCCGGATCTCACCACCCTGTTGGGGAGGAACACCGCCATATCCCATTATAAAATATACAGTACAGTAATGGAACCAAAAACCATATCAGTTTCTGTGCCCGGAAACATCAGTCAATCAATCCATTAATCAAGTCAACCTGTTGACCGGCGATCGGGTAAAGAGGAAGAAGATTTTTTCGGAGGGGAGATGTCTCAGTACCTGACGAGTTCCACCTTCAATGTGTTTGCTGTGCGGTATATCCATAGCTGCTTGGGCTGTTTCGAAAGTGACCTAATTAACGATCCTCCTAAGGATCCGCAATCCGAGTGGAGAGAGGGACATAGATGGAGTTTAAGGAACCGGCTACATTATGGGCCTAAACAAAAATAATTATTTGTTTGTAAATTGGTTATGTTGTATTTTTGCTATATGACCAGTATTTTAAAAGATTCGCTTCGTTCTATTGAATCGTTTTCTTGAAAAATACGCTTCTATTGAATGTACTTGTTTCGAAATGCGAGGGCAGTAATATCTGTAGAAAAATCAAAGAAACATTATGTAATTACTAAGAAATTATTTTTTTGTGCGGTGAAGGTATATTTTAATACTGACTCACTGTTGAAAATCAGTACAATAATCATGAGGATACCATTGAAATTTTAATTAATTGTCAGCGCTCTACCTATTAATGACCCATATTTTTTTTCTAATTCTGTATGTTTAAGTATTATATGATAATCGTAATAAGTAATTCTATTAGATTTTGTGACAATTTTATACAATAACTAGTTTTTACTCATATTATTACTTTTTGTTTCAAACTGTACCTTGAAAGCTGCCTTGGCAATATATTCCAAAACTTGCTAGTAATCAAAGAAAGAAAGAGTTGTTGCATTCGTATTGATATCGAGACAGTGGCTGGTGACATTAATTATTTTTACCAATTCATTGGGCTTTCATTTCTGGCGTCCTGGGTTTTTGGTGGTTGTACCAATGTATATTTATATATTACACGCGTGCAGTTTGGGTTGCGGCATTTGCATTTTTCATTATTATTTTAATTATACGCATTTTGTGGCGGCAGCGGTGTAATGCAAATTTAGAGACCGCTAGAGGAGCATAGTGCATCCATTCGATATTTTTTCTCTCCTGTTTTGGTCCAACTGGCGAAGCCGAATGCGACCAGAATATGAATTCCATCAGAATATTGTTAAGAATATTTTTTCAACGTAATTGGTATCTCTGTTCATGTTTAGTTTATTTTGCTTTTATCGTCTAGCATTTGAAATATTTCCTAGAAGTGATAAAATGAGATACAATGTAGATATTTAGAACCTATACAAAACAAATAATTACCCAGGCATTCGAAATGTCAAAAAATGTATTTTTGATATTTCTTTCATGCTAATCTGTACAATTTCAAATTGAAAAACGGAGGTATATTATTGGGAATTCCATGTAATATAACAATTGCATATCTATATTGTGTGATGATACAGTATATCCTTACACAATGTAGAATTATCATTTGTTGGGAAAAAATAATTGTTTTAACAGTAATATAGGTTTTGATTTCTGTTTTACCGTTGCCTACACGTATTGAAAGTCTTTCAGATGTACTTTTTAAATAAAATGTGAAAAAAAAATATATCTTCTCCGTGATAATAAAAATATTTCAAAACAGGATGGAGCAGGAACCGCGGGAAAGCGAAGTCACTTCATTTCAACTATAAAAATTATATTTACAATAAATGTGCTGGTAATTTAATATGGATTCAAATATCAGTACGTTTATTTTAATATCGTACAACAATTGAGGATCGTGAATGAAGTCATTTTTTCTTCCTTTTCTAGAACTTTGCGCTCTAAAAAAATAAAACCGTATACCTTCATGTTGTTTAAAGGAAACTTAACTTCACCTACAGCTCTATTGTCCCTGCTCTACCATGAATATGCATTGGGTGCCTTGCATGAGCTGCCACTAGCTGCAATTTAATTTTCTTTGATTACACCACATGTTTTCGCCACTCGCTAACGGAAATTCAGGAAATTTCACTTGAAACCTCTGCAAACAACAGCTTCATATTACTGGTGCCGGCGTCCACCGCGTTATCCTATTTGTTTCCTTTAGAATCACTTTGATATCAGTGATTTCCACTCAAAACTTCCACAATAAAATTTAATCTAAATTAAAATGGGGCTGTTGTGGAAACTTTTCCATGCACTTTTGCATACATATTTAAATTCTGCCTTGCTAAATATTTATCACAGCGGGAAAACACTGCGAGCAAAAAAGTCACATATAAATATCAAATATCGGAAACACGCCATATGAGAGAGATGCACGCCAGGAAGCTGCGAATGGAAATGAGTGTGTAGAATGTCAACGGATTCGAGTAACCGTTCAGTTCATATATTTCTGTTTGCGAAAGAATAATTTACCGCATGCTACAGTAATGCACAGTGTTTTCTGTGTTTGTTTTGTATATTTATTTTGAATAATACCGAACAACTATGACAATAATATTACAAGATAAGTAGGTTTACAAATGCTCATGAAACACCCATTACTTCTTATTACTGTGGACCGTTTTTGTTACCTCTCAGGGACACAGTTAATATGTGTTTACCGATTGATAACGATAAAGGAAAAATTATAATTGGAGATTAGCCAACAGAAAAGAAAGCTACTTCTGTAGTTTATTACGCGAAAAACATACATTCATAATAAAATTCATTCTAGCCGTTATTCAACTCATGCCTTCACCGAGGAAAACAAAATTATTACAATTTAATGTCAGATTGCATTGACAGGTACAATTTTTTATAATTTTGAAATGTTTTCTAGTAAGGTTTGTGTATGGATTTCTCTGAGTTTTAGTATAAATCTCATAGTCGTAATGTTTCTGGAAATCATCTGACCCGTACAGAATACCACGTAGCAATACTTCTAACGTACAGAATACCACGTATTAACTCTTCTCTTCGTCCTGCAGTGATGTTTTCATTTTCAGCCATCCATTCCAGGATTTCATAACGCGAGCATATAATAGACTCTGGTCTTTCGCGAGTCATGACCCATGAGGAATCAATGTAATTGAAAATTTGTTTCGAAATAACTATAACATAAAACGAATTCCGATCACAATAAACGACGTTTTCGTAATGTATTATCAAACCGGGCTGGATATCATAAGAATGATAACATTAGCCCAATGATAACAATATCCATGATTACAATTAGCATCATCCACTGTACTACAATTTATATTTGATACGGATTCTTACATTGAATTAATGTGACTTCTTAGGCAAAGAATTTAATCTGTGTGCTATTTGTGCCCTTCAACCATCTCCATGCTCCACCAGCCGCGCTCCACGGTTGACTCCACACCTTCCACATACCACTTTCTTACCTCATCTATCACACTTCACCCTCGATCCTCTGCTCTCTGCTCTACACCCTACACCCATCACACTCTACCTGTCACACTCCAACCTTCATTGGTCGCCCTCCACCGTAGGTCCTTCACTTCCCATCTTCCACACTCCGCCCTTCACACCTTACACGTTCTTCTATCTACCCTCCTCCACCCTCTGACCTCCGCCTCTCTTCCTCTCTCATCCTTTTTAAGGGCGAAAAAATCCTTCGTATGCCTTCCTTCGGAGGGGAAGTAAAGCCGGCTGTCCCATGTTAGTACACTTACTGCATGTAAAAGATCCTCAAGCCTAAATGATGCCTCTGAGCTAAATTCAAATCGCCTGTTTCGTCGCCCAAGTAATACCTTCTTTCTCCCATGGTTGGTGAAAGGAGTGGAACGAAATTTGCGTGGTCAGACGGAAGAGCAGGCCTCATGGCCTGAGTGTCGCCAAGTAAAATAAGGCAAATTCAATTCAATTCAATCCTCTGCTCGCCATCTGCTCAACCCTCCGCATACAGCCCGCTACCCTCCACCCTCCACCCTACCGCCATCCTCCAACCTGACCCTACTCCCCCTATACCACCCACTCCAACCTGACGCCTACTACCTCCTACCCTATACCTACCGCACTCACCCTCCACCCTCCGTCCACCTCCCTACTCCCGCCACCCCCCCAACCTGACGCCTACTAACCTCCTACCCTATACCTACCGCACTCACCCTCCACCCTCCGTCCACCTCCCTACTCCCGCCACCCCCCAACCTGACGCCTACTACCTCCTACCCTATACCTACCGCACTCACCCTCCACCCTCCGTCCACCTCCCTACTCCCGCCACCCCCCAACCTGACGCCTACTGCCTCCCACCCTACACCTACGCACTCACCCTCCACCCTCCGTCCACCTCCCTACTCCCACCACCCCCCTACCTGACGCCTACTGCCTCCCACCCTATACGCACCCTCCACCCAGCGGCCTACGCCCTCGGCGGAGCTCGCAAACGATTGCAATAACAAATCGCCCGTCCGGCGGGCCGCGGCAGCCCGCAATGAAAACTTCCTTTGAAAACACCTGCGCTTTTTGCCGGCGCGAAGGGCGCCGGCGGCGAGGCCACGACGCTTGGCACCTCGCCTCATCGCCCTCCCTTGTTTTCGGAGCCCTTCGGCCCTCGCTTTGCCAGCGCCCGCGCCGTGCTGACGCGGCACCCGCCCCGCGCGCCCTTCACACGCAGGGCCCAGCGGGCTTCACGCTATGGTTCACCGCGGGGGTGGGTGGGTGCGTTCAGGGTAGCCACCGGCGGCCTTCTGTGTTTATGCATAATGTTTTTTTTGTTTTTTAGAGTTCTCAGTGTATTAGGAGTGCCTTTTTGAATAAAGTTTCATAAACAGTCGAAAATGTTTAAGGGCAATAACGTTACATTTAGTGCTCTGCAAATGACAAGCTCTACTTTCAGAATACGCCTTCAAGCGACCCATACATGAGCAAGCGCGGGTCTTGAGCCTGGCTTGCGCCGGTTGTAAATTTTTCGCCAGCGCTATCTTTACCACCTTTTTACGGATTCACATGATAACGCGCGTGCCTGATTCGGAAGATGCGGTTGTACGTGACTGGCTTTCTAAGCATGTAAGAGATAGTAGATAAAGGCCTATTTCTGATAGAGAAGAGAAAGTGTACGACGGTTGAGATGGAGTCCTCTATCAGCAGCGATTGCATGTTCCATCAATGTTTGCAAGAAGAAATTTCATTCATGACTAACCAATCATAATGGATTTCATAATTACGTTCGTTGAATTACGTTCGATTCATAATAATCAATAATTTTCCGGACATAATTAATTAATATACAAATGCTAATTGCAAACTATTAATTATAATAATAATAAAATACAATTATATTTTTACACAGTTTCATATTAATGTATTTTGAAACCACAGTTTCATTTTTGGCGGCAAAATGTCAAGTGGCATAAAAAAAGATACCAATTGAATTTTTTACACTTGTGAAGTGTCAAAATTTTAACAATTAATATATTTCAATATATTTGGCTAAATCATTCTAGATCAATTATTTCTTGTCGGAAATAGTCACCGAATATATTATTTTTATTATGTTTGTGACTAATATCCTTTCTCTTCGCTATGAAACTTTTTCCCCCAATTTCTGTGAGTTTGTGAATTTCTCTGAGAGCTTTTCTTTTCGAATATTAGTGAATTCGGCAACAAACTGTCTAGGAATTATGTTTTGGCAAAATTCTATTTTAGTATAATATTTAATTCTTACGCGTCTTGTCCGAAAGATTTTGTTCTTTACACAAACATTAAAACAAATTTTAAAAATGCAAAATCTCTTTCGATCGAAACAAACGCTTTAGATGTTAAGATTTAAATGCTGCTCTTTGTGGACATTTGTAATTCGCTATGAGCCACAAAACTGACCTGAAAATAGTTTGTGAAACTTGTCAAATTCAGCATCCATCAAGTTATTCTGCTTGGTTTTCTTTACATTCATTCCGTGTTGCCTATGGTATGTTGTTAACGGCAGTCTTTCACTTTGAATCGCCACTGGTTTGACGGAAAGACAAAACAGTGGAAACGGTTCGTTTTGCAAGGGAAGATGACTTGAGCTTTTCCGCCAAGTTCTTACTTTAAATCAGTTTTGGCGAATCAAGCGATATAATGCAATCATCACAGCTGGTCGTAATGCTTTTACAGAATTTGAATTAAATACCTAAATGGGACGAAGCGACAAAAATCGTACATATCACAAAAAGAAGATTACCATCACCTTTTCACTTTTTGTTACAAAAGCCCCCCTTTCACATCATCCTCATGGATGCCACGGCGATAGTATAATAAAAAATTTAATTTCGTTGTCCATTTCGAAATATGTTTCATTGAACTCTCAAGTCTCGTAGGAGGAATATTCTTTTCATTGCTGGCTAGCCAAATTAACGACAGCCCAATGCACCGGGCAATTGAAAAGCGAGAGAAAGGGAGCAAATTCGAAAGGGCACAACAAATCGCAATGGGCACGAGAGTTAGTCGCCGATTTCTGGCAATCGGCGCTGTGCGTTCCGGAAAACTTTTAAACAGGGATGTCAAACTGGCAACCCGCGGACCACTTGCGGCCTTCTATCTCCGTTTCATGGCCCGCAACATTGAGGTTTGGGCCGGCCCGGTGGCCGAGATCGCTAAGGCAGTAGTGTCGTAGTGATCTCGGACTGAAGGGTTCGAGTCCCGCCTCGGGCATGGTTGTATTTGTGTTCGTCCTTTCACCCCTTATCATCAATCACCATATCGTTTCATCCACATAGTTACCATAACGTTAACAGCAATAGTGGTCGCTAATGACCTAAGATGTTGATGCGACCTTAAATTGTTCGAGATTGTTCGACCTTCGAGATTGTTTCGTCCTAGTAGGTTGGTCTGATGAAGGTTTATATAACTCTTTAGTCAATAAATAGGACATAAATTAAACAAACAGCTATTATTTGACAGTAACTAGCTGGGTTAAGATGCTGAGAGGAGTTAGCATTTATCTCAATTAACTGTCCTTACGTAGCTCAATTAACAGCTTACTAGGTTGTGAACATAATCCATAAATTTTTCAAATCCCAGTTGGTATCTACCATATGAAGTGCGATAACATAATCTTGCATTTAAGGATATAGAGAACACGTTTTCAGCTTTAATTTTGTAAAATATCATCCAGTCCTCAAGGACTAGTTTAATGTCCTAAGAGGTTGGTATAACTCCCATTATGGTACCATGTGGGGATGATAGAGATACCTATAGTAAGTAGTTCTTAGTATTACTTCAAAAAAAAGATATTGTAGAG
This sequence comes from Teleogryllus occipitalis, assembly GCA_011170035.1. Classification (NCBI taxonomy): domain Eukaryota; kingdom Metazoa; phylum Arthropoda; class Insecta; order Orthoptera; family Gryllidae; genus Teleogryllus; species Teleogryllus occipitalis. The sequence goes on along the minus strand of BLKR01008979.1, from coordinate 37,803 downwards.
TTCGTTTCAATTACATTCTTCTCGTAACTAATATTATTACCGGCAAAGGTGGCTCAGGGCATCAACTGATGTCACTGCAGTGCCTCTGACCGGAAGGTCCTAGGGTTCGAACACACGGCTAAAAAAAAAAAAAAATAATGAACGCTGTTGCTAACTAACCTCGGATATCGCCTCAGTTTTCAGATCTGAATCGCTCCTTTAATTTCGTTTTATATCTCTAACGGCGTTTGTAACTAACGAGATCGTAATGCGAACGTAAGCGGGAACTTTGACAAACCCCGCTGAGTCCTTCTGCTGTAAAGCGCGCCCTGGGCGTTGGGCAGCCCTGCTTTGAAAGAGCGGCCGCGAGCTGAGGGTGTGAAAACGCCCCAACGCTCGTGCGCTTTTCCGCACGGAGAGATAAAAATTAGGTTCGACTGTTGGGCGGCCTCCCCGGGCCGGGCCGGGCCGAGCTGGGCCGGGTTGGGCCGGGGGCGTGCAATAGCAGCAGGCCGGGCGGCGCGGCGGAGAACTCCAGCGGCCGCCCCCAGAGCGAGTTGGCGGCGGGGGCGGACGGAGGACGCCGCGCCGACCGGAAGCGCCGCTGGCAGCGTTGTGTAACCGCGCGGACAAAAGAGTAGCGGGACCGCGAGGGATCGGCGGCGCGGAACGCGGACGGCCGGCGGGTGGGGGAGGGGGGAGGTGATGGCGGTGGCGGTGGCGGCGATGGACGTCACAGCGGGGGAGGATACGGACCGGGGCTCCGTGGCGCGGTTTGGGATGTTTGTGGTTCTCTAAATGGAGTAGGTTGGAGGTAGAGAAGGCGATTGAAGAGATCGGTTGAGGATGGAATTTCAAAATGTAGGTTTGCTTATAGCATGTTTACTTTCATACAAGTAATTGAAAAAAAAATATTTTTTTTTTTGAAAATTTCAAAATTAATGTTTATTGTTATGTGTTGTCTATGTCTTAATTTACATCATTGATAAAACAATTTTATCTACCTACGAAAAATGGAATAAGTTCTCTTCAGGTTTTCTGAACCTGATACGTTATTTGTTTGGCGGAACAAAAACATTTACGTTAGAAGGAGCTATTTGACTAGCAACGGTAATTGTAGCTCTAAAGAATTTTGTTCTAGAAAATACAACGTTGTCGGTAATAACAATGTAGTATAGGGAAAAAGTGGCAGGGAGTAAGGAATGGAAGTAGAAAGATAATATTTTTTTCTGAATTGATTTGTGAATGGAATTCGTGATTGAGTAAAATTGCTTGTCATAGTAACGCTAGAAAGACATTTGTGGAGAAATGTCTGGCCGTTTCATAAGCTATAGCAACGGACTCTGGTACTGGCAAAGGCATTAATAAAGATACTAATATTAACAGTTTACATTAAGTTTACATTGAGTTTGCATTAATTATAGTGAAAGTGATAGAAGTGTAGGACGTCTGAGTTGTGTTTATCGAGTGTTGATTGGAGACTTTTAAAACAGATCAAATCAATAGTCTAGGTGACTGTGTAAGTGAAAGTAATTGCCGAGAGGTAAGATGGTTCACAAATGAGTTTCAAAAAACTAACATGGGGAGCAACGCACCAGTGAGTTTTCCTGGTTGGACAATATCAACTCTCGGGGGAATGTATTTGTGAAAAATGTTATAAACAAGAATGAAGGGTCAAGTTCTTGAAGTGAGTGAGAAAATCTTCAAGAATTACGAAGACAGAAAATATTATTGTAACAATATTGACATGTCAATGTGGTTTGAAAACGTGGTGAAGACTTGGTAAATTAAATACTACTATGTTAGAAAAAGAACAAAGTCTTTTTCGATTGTGACGTGTTGGCCGAAGTAAAAGAGATAAACCGAAACACCGAAGAATAATGGAAGAATAGAAAAAGAATTTCGAAGAGGATAATGATGCGACCGTGAAAAATGGAAATACTCTGAACGAAGGCCACCAACAAGAAAGAAGACAATCCCACGCTTGCGTGTCATTCTGGTATGACGTAATTTTTTTGCTATCGACGGTTCTGAATTTTTTAGGAAGTAAGAAAATGCAATTGATGAGAGGAAGATACATTGGTTAATTTCTGAAGAGCGTGTCTGATACGGGGATAAAAGAAGGATCTGAAAGAAACGCAATATAGAAAGCAAGGGAAGAATAACTCCTGAAAATGGTAGAGTTTGGTAACGGTGCTGTTCGTGTCCAACAGCGGAGATAAAAACTGAGCCGATGAATAGCTCGTAGAATTGCCTGTAATTTAGGATTTCTGACGAGGAAGGATGCTTGGTTGAATCGTGGCGCAGCTGACTGGAATTCGTATGTGGGTGAGTGAGAATGTGACAAGTAAACATCAATAAGCGCGTAGTGGAACCGTGCACCAACCAGCGGTATGTGAACTTTATTGCCAGCACCATACGATTCGATATCTCAAAGCGAGGGAGAAGGGGACCGCTATCCCACACCACCGCTTTCGCATTGAGACTGAACAATAACATCAGTTCCATATTGAACCATATTAAGAGGTTATGTATAGATCGAGGATCCTTTGATTTTATGTAGGGGTCTATCATACGTTTTACTATCTTGTATTGCTTATGAAAGCAAAAATGGACTCAGAGGTACACAGATGTTCAATAAAAGCTTTTAGATCGTGTTAGAGGTATTCACTTCCAAGTGTTTGTAGTTTTAACGTATGTTTTCGATTGTACAAGCAAAAACTCATTTTTCTGAAGATACGTTAATTCCTATGGGCGATAATGTTTACGCACTACGACAATGGATTTTCCGTCTTGCAAAAACTCTCTAATTTCATTGCAAGGGAGGAATATGCAAGGAAGTAGTCTTACGTAGGTTTCACATACTTCCATAAAATTAGCAAGCCGAGTTCGTAGAGAGTGGAGGCGAGTTGTGCGGGCGGAGCCGGGTGGAGCTGGGCGGCGGTGGGGGAAGGGGGCGAGGGCGGAAGCGACCGTCCGCTCGGGCGGCGATGGCATCGCGACGGCGCGAGGGGGCGCTGGCTGGCGCGAGCAAAAAGCGGAGCGGCCCCGCGCCCCGCGCCCGGGCCCCGCGCCCCGCCCGCTCACCGCCCGCACGCACTCGGCTTTCGAGTTGGCCGCCTCGCTCCGCCTCGCCACCTCGCCCCTGCCCCCAAAATCCACCACCACCCTCACCCTCACCTTAACACGCCCCGCCCCACTCCGTCCCTCCACACAAACCTGTTCCCGCTCCACTCCGAATCTAACACACCCCTCCCTGCCTTGCCCCGCTTCGTATCTCCCCGCTCCTCTACCCATTTCCTTGCTTCTCACGTCAACCCACTCATCCCCGCTCTCAACCCGCCCCGCCTATCCAAGCCCTACCCCTCCCAATCGAGTCCCCTTCCCCCTCCACCCCACCCTCTCCATCCTTCCCACTCCACCCCACATCTCCCACCTCATGTCGACCGTCCTTCCCACCACATCCCACATCACCTAACCCCATGTCGTTCCCCATTCCTACCACACCCATCTCCTCCAGACCCGCCCTACCTCGCCCCGCCCCTTTCCACTGTCCCCCACCCCCCATGCGTCGATCCTCCACGCTATTCTTCGCCTCGTCATTCCCTCTCTCACTCTTTCTCAATGCAGCCTGTCCTGTGCCGGGGCTTCCCGCCCTGTCCCTCCCCCTACCTCGCTTCGCTGCCTCCCTGCACCGCTTCACCCGCATTTCCCCGTCCCCAAGCCCTACCAACAGGGTTGAACACGAAGAGGAGACAAACGTACTAATTCCGGACGGTAGTGCAGTTCTCGTTTGGAGTTTGCTGGAAAAAATATAGAGTTATTATTCATTGTTTTCTGTAGCGCGTCTTCTCTCACTTGAAGCTGACTCAGAAATTGTGCTTCTGAGAAACGCTTCATTTTCATTTTTTGGTCTAAATTTGAGAATGTTTATGAGCAATTTGCGTAAATTTTATACGGATACACTAAAAGCAGTTGTATTCCAAAATTTAATTTGTTTAGAGAAGCTACTCCTTTTCTCTTTTTTCAAAAATCCATCCTCCGGTGGAAGACTTTTACTGAGTCCTTTAAATTACATTCACCATAAACCCTCTTCACCACGCGTAGCAGTGTCGGAAATCGAAAACATTCCAATTTAATAACGTTTCATCGACTCTGAAGGACGATGAACGGTTTTGTATTCTCATTGCATTTCCTAGCTGTATTTTTGCTCTTCCCTTGTGATTTACTACTTTCTAAAACATTCGCTTCTCGATGTTTTCTGTCGACTGTACGGAAAGAGAACAAATGTAATAACAAATCTTGCAAAAAGAGCTATCTGGAGGGGAAGGGGTTGATGAAAGCTTTGTTTCAAAATACGATTTTTTGTGAGTGAATATTGGCACGGTCCCAACGGCAGGTTGAGCCGAAGTTTGAGCGTTTCGGTTGTCTGTAGAAGTTTTTCTCGTACAGACCGTGAACTAAATTGACTGTTTTTAATACGCTGCGTTATGGTATTACAGCTACCAATCTCTTTCTGGCGTTTACGTCTCAATAAATGTAAAAAAACAAAGTAAATCGCTGACATCTCTTTGGATAAATACTTCAGATTTCATATTGATGTTCCTAGAATTATTCTGCGCAAATATTTCAATAGTTAAGTAATATTTGCAGTACTTCGTGAAACAGTGCTTCAGAAATACACGAAAATTTGTTTTCTAAAGTTTCAAAGCTGAATGCTTTAAAGTGTTCCTTTAATATTCATATTTCTGATCTTTCGAACAAAAGTAGTTTCAAGTCAGAAACATACGCTGCGAAACATATCGAATGTTTGATATTTATTACAGATAGATTTCCAACCATTAATACATTAAAGAGGAATTTGTGTCATCGAATTTGATTCGAATAGATCTAAGAATAATTTTATATTTATATTATGATCTGTATTTTGCATAATTCTGAGCCTCATTCCCGTATTTTAATAGGGTCTTGAAGAACTTAAAAGTGTGTTCTTTAAGTTTCTTCGAGATGAAGGTCCTATGATAGTGAATGCAGTCTTATCATTTCGCCCTAGTAAGCTGCATGAGGCAGACAGGCAGGCCTCTGTCTAAAAAATTACGTCACTGCTTAAGATCTCTAGCCGACATCTTGCTGACATAATTTCCTTCGTGTGAGGGCATCCGTAGTTCTTCCTAGTGCGATGCTATCGTGTGCTTAAAGAACTGCTCTTCTAATGGTTTCCATGAAGGAAGACTATTCGTTAAGTGTGTCAATTTTGTTTATGACGTAAGACATTCAGTACGAGACTTTTTTCTTGTGTATACCCTTCACGCTGTTCCTGACCACACTCGCGTAATTCCTCCCTATTAGCTCACTAAAGTCACTAAATAGGTCATCTAATGCAGTAGAATGGGGCCAAGGAACATTTTCCTGTATCATTATTATTGGTATGCTGCACGTTTTTCGTCGAACCTTTTTCCCTTGTATTTTTGTTTGTAGTACTCTATATCTTCCATTTGTAGGCTTTATATGTAATAATAATTTTATTTAAAATTTGCATTGTTTTAATTATATGTAAGTGAAGCTTATAACAGAGAAAAACGCATTGGCCTTATGTTTTAGCTTGGTCATCAAAGAGAGTTTGAAATTCCTCTTTGGTCATCAGCGCTGCTACAGTATTTGTAAAAACTCGCAAACTTTCTCTGGTTTTAGAAGTTGTCCATGTTCCATTTGGATTTTCCCTCATTTTCTTTATTCCCACATATATTTTCCTTTATTCCTATTTTTCTTTGTTAAACATTTAATAAACCTATGGAGTTTGCAGTCGCCTTCTCTTGCGATAATGAAAGAGGTTTGTCCAAATAATTTTGACTTTTGACAATTGACTTTTTCTGTAGCCCATTTGTTTTAACCACACTCAATTAGTCGAGTTTTTATCGATATCTGGTATAATGTTGCCCCACCTCAACCTCACGTCTTTCTCCTCTGGCCAATCCAATTTTGAGGACATCTAGTCTGCAGAGGAAATCACCCGCGCCATTGTAAACAAATGGTGGCGAGAATTAAACTGAAAAGTTAAGCGGCCGGCGCGGCGTCCTTGATGCATGCAAAATTACACCTTGCATCCGCTGTCCGCAAAAATTAACGTAACGGCTCTCTTTCCTCTCAGTTTATCTGCATCCGGACATCCGCTCTTTTCTACCCTGCCCGGATACGTCTTCCGTTTCACTTTGCTTGCTGCAGGATGTACGCGAGTGAGTGGGAGAGCAAAGTCAAGAGTGGTCCTCTGAACATGAGATAGAGCTTGAGTCTGTAAAATAATAAAAACTTGTGAAATGAGATTTAAAATTGAAATTAATCGTAAGTAAATATTTCAAGTAATTTTCTATTTCTTATGTAATTTCTAAATAAGTTGTATTGTAAAATATCCGTTTCAAATATGATAACGCCGTTCGTTGTAATAGTGTTAATTCGTAATAATAATAATAATAATAATAATAATAATAATAATAATAATAATAATAATAATAATAATAATAATAATGTTCTCTTGTGATTTTTGTTTAGAAAAATCCTTATTAAATCAGATTTTGGATTGTGTTATTACCGAAAACAATACATTTCCTTCTTTGAAAGATAGAAATTCTAGAAAAATCAGTTAGGTTTTTGTTAATATTTTTGAAAATTGCCAATCATTGAAAGTTTATCACAGTATTTCAATTTATCTGTGCGAATCTTAGTTCGCCATTCAGCCGTCAATCTTATTCTAATACTCTTATTCGTTACTTTAGTTCAGGTCAAGTAAATAATTTATGTCTCCAGGTCTTGATTGATACACGTTTGTGGATTGTTATTTTTGATTTTGATTTGTTTTATGGGATATTTCTACGCCTTAAAGTGAAATGATTTCATTATCGCTAGCTTGTAATGAATACGTGAAGTAGATCCAGCAGTTTTGTGCTCTTTGAATTCCACCTAACTGTTTATAAAATGTGTAATTACTTATGCTGTTATTTATTCTGCTATTGCTGTAGTCGCAGTGTGTTCAACGAGGTAAATGCAGAATATTTTGCTTGCTTGTTAAAAGGACAAATTAAACGAGCGTCTCATTAAAATGCAAATGAATATCACTTATAATGAGGAATAATTATGTTGATAATTATATTGTCACATTACAATATTAAAGGTAAAGCATGAATATAAACTACCTACAACTTTAATGGAAATCAGAAGCAAGATTAACTAATTAATTAATTTGGAGGATCCACATGAAAATATGAAATTAGGCGCGGGTCCGAAAATTGGGGCTGTGGTCATCACCCTGCCTGAGCATTTCCTATCACCCTGCAGGGTTTCGAAGGCCTTCCACCGCCTGTGCTGCCTCCCCCGTCGCTGCAAGTGACGCCGCGCGAACGATCAATGGGGCCGTGACGCGCTCCTGCCGACGAACGCCAACGCCGCCATGCACAACGCCCTCACTCCCTCTGCCCCGCCCCCTCAGCGGGCAGTGCCCCCGGCCCCCCTCCCTTTCGCCATTACGGTCGCCTTCCAATCCAACCACCCGTAATGAGGTACAAAAATCTATTACTTTAAATTCGTTATTTAATATAAAGATTTTTATAACAGTATTTTTTATATTGATATTTTCCCAATATTTTCGCATTGTCATTTCTTCCGTAGGGGGATTTTGGACTTTTTGACCACGCTCTTTATACCTTTCGTTTAAAAGTTGTGTTTTAATTATGAGGTCTCGGTGCTAGTAAATTAGTGTTGTTGCTCTCAAAATGATCTCTTTATTAAGCTTGTGAATAAATTCTTTTTTGTACAACTAGAAAATCGGTTCATCATAATCTGAACATCCTATAAGCAACACGAAAAGAAATTGAACAAAGATCGATTTAATATCAATGTTTGCTTCGATGAAAAACATAGAATATTGTGGGGAATGAAAACTGTTATCAATTATGAGAATGTTTCATGACTTTACGGCATCACCAGAAAGGTGATGAATATGTTTATTGACTAATTTAATTGATGTTAACTGTATTAGTTTGTATTGAAAGTTACTTGTTTATTTAAAGATTAGGCTAAAGTTAACGATGTGTTCCGTTATAACCTTCGAATAGAAAAAAACGTTATTCATTTTTAAATTATAATATAAAATAGTAAAATTTCTATTTGATTGCGAGTCACATGTACAAGTTAGTTAAACTCGCATGGTTTTCCCACCATTTTCCAGGAGGTAAAAACGTTAGGAATTTCACCGCGTACAATGCACCTTTGCTGTGGATAGGGGCGGGGACCCGTGCGTTATAAGCAGCCAATGGCTGCCACTGCCGGGAAAAGGCGTAATCGTGTGCACGTGTGTGCTTAGGTACAAGAATAAACGGCGATGGTAGTGGAATCGTTGGTGCCTCGCTCCAGGTTTGAAGCTGCTAGATGAAACACGTCTTAGAAAGGAATATTAAAAATCAAAATATGACAGTAATGTCTATTTACTGTTATATATTTTCATTTATTTATTTATTTGCATTTATTCTTTTAATTATGTTTACCCGTTGCAAGTCTCATAAGGGCAATATTGGCCTCGGGCATACGGGGTTATGATTCTACAAGAGTTTTCTTATGCAGTTGGATTGGCAATCTTAATCATTTGTCTTAATGGAACGTTATAACAGTTGTAAGAAGTAATGCAGTTTTTATTAAAATATAATTATATTTTAACTTTTAGCAATATAATGTTCATTTTCGATTTTGTCAGCTTCTACTAATCTTGCCAAGCGGTGCTTAGAATTTGTCACTCATGTTCGTACACTATCGTAAATGCTACGTTAAAATTGGATTAAACGATGTATTACTGTTACAAAGACACTGGAATATGTTCATATTTTACAAAAATATAAATTTATTTTTTATTGCAGCTACTGTTATTCGACACAAGCTGTGTCGAATGTATAAAACAGTCGCATCACAAATTAAATCAGAAGGCGGTCATGGAAAAATGAAACTTAAGAATTTATACATTGCTCATGCCTCTTACTTTAGCGAACGAGTTCGACGAGTTAATGAGAAAATGCGTATATATGAGCACACATGCGTTCTCATTTACAGTACATACATCTCTTCACCTCTTTGTTGGAGATGTGAGCACGTGTGTATGACGTCACCCGAACGTGTGCACGTGAATGTGCAAGCTCACACAGAAAACTGAATGAACCTCTGCGCTCTCATACACCCTTGCACCCTGCGTACATGTTTTCATTTGTTCATTGGTGTATGTATGTTCATGGGTGAAATGGGTGTGTGTGTGTATGTATGTGTGTGTGTGTTCTCGTGCGGAAGAGAACGGCCGAGTTCTCTTCACGGATGGGAGGGAACGAAAGTGAGAGAATGACAGAGAGAAACAGTTTTATGCTCAGTGGCGTGTGCTTGCTTTTCATCGGTGTATGTTTCGTTAGGCGTGTGTTTGTGTTTTTAATAAATATTTTGTGTTCGTCTATATTTAGAACTTCCATTCGCCTTCTCTAATTTGCTTTATTTTCCGTTACCCGAGAGCCTTGTATTTTCCCGAAAATTTTCGCAAGATATTCTTTCATAAGGTATTGAATCCTCTTCGTCAACTCTGATGAGCCGAGTTCAATGTAATAACTTACTATTAAAACAGGCATTGAAATACAAACTATGAACTTATTTTTAGCTTGTAGTTCACAGTAAAAACATCACGGTAGACGATCCTGTCCAAGAGGAGAAGCAGAAATTGAGTCAGTAACAGTACAGATAATATTTGAGAACGAGTCGCTTGCGAGATTTCCGTCCTCCCGATATCTCCACCAGCAAGCGGTAGCTCAGTGCGTCAACTGATGTCACTGCAGTGCCTCTGACCGGGAGGTCCTAGGTTCGAGTCCTGACGGCGGCAGGATTTTCGACACTAGCTTTTCAGCTAGGTCGAATTCTGTCTGGACGAGAATTCTAGCAGCCGGCTGCTCTGATCGGTAGTTTTCCGTGGTTTCTCCGATCAACACCAGGCGAATGCCGGAGCGGTACCCTAACAATCGAACCACGGACCGGGCGTGATCTTTCCGTCCTCTTCCATATCCTATCATCTCCCCTTACTTACACACACTTGAACTACTCTACCTCACATGCCGGGAGGCCGGTCGAGGACTTAGAACTTTTCCCGGCTGGGGCGGTGCCCTGTTGATGGAAGATACCTGGTTGGGGAAAACCCCGTTAGCCTGTGGTAGGTCGGCACCGGATCTGTCCATCCAGCGAGGAAGACCACCACCACCTCTCGAGCAAAGATACGCACTACACTTACGGTACCAATGACTATAGTAGTTGACGCGCCCGAAATCTCTAACAACCAATCAATCAATTGGAGAACGGAGATGGAAAACCACCGTTCCCTCCGAGATATAACATGCGCTACAGTTACAGGACTACTGTCCATCGCTGTTGACGCACCGAGTAATCAGTGAGGTAGGAAAGGACAGAAAAATATCGAGCGAGTGCGCTGTAATGAAGGGCTCACCTGCGCGCGCCATCGCGGGTGATCCGGCCGGGGGGAGAGGGGGGCGGAGGTCGCAGCGATCGTAATCTGCCGCTGCCCGCGCCGCCTCGCCGTACTTTATATCAATCCAATGTTTTCCGAATAAATATATTCCGATGAATATATTTCACGTGATTAATGAGAGCGGCGCGCGCGCGTAGTACGTCGGAAATGAAAACCCCGCATTGCAGCGCCCGTCTGACCTGGGGGGGGGGGAGTGGTTTTAACGGTGGGGCGTGCGGTCTCACATCCTGTGGAGGATGTGATGACGGTTGCTGTGTGTGCGTGGGGTGGGTGGGGTGATGAGGTGGGTGCTTGTGTCAACCGCAGCACCGGTGTGTGGTGAGGAGGATTAATGTGGGAGGAGCGGTGAGGCCAGGTGGTCAGTACGTGGATGATGAGGTGAGCGAGGGGATGGGTGGGTAGGCGAAGTGGTTTTATTGGTAGTAGTGGTGTGGGGTGAACGATATTAATTTGGGTGTTGCTTTGAGAGTTGCTTGTGGCCGTGTAAAGAAGGTGTGGGTGATGTGTTGTGCATTGTTGATGGGAGAAGAGGGTGAAAAGGTTTTTAGTGGTGGTGTATGCGGTGTACAAATGAAGGATGCGGTAAAGGAAGACCTGGGGGGAGTGGTTTTAACGGTGGGGCGTGCGGTCTCACATCCTGTGGAGGATGTGATGACCGTTACTGTGTGCGTGGGGTGGGTGGGGTGATGAGGTGGGTGCTTGTGTCAACCGCAGCACCGGTGTGTGGTGAGGAGGATTAATGTGGGAGAAGCGGTGAGGCCAGGTGGTCGGTACGTGGATGATGAGGTGAGTGTTGTGGGCGAGGGGTGGGTGGGGTGATGAGGTGGGTGCTTGTGTCAACCGCAGCACCGGTGTGTGGTGAGGAGGATTAATGTGGGAGAAGCGGTGAGGCCAGGTGGTCAGTACGTGGATGATGAGGTGAGTGTTGTGAGCGAGGGGTGGGTGGGGTGATGAGGTGGGTGCTTGTGTCAACCGCAGCACCGGTGTGTGGCGAGGAGGATTAATTTGGGAGAAGTGGTGAGGTCAGGTGGTCAGTACGTGGATGATGAGGTGAGCGAAGGGATGGGTGGGTAGGCGAAGTGGTTTTATTGGTAGTAGTGGTGTGGGGTGAACGATATTAATGTGAGAGTTACGATATTAATTTGGGTGTTGCTTTGAGAGTTGATTGTGGCCGTGTAAAGAAGGTGTGGGTGATGTGTTGTGCATTGTTGATGGGAGAAGAGGGTGAAAAGGTTTTTAGTGGTGGTGTATGCGGTGTACAAATGAAGGATGCGGTAAAGGAAGACCTGGGGGGAGTGGTTTTAACGGTGGGGCGTGCGGTCTCACATCCTGTGGAGGATGTGATGACCGTTACTGTGTGCGTGGGGTGGGTGGGGTGATGAGGTGGGTGCTTGTGTCAACCGCAGCACCGGTGTGTGGTGAGGAGGATTAATGTGGGAGGAGCGGTGAGGCCAGGTGGTCAGTACGTGGATGATGAGGTGAGTGTTGTGAGCGAGGGGTGGGTGGGGTGATGAGGTGGGTGCTTGTGTCAACCGCAGCACCGGTGTGTGGTGAGGAGGATTAATGTGGGAGGAGCGGTGAGGCCAGGTGGTCAGTACGTGGATGATGAGGTGAGTGTTGTGAGCGAGGGGTGGGTGGGGTGATGAGGTGGGTGCTTGTGTCAACCGCAGCACCGGTGTGTGGTGAGGAGGATTGTGGGAGGAGCGGTGAGGGCCAGGTGGTCAGTACACGTGGATGATGAGGTGAGTGTTGTGAGCGAGGGGTGGGTGGGGTGATGAGGTGGGTGCTTGTGTCAACCGCAGCACCGGTGTGTGGTGAGGAGGATTAATGTGGGAGGAGCGGTGAGGCCAGGTGGTCAGTACGTGGATGATGAGAGTGAGTGTTGTGAGCGAGGGGTGGGTGGGGTGATGAGGTGGGTGCTTGTGGCTTGCAGCACCGGTGTGTGGTGAGGAGGATTAATGTGGGAGGAGCGGTGAGGCCAGGTGGTCAGTACGTGGATGATGAGGTGAGTGTTGTGAGCGAGGGGTGGGTGGGGTGATGAGGTGGGTGCTTGTGTCAACCACAGCACCGGTGTGTGGTGAGGAGGATTAATGTGGGAGGAGCGGTGAGGCCAGGTGGTCAGTACGTGGATGATGAGGTGAGTGTTGTGAGCGAGGGGTGGGTGGGGTGATGAGGTGGGTGCTTGTGTCAACCGCAGCACCTGTGTGTGGTGAGGAGGATTAATGTGGGAGGAGCGGTGAGGGCAGGTGGTCAGTACGTGGATGATGAGGTGAGTGTTGTGAGCGAGGGGTGGGTAGGCGAAGTGGTGTTATTGGTAGTAGTGGTGTGGGGTGAACGATATTAATGTGAGAGTTACGATATTAATGTGGGTGTTGCTTTGAGAGTTGTGGCCGTGTAAAGAAGGTGTGGGTGATGTGTTGTGCATTGTTGATGGGAGAAGAGGGTGAAAAGGTTTTTAGTGGTGGTGTATGCGGTGTACAAATGAAGGATGCGGTAAAGGAAGACCTGGGGGGGGGGAGTGGTTTTAACGGTGGGGCGTGCGGTCTCACATCCTGTGGAGGATGTGATGACCGTTACTGTGTGCGTGGGGTGGGTGGGGTGATGAGGTGGGTGCTTGTGTCAACCGCAGCACCGGTGTGTGGTGAGGAGGATTAATGTGGGAGGAGCGGTGAGGCCAGGTGGTCAGTACGTGGATGATGAGGTGAGTGTTGTGAGCGAGGGGTGGATAGGCGAAGTGGTTTTATTGGTAGTAGTGGTGTGGGGTGAACGATGTTAATGTGAGAGTTGCATGTGGCCGTGTAAAGGTGTGGGTGATGTTTTGTGCATTGTTGATGGGAGAAGAGGGTGATAAGATTTTTAGTGGTGGTGTATGCGGTGTACAAATGAAGGATGCGGTAAAGGAAGCAGTGCGGGTTTGTAAAAGGAGTGAGCGTTCATCGAGAGTGGTGAATGCATGTTGAGTGGCAATGCTCCAATATTTTCGACTTTGGGGTAGGGAGTATGGAGGAAATACGCAGTCAACGGAGTGTGAAGAAGGGGATTGAGGCGTTATAAAGGGGCTCTGTTTGTTAGAAGAATGAAACATGGGAAGCGGAAGTCGGTCTTATACTGTAAGATGGGAGATAAGCAAAACGCAACCAAATGATACACTTACTGAGAGGGAAGTGTGGCAATGAGATTTGGGACAAAATTACGCCTGAAAGCGTATCTCTTCTATATCGAACCATTAAATGAAAACTTTTTCTGTTTGGAAGCTTGTTCGTGCTTGTGGAATTACCTAGTTGTCTGGATGTGAATGTACGATGATTCAAATCTTAATTTTGCAAGCTCTAGATATGCAAATAAGAAAAGGATCCGTGTAAGCAAAAGTGAAGTCTTGAACAAATTTCTTGGAAGTATACGATGAATTTCACGCAACTTAAAACTGCAATCATTGTTTGAGTACTCGGCAGGTTTCTTCTTTCAGTTTCTCGACCTTCTACAGATTCTTCAACAGTAATATGTCTCTCTTCTTATGCGGTACAATTCCAAATCATATTCAGCTGTCAAGATCATGGAAAAGCTTTGAGGAATCAATTAAGTCAAACAACTGCTGATGTAATCATAGAAAATGATTTTTTTTATTTCACATGAGAGGCCTGTCCACTTTTCATTGTTGTCAATTCTTGAGTCATTACTTATACTTATAGTATAGGTGGGCTCATTTTTGCCTGTGTGTTGTGCTAATATGGCGTGAAAGATTCATAATTGTTTTTTAATGATGTTTTAGGAATTAAAAATATAAAAATATAACATTGTAATAAACTTTTTACCCAAAGAAGGAAACGTAAAGATTTCCAAAACTCCCTTTGCTACTTTTCGTAATACAAGAAAATGATTTGAAATGTTCTTGCAAATTACTCACGAAATGTTATCCCTGATTATCCTTAATATATATGGAAACAATATTAATATAAAACATAATGGAAACAAATTCATAATAATAATAATAATAATAATAATAATAATAATAATAATAATAATAATAATAATAATCGTTTTCGAAAAATCTACGAATCCTTCCACCAAGGCGATTCAAAATACTGGGAAGTAAAAGACAACGCATTTTTGGGAACAGCCTATATTTTACCCAAAGCAGTGGAGAGGGACCCACAGTCACCAGATGTGTTCCTTAATAAGCTGTTGCAACGTGGGTAAATTTTGTATTTCACTGTCGCGAAATCTTTAGTCGCTAGTGTTCGGGGAAATAACAACGATGATAATAATAATAATAATAATAATAATAATAATAATAATAATAATAATAATAATAATAATAATAATAATAATAATAATACCAATACCAATTGTAATAATAATAGATATACCAATTGTAATAACAGCTACAGGTCTGGTTAACAAAAATCTAAAGTATTATTTAGAAAAAGTAGGTCTTCCTCCTCACAAAATTATCCCAAAAGCTCAAAAGTCAGTCATTCTTGAAACCTGCCGGATTGTTCGCACAGTCCTCAATATGCAAAGCTAGGAATGTGGTATGCCTAGAGGCCCCCAAACCATGAACCCCGGGTGAGAAACACCCGAGAAAAAAGAAATAATAATAATAATAAAATAATAATAATATAATAATAATAATAATAATAATAATAATAATAGTAATAATAATAATGGAAAATAAAATTAACTAAATTTTTAAACGCACGTAATCGTGGCCAGTTTGCCATAGTCATTGTAACGGAGCGACCAGTTCCACCTGGCGGGTGGCGACGTCAACGCTTTAGGGCCCCGCGCTCCCCGCAGGCACGTGTGCGTGTGTGTATGGGTGCGTGAACAATAGTAGCGCCGCTCCGCGCGCTCTCCCTGTGTTATGCTGATGAACTGAAAACCCTCCGTCGCCGTCTGTGAGGGCCGCGCAGTGGTTCCAAAGCGGACCGACGAGAGCACCCGGGGGAAAATGAAGTGTGGCGTCATGGAGAAAAACACACTGACATTTACAAGTATGTACAAGTTTATTTACACGTATGTACAATAACCAAATATTGCTCCGAAACTACACACTTGTATTTCCCTGTGGATACCCCACATAGCTAGGGAGGCCCCGCCTCCTCTGACGCTACTCCCGCGCCACTACCGTGACCTCGTCACCCGTGCACTAGGCACGACACGCTCCAGCCTGGGGGTAAAGTTTTGCGCATCGCGCGAGGTTTCCAGAATAAAAAAAACGTGTGAGCTCGTCGGCTCGATTTTATACCAGAGTGTAGCCGTCACGTGACCGTCCTAGGTGTAGGAGAGAGGCTCGCGTCTACCACGTGACCTTCCCGGTCAAGCTGGCGTCCCCTTTGTCTAAATGTATCCCAACGCCGGGGCGCCAAGCTATTCATGCCCGCAGGTATACGATACTTCCACTCCTCCTCCCACCCACGGCCGCCAACGTGACGCTACAGAAGAAATCAAAAGTAGCAGCGCTTTCCCTAGTGTTGCAGGCTACAGCGGGAACACTATTGTACTTCGATCCAACGGATTCTGGGTTCGAGTGCTACCTTTACCATTTGTGTACTTCTCTCCCTCCCCCTCTCTCTCTCTCTTTCTCTCTCTCTCCGTCTCTCTCGTTTTCTCTCCCTCTCTCTCCCTCTGGGTCTGTCACTCTCTCTCGGTCCTAGCTGCGTGTCTGTGCTTGAATTATGTTGTATTTTACTAAGTGAAAGTGTCCTGATCTACAGAACAAAAATTCGAATTGATTATAGTCTGAGAGAATTTTGGCGCGGAATAATAAATGATCACACAAGTGAATTTTCAACTTTTGATCTTAAATGTGTTCATAATGTTCGGAACTTCTGCAATGTGTTCATTTTATGTGTAAAAGAAGTATTGCTACCTATTATGTTATTTAGGCATCTGATTGCATGAAAAGGACCATTCATTTTAATAACATATTCGAATGTTTATTGTTCAAATGTACTCTGGAAATGAGAAAATATGCTTTGCATACTTTTCTTATTATTTCATTATTTCCTGTGAAATTTTATATACCTTAATTATTTCTTCCTATTTTTTACTTGAAGAAAGCATGTGTGTGTGTGTGTGTGTGTGTGTGTGTGTGTGTGAGAGAGAGAGAGAGAGAGAGAGAGAGAGAGAGAGAGAGAGAGAGAGAGAGAGAGAGAGAGAGTGTCTGTGTGTTTATCTCTTGTTCAATTTTTCGGAGGTTTTTTGTATTGAAAATTATACATAAAATAATGAAAGTGTGTTATTGTTTATTTGTTACCTTTATTTACGCAACTGACACTTATTTTTATCTTATTTTTTATTCTAGGCGGTGTAAATTCAAAACGTAAGACAAAAAATTTCGTCTCCGTTGTTTCGTTTGGACCCACAGTGCTCGACGGGGCAGGAGAGGGCGGGCCCAGCTTAGTCACCGGCGACTCAGCCGTTTTGTTGCCCGCACTTCATTCGCCTAACAGCCCAGCGGCGCCGCCGAGTTACCGGCCATTCAGATGAAGGAGCGGAATTAATCAGTTTAATCTGTGCGTTGGGGATGTTTATGGCAATTTATGGCGAGAGGGGAGGTGATATCTTCATAAAACTTGACAGTTGTTGCCGGCAGACAGCTGTTTGAGATTCAAGCCGCCTTTTGTTTGTAGTTTTATGACTTATTTAGTATCATCGAGGTCTTGATCCGGTTGTAATTTTACGTACCGCTGGGCGTAAGAAACAACACGTTGAATAAATGTGGATTGTGGTGCATCAATTGGTGGATTGCATTTTCGTGTTCCGGATATTACTTATATGTACCCTCCTGCACGTGAGTCACGATCACATTTGTCGACACGTTTCATTAAAGCTTAATTGAAATGCATTTTTATTAAGTGGCGCGTGTAAGTCATTAATCGCTGTCTTTTCCCCTTCCATGTAATTAAATTTCGACACTCAAATTTTGTCCAGTGCATATATATCTTTATTTAATTTGTACACCATTAATCAAGATTATTCGATAGTATACTGCGTCATCTCTGAAAAAAGGGTTTACATTGCAGGATCAGAAAAATAGGACGTTTCTTAAGAACGAAGATACTTGTTTCTAATTGAAGTTCATCATTAGTAGTTCGTGACAGTCGAGAATTACAGATTATATGTATGTAACATATATACTACGAATGTTGCGCAGAAATATATTTCGTTAATCTCACCGATCATTCAATAGTATTGGGAATTAGGTGTTGGATAAAATGGTGTTACCCGGGAATTTAAAGTTACGTTGTAATTTAAAGTTACGTTGTTAAATAATTTAAAGTTAATATTAGTAATATGTAAATTGTAGAGTTCTACCACCAGGTTGTATATACCTACCTGCAGAATAATAAATATCTATCTATCTATCTACAACCGGGAAACTGGCGAAAACTCTAGGGTATTACTTACGTTACTCAAAAAACAACGCAGCATATTTTGTGACCAGATAAGGACTCTCCAACGGATTGTTACCGCTCATTTATTAATAAAATACAATGTGACTCAGCCGCAAATAATTCAAGATCTTGTTTTTGTGGATGTTTCCAACGATGTAAATCACAAGTTGGATTTGTAAGTACACCACAAGTGCAAACAAGGTATTTCTTAACCGGATTTAAATTGGTTCACCGTTGATTCTTTTCGAGAATTCAATGTCAATTTGGCTAGGAATCGTCGTAAGCATGTGATTTAGTTTTCATAAAAATTATTGGAACCGGAAAACACACCAGGCACCTCTATAACTGTATCACGATGTAGAATGTGACCGTGAATAATATAATGTCATTAGATATTCAACAATAATTAACCTGGGAGCCAGTCTTATACCAAATATAAGAACAATAGAAAATGGCTTATTAAAACAAATGATAATTGTTGACACTCCAATACTAGGTATGTTTGTAATGCAGCATGATATGCTTCTTACTAAGAAATGGATATTGAAATTCATTGTCACGAGACATTCAATAATAATTTGCTGGGAATGGGTAGCATTCAACCGGCAGATCACTTATAGCACCACAGAATATTTCTTTCCGACATACAAAAAAAATTATTGTCTTGATGCTTTCAATAATAATAATTTAGCCGGAAATCGTGAAAGTCGCCATCAGTGGAGAGCCGACTGGATAGATATTCAACAGCACCACGAGCCATTTCTTGTCCTGTTATGGACTTGGCAACTGATTGTCATCGCCCATTCAATAATAATCAGGGCGGTGAGGGGTTGAGGTGGGGGTCGAGTGGTGACGTCAGGTGCGACTACGCAGGTCGCCCCCATCCCCCCCCCCCGCCAGTGTTTTGTCGACGCCGCGCCACCGGTAACTCGATGCGCTTCCGGTGTATCCATTACTGAAATAACCTGAATGATGTATTCCTTGCTCCATGCGTGGCGACACGTCGGTCGATCGGTGCTGAGCTGCGATGCAACGCTGAGTGGGAGAGCTAGCGAACGTAATATTCGTGAAAGTTCCATGAGGGAGATGTGTTTGCTCGCCTGCTCGCGTTAATAATTAGAAATTTTAAAATACTCCCGTTGAGTATTTGTATTAAATTAGGGTGGGCTCGGTGAATTGGATGAAGTGAATCACCGAGGAAATTGGCTGGAAAAAACAAAATGTACGTATATAGTTAATTTATCATGATACAATCATGAAATGTATTGTTCGTGTTGTAACAACGAACATGGGGTTCTTAATCGAAGTAAATACTAAGTACGGAGTGTAGTGATGGCTAGGAGGGGAGAGGGAAGGTTGGCTGGACTCCGTACTGGGGGGAAAAGCGTACAGAAAAAAACCTTATGCATGGCGGCAAGCATTCTTGTTGATGAATCGGTTATTTTATTTATCAATACATTCTTCAGTTGGAAGTAACATTTAGGAAGATTGTTAGTGCTTGTTAACTTCCATGAATTTCTGGCTTTATATAGTATCATCAAAACGCATTAAAGCGTTTAAATTGCTTTGTACTCTTCTGCAATGAATGTCCTTGAAAAAGTAGAGATGATTAAAGTTACGAGAGATTTTCGCTTACATATCAGTAATACATTGTTTATACTATAATATGTACGTGATCACAATCCTGCAAAATGACAGTGTAAAATCATCGGGTAAATCCGACGTTGCAAGAGTCAGAACAACAGGATACTTGAAAATTGAATGGTGTTTACTATGGGTACATTTTCCTAGCCGTTTTCTCCATTTTTCCCAACAAAATCCTTCCGGCTTAGGTGGCTTATGGTATCTATTGATCTCACTACTGTGCCTTTCACAGGGAGGTCCTATGGTCCCGAGGATTTTCGACATTAGCTACATAGCAAGGTCGGATTCACCAACTGTCTGGAGAGTAATTCTTCCGGCCGGCTGCTCTGATCGGTAGTTGTCCGTGATTTCTCCGAACAACACCAGGCCAATTCCGGATTAATTATTAACGCTCGCGTACCCTAACAAACAGGCCATGGACGGCGCGCTACCTTACCTTCATCATCCTTGTCCTATCCTCACCCGTTAATACACTTATATTTATATACACAACACTACCACATATGTAGGTCGGCGACGGATCTCGCCATTCAGCGGGGGAAGATCGCTGCTACATCCCGCGATAAAACATGCCCTACACTTACTAATGACCTTAGCAGTTGACGCGCCGGAATCACTAATCAATCAATCGACAAAATCTAGTGAAATTGAATTATAATTGAAATACGAAACGAACCAACGCGAAGCCATCAATTCATCCGATCTCCTTCCACTCCTCAGCCGCAATCTGCGTCCGTAGAGAGGTGGCCCTCGACATCAACTGATTTCACCGCAGACCCTCTGACCGGGAGGTCCTAGGTTTACGTCCCGACGGTGGGCAGGATTTTCGACACTAGCTTTTTCACCTAAGTCGAGTTCAGTCTGGAGAAGAGTTCTAGCGGCCGGCTGCTCTGATCGGTAGTTTTCCGTGATTTCTCCGATGTCTCCAAGCGAATGCCGGAACAATACCCTAAGAAACAGGCCACGGACCGCGCGCGTTCTTTCCTACCTCTTCCTTGTCCTATCCTCTCCCTTTACACACCCTTAACCTATCATGCACTACAATAGCACACACGTCGGGAGACCCGTCGGGAGCGTAGAGCTTGTCTCGGCTGTGGAGGTGTCCCGCAGGTGGGAGATATCTGATTGAGGAAATCTCCGCTAGCCGACGGTAGGTCACCACCCAGCGGGGTTCGTTGGTTGGTTAGTGATTCCAGGCGCGTCAACAGCTTAGGTCATTTGTGCCGTAAGTGAAGTGCATGTTTTTTCTCGTGAGATAGCGGTGATCTTCCCCCGCTGGAAGGCGTGATCCGGCGCCAACCTACCGTCGGTTTGCGGAATTTCCCCGTAACCAGGACTCTCCCACCAACAGGGCACCGCCCCAGCCGGGACAAGCTCCCGACCGGTCTCCCGGAATATGTGATAGTGTGGTGCATGTTAGTGTAAGTGTGTGTGTAAGAGGAGAGGACGGGACAAGGAAGAGGAAGGACAGATCGCGCGCGGTCCGTGGCCCGTTTGGTAGGGTACTGCTCCGGCATTCGCCTGGTACCCAGCGGAGGAAGAACACCACCATCTCCGGAGAAAATAATTCAGACGAGACTAATGCCCTTATTAGTTGACGAGCCCGGAATCTCTATCAATCAATCGATGCATCAGTCCGAATCCGCTTGCGAGGTCAGCCGTGCGGAGCCGGCCACGCGCGTCAGCCGTCCGCTCGCAGCCGGCGTTGTGTCGAGGCCGCGTGTTGCGCGCGACGAAAGACACCGAAGGCGACGGCGCGGGCGAACAATGGGTATTGAACGGGCGGCGGATCAATGGGCTTCAAATCCTCTTTGCGCGCCGCGTGGACGGCCAACCGCCAACGGTCGACGCGCGAACACACAGCTGCCGCGGCGACGCGTGTGACTCGCTTAACACTTGCCCTCCTCGCTCGGCGCGCGCGCGTGGCTTCCTCCGCGGAGCTCACGAGGGCTAAAAAGACGAAGTTGTGAATTCTAAACGGGAAAGAAATAGTGATTTTAAAATAATGTGTGTGGGGGGGTGCGCACGAGCGTGCGTGCGCACACACACACACACACACACACACACATACATACACACACACATACACATACGCATACACATACACATACACATACACATACACATACACATACACATACACATACACATACACTTACACACACACAGTTTAGGTAGTTCAGGGCATCCATTGATCACACTTGAGTGCCTCTGACCAGGTCTTAAAGTTCCACTCCCCACAAAGGCAGGATTTTCAATACTAGCTACATAACTAGATCAAATTTAGACGCTGTTGGGAGGAGAATTCTAGCGGTTGCTCTGATCGGTAGTTTTTCGTGGTTTCTCCGATCAACACCAGGCTGGAGCACTCTCCTAACAAACGGGCCGCGGACAGCTTGCGATCTTTTCTTTATTTTCCTTGTCCTATCCTCACTCCTTACACACACACACACACACACACACACACACACACACACACACACACACACACACACACACACACACATGCACTACACTTCCTCACTTGACGGGAGACCAGTCGGGATCTTAGAGCTTGTCCTGACAGGGGTGGTGGGAGATACCTGGTTGGGGAAAACCGCGCAAACCTAAGTGTGTGTCGGCAAGGGATTTCACGGAGACATGACTAATTGCACTTTGACTTTAAAAATATGAGGGATTTGGTTAAAAAAACATCTAAATATTCATGCAAAATGCAATTCGCAACCCTCGGCCGGATTTGGTAATGTACATCGTTAAATAACTTCTAAACAAAGCATTTTAGGGCCTATAAAACTAAAATTTTGAGGCCAATGACCTCAAAGAAACTGTTTCCATACCGTCTTCTATAGGATGAGATCTTCTTTAATATTCTATTACATTTTTGTTGGTTAGACGCTTCTCGATTCTACCCCACCTTTTCAGGGCCTGTAGAATCTGCAACTGTATTTAAAATTAAATTATTTACTTGATATTCTGCGCGATTGATTTTCACGGATGTAACTCTCTGCTCGGTAATAATGTTAGATAAGAATAGTTTGTATTAACAAGGGTATATTGTATTGTTATCGATTACAAGGAGACATATAGAACAAATGATGAAGGATAACAAGGTCTGGAAGAAAAATGTATATTACAAGCTTAATATGTAAATGCAAAAATAGGAAAGAGGGTGAGCTTTAATATGCAAGAGTTCTCGTGCGGGTACGATAGTTTGAACAGAATCTGTTTGTGAGGTTGTAAAAAAGGCCTCCTTACCTATAAAAATGTAAAAAAAAAAGATTAATAATGGAAAATAGCTAGTTTTAATAATGTACGCTTCATTTGTAAGTTCGCGTGATTAAGAGATCCAAGTACTGAAAAATGTTTCTTTATAAATATAAAAATAACTGCTTATCAATACACTTCTGGACAGTATTGTATTGATGGTTGTCTGGACGATTGGTTGACACCTCTGGATAGATGTCTGGACGGTTGTTGACGCCTTATATCTAAAAGAAAGGGATAGTGCTGTTGTTTGTTGTAGCCTTCCATCATCGTTGGCACATTGTAGAACATTGGAAAACTTGAATGCTTAATTGTTGGCCCGTACACTGCTTAGCCTCGTCACTATAAAATGTAAAATAAACGAGAAACGTAAATTTCCAGGACGTTTAAAACAATAGAGGGTTCGAATTGTTTAATTGCACCGAAATCATGAGTTTCTATTCATATTTAAGTTGTAGTGTGGGGATATATGGGAAGATCGAAGAAATTCCAACTTTGCCAAAATAATTACTATTCTCAGTGGGGAAGGCAGAGGACATTACAGTGGAAACGTTGCAACGCCGTGCTGCCTCCAGGAGGTTTCTTGATCGAAGTTAATTCGGACCTAATCCCATTAGCTCGATGCTCTTTTTCCGTTCATTTGTCATTTCCTTCCATTCAATTGTCGTGCGTTCAGCGTTCATCAATTTGTCTTTTCTTCATTTATATGGATGTGTTCTTCCGCACAAGAAGACATCAATCATTGCTGTCACTCGTTCTGCCGTCCGATCACTCCATTCAGTCGTTCGGTCTCATCGCATTTGAATATTTTCTCACTGCCTCTTTTTGCTATTCATCATATTATTCAAATTGGTGTTTTGTCACATAATTAATCTTTAAATAGTAGACAATTTCAACGATCAGCGTAGTGAATGATATATGATTATAATAACGAAATTAATCGACAAATAATGAAATGTTTAAAAACTCAATGTTCAAAATGTTTTTAAAAGTTTCTTAAGTTAAAACGTTTGTTCATATATTCACGAAGAAAAAAACTCGAAAGAACATTGAATTTAAACTAAATAATGTATGTGTTTATGGATTTTAGCGTAATCAACGGCATTCAATCATTTATAGTACAAATAAAAATGGACCTATTATATGAGTATATTTAGTTATAGATCGATTCATTTTCTCAGATTGTATTTTTTCTCTTCATATCAAAGTGACCGGCGCGCCACATTGTTATACTTTGTTGTATTCTGACGAGCGGTTGTGCATTATGGCGAATACGTTTGTCCGCATGTGTGTTTGACCTCCCACTGTGCGCTGTCAGCTGTCTCACCGCTGCGTCTCTGTTTGTTGCAGGTGCGTAGCGTGGCCGCAGCGCTGGTTGCCGCGGGCGACGTCTGCGGGAGGGTGAGTTACGGTCTCAGGGCTGCGCGCCTTCCGTCTCGCTCAGCCTCCCCGGCTCCGGCACTCCCGTTGCCAGCCGCGCAGCTCTCTTCAGCGAACCACTGGTCCGTCCTGCACACGCTGGCTGCCCTTCCTGATTCGATTCCGACCCACTCCCGTACCCGCCGCTATTCCCGATTCGTTGTATGTACCTTCCAGATCCGAAAGCGATCCCGATCCGTTCTTGTCCCGACCCGTTCCTGTCCCGACCCGTTCATGTCCCGACCCGTTCCTGTCCTGACCCGTTCCTGTCCCGACCCGTTCCTGTCCCGACCCGTTCCTGCCCCGACCCGTTCATGTCCCAACCCGTTCCTGCCCCGACCCGTTCCTGTCCCGACCCGTTCCTGTCCCGACCCGTTCCTGTCCCGACCCGTTCCTGTCCCGACCCGTTCCTGTCCGACCCGTTCCTGCCCCGACCCGTTCCTGCCCCGACCCGTTCCTGCCCCGACCCGTTCCTGCCCCGACCCGTTCCTGTCCCGACTCGTTCCTCTCCTGACCCGTTCCTCTCCTGTCCCGACCCGTTCCTCTCCCGACCCGTTCCTCTCCTGACCCCGACCCGTTCCTGCCCCGACCCGTTCCTGCCCCGACCCGTTCCTGCCCCGACCCGTTCCTGCCCCGACCCGTTCCTGTCCCGACTCGTTCCTCTCCTGACCCGTTCCTCTCCTGACCCGTTCCTCTCCTGACCCGTTCCTCTCCTGACCCGTTCCTCTCCTGACCCGTTCCTCTCCTGACCCGTTCCTCTCCTGACCCGTTCCTCTCCTGACCCGTTCCTCTCCTGACCTGTTCTTGTCCGACTCGTTCCTATTAGGACCCGTTGCTATTCCGACCCGATCTTATCCTGGCCCGATCTCCATCTGATCTGAAACTGATTTGGTCTCCTTCCGATTCCAGTACGCCCTTGATACATTGTGCACCTCCCCTCGCAAGCCATTTGCTACCTCGCCTACTACCCCTCCGCTTTCGTCCACGCCTCTTCCCCTGCCGCACCGCCGTGTCCGTTTGTCCTTGCTTCCTCCTCTCACCGCCCAATCCTCTTCTGCTCCAAGTACCCAATCCCCACATCGCCTCGTCCTGTATCACATGTTGTGACAAACCGTGGCAAACTCATTCACGCCACCTTCAACCAGCAGTGGATTAATACAGAAGCAAAATAGGCACGTTGAAACGCTTTCCGTTTCTGTCAATTATTTCTGCAACCGGTTTCCGAATTTATATCATTTTTGGGCGCCAGGAAAGGGTTGCGATTTTAAATTTCCCGCAAACACATCTAAATTCCAACAATGGCCGTCAAAATATTGTGTGACAGTCTGGTATGTCACAACGTGCTGCCCCAACTGGATACGCGTCCCCCATTTACCCCGGAAACTATGGTGATCGCCGTCATGTAACACTTCGATGAGAATGCTGCACGCTGCAGTGATTGTTTGGTGGACGTAGATATCACCAATTTGTACGATGGCTTCTATTGCGTCAAGTTTGGCTGCTAAACTACGGTCTTGTATATTAATAGGTGAAAGTTTTACTACTAACGGGAAAGTTGTATGATACAAAGTGTGCATCAACTTGTGCTCTCCAATTGACTTTTTTGTATTTTGTTTTAAATTTCTTAAGGAATTTTTTTATAGATGTAATTTCGTATTATATAAATATGTTTTATAAATTGAGTATTTTAATATCACACAATATATCCGTATATTTATTACATATTGTTACTGTTTTCATATTTGTATACATATTTTTTCCGGTCTCTGCTAACCACCACTGCATGACCCCGCTCCCCCACCTCTCCACGCGCCCCTCGCTCTGCCGGCACCTGAATCTCGCCTCCCGTGGCCCGGCCCCGCCCCCGCGCCGGTCCTCGCTTGCTGCTTGCGCAACTCGCCTTTCCTCACCTGGCGGCGCGGAGTGGGGCGCGGCGGCGCCTCTTCCCGTGTTGCGGAACCCGCGCGCGCTTTGTCTTCCCATTTCCCCTTCCGCGCATGCGCTCTTCTTTCTCCGCCTCTCCGGTTTCCTCCTTTGCGCTCCGCGGCGCGCGACGCCCAGCGGTGGGCCCAGGCGCGACGGACGAGGAGCACAACAAATAAATAAATTAGTAAAAAATGAATAAATAAGTAAATAAGAAGTAAACTAACATACCCGTGCAAGAACTCTCGCGTATTAAGTTCCATTCTCTTCCCTATCTCTAGTTTTCCGTATTGAGAGAAGTTGTTAACAAAACATGTTTATTTGTTTGAAAAAAACAACAACAAAAAAGGTAACTTTCAATGTATAGAATTTAAAATAAAAATAAAGAACAAATAAATTGATGTTTGAAACAAATTTTAAATAAAGGTTTGTTCAGTATTATAGATATGTTATGAGAACAATTCCCAACACTTCCTTAAAAACATTTGAAGTAATTATACAATCTACCTTGAAAGTTAGTTTTTCACTTTCGTTGATCGTCACAAAAATATTACAAAAGCTTTTTACTTTCGAGAAAACTACGAAAAATTGTCCTTGCGAAAATACAGGATAGGGCAAGCATATCTTTACTCTTTGGAAAATTATTTAACTTTATTACCGATTATACACCCGTGCAAATTAATTGCCGAGATCATCAAGTAATTAGTTAAATTTCAAATTCAATTTCAGATTCTAAAACGTCTCTGTACAGGTGGGGTAATATCGAGAAGCGCCGGATTAGCGAAATGTAATAGAAAGTTCAAGAAGATCTCATCCTATAGATTGCGGTGTGAAAACTGTTTCTTTGAGGCTGTAGGCTCAAAATTCCAAGTTTTAAGGCCTTAGAACGCTTCGTCTAGGATTTATTGAACTACATTGATTTTGACAATGCTATCGAGTGTTGCGGGTTGCATTTGACATACATATTTAGATATGCTTATTTTAACAAATCCTTCACATTTTTAAAGTCAAAATCCAATTCTTCACGTCTCCGTGAAATCCTCTTTCTTTAGAAACCTGATTTATAAACATTGGTTGCGCGTGAGATCCGCATATAATATAGACGATAATGTCGTGTTAATGTATTACTTACCCTGAGATAAAGTTTAGCTTCTTTATCTACAAATCAATTAAAAATATACGTTTAATAAGTATTTATGAAATCAACTTACCAATCTCGAAATATGATCACATGACACTTTTGCATTGACTTAATGGAAATGCACTAACCAACGTTCACTTTATAACTTTGAAACATAAAAATTCTGCGTAATAATGTGTTATTTCAAACAAGAATTTATTTTAAAAAGCCTCCACTTCCTTACGAAACTGCCTAGAAGAGAACATTGATGAAACGATGGCATGTTTTACAATATCCATTGGCTGAGTAAAAGGGAATATTATAATGAGTGATATTCTGACTTTCGTAGCAAACGTTCAAAACATTCCTCTCAGTTGGAGATATTCAGGTTTGTATTTCAAAAAAGAATACGTTCTTCAACCCTTTCGACTGACCACATTAAAGTCAACATAGTAGTGCTCTTCTGTTTAATGTTTGTGAATATTTACTAAAGTAATATCTTATTAAATATTTTTCTTCGTATTCTTCTGTCTGGACAGAATTAGACCAGAGGCATGTTCCGATCCTACCATCTCTTCCTCGTTCTTCCTACGCTTCCTTTATCAAGTGAATGATACTCCAGTGCTTGTTTGTTAACCTTCTACTTCAATCAAATTTGCGTTGGCTGAGATCCCAGATGCTTGGAAATCACAATCAGGCCCGAATACACGCATTAGGTAATGTTTTGGCCTACTGTGCTGTCTCGCGGCACGAATCTTGGCGCAAAGGGACGGAGAGGGATGGGATAATGCTCTTTCGACCGGCAGTGACGCCTTTTTCCCTCGTCAACCCTTCACCCCCTTTCAGGCATCCTCACTCAGCCGGTCCTCCCCACATCCCCGCCCCGCCCTACCTTGCCACGCCCGAGCCCGCCCAGCCCTGTACCGTCCCGTTCCATCCCGTTCTACCCCACCCTACCCTGCCTACTCCCACCCATCCTCGCCCCGCCTAGCCCCGCCCCGCCCAGCCCCGCACCGTCCAGCCCAGCCCCGCCCCGCCTTGTCGTTCCCGCCCTGCTCCGCCCCGCCCCACCCTGCCCTCCCCGCTCCGTCCGGTCCCGCCCAGTCTCGCAACACCATCCCGCTCTTCCCCGCCCCGTTCCACCCTTCTCCGCCTCGCCGTGCCCCGCTCCTCCCCGCCCTACCCCTCCCCGCCCTGCACCTCCCCGCCCCACCCAGCCCTGTCCCGCCCCTCCCCGCTCTAACCATCCCCGCCCCGCCCTGCCGCCCCTCCCCGCGCTGCTCCGCTCCTCCCCGCCCTACCCCACCCTACCCCGCTCCTCCCCGCCCTACCCCTCCCCTCCCCGTCCTACCCCGCCCCTCCCCGCCCTACCCCGCCCCTCCTCGCCCTACCCCGCTCCACCCCGCCCCGCGTCTCTTCGCCCCGCCCACTGTGTGTATTATCGCCATGCATATTGAAGCGCTGTTCTTTCGACGTAGGCGTCGCACGGTCCTCGCCGAGACGTGCCTTTCCCTGCGGAAGGCGCCTCCTGGAATTGTCTGCTCTCCGAGAAGACACGTCGGGGTCACTTATCAGCATTTGCTGCGTGCCATAAACCATGCTTCCACGTTGCTGCTCTTTCTAGCTGTCGGAATGTGTAATTTTGTGGTTGCGTTGTAAAGGAACATTTTCTTCCTGCCGCTTTTCTTCGTGTAACTAGTGCCTTCCTGGTATACCGCTTGGGATATCGTTGTGTGATAATGGTATCACAATTGGTTTCCACGTACCTCTTTTCTTGTCGGACTTCCATTTACAAGTGCGACATTTTTAGAGAAGAAAATCGATAGACATCTTCCAGTAAATGCCTACCGATAATCTCATATTCTTCTAAAGGTCAGTGTGCTTACAAACATTAGGGAGTTTTAGCGCCACGCGTAAGGTAGCGACGTTATGCACTAACAGTGGCGTGACGGACCTTGAAGTCATAACGTCTTACCTTAGAGCTAAGGTACCACCTTATACCTTCATAAATAGTCCACGCCTGTAGGAGTCTCTCTACGGTCACCTTACAAACGGCTAAATGGTTACCTAAAAACAGGAAAGGTTGTATTTTTTCTACTCTAGTAAACCGCTTCTCGTAAGTAAGGCAGTTGCAATTATTCCTTACCAACTCCACAACGCTGGAAAGAATTAACGGAAAATGTTGGAGAGGTGGCGGGTAAGAAGTTCGCGAAAAAGAAGTTGAAATCATACCTTCGGGTTAGGTTATGTCTTATGCTCATAAAAGAACGCTGTTTTAATATATTCCTTACATTTTCAAGAAAAGCCGATTCAAAATTCCAGATTGCGTGCTCATGGCGGTGAGCCATAAAATTTAAAACTCCGTGCACAATGTAGATTTGTTATGTTCTTGTCTCATATCGTGGTTTAAATGTCTGACCACTTAGTCTACACTCTTTGATATATTATGCAACTTCTTTTTCAACGCTAGAAATGCTTCTTTTGTTATAATGCATAACGCAATGTCGCAATTGCTAAAACTCTTCTGAACGTTGTTCATTACGACCTTATAAACTCGATAGTCACGTGATCAATAGAGTTTAAGGCTGTCTCCTTACGCCTGGTGCTAAAACTCCCTATTGTTGCTCGGTGTTCGGCCCTAAACTTTATTTTCAGCAGATACGCGAATTGTATGTATTCCCTGTATACTACCCAGCAAATATAGAACTCGGAATTAGACATCTCTTGCAGTCGTATTTCGAAATCTTAACTGTGTTTGAAGTAGAGTGAAATAAAAATTCGACGAGTTTTATTTCCCCCCAATAGCACACATTGCCGGAAACTTGTTTGTAACTTCTACGTATTATCTGCATCATATCTCACAATAAAATTATATTCTTAATGAATAAATTTTAATTTCATTTAATGGACAGATATTACTTCACTTCAATTCCTCGTTTTATATACTAGTTGAAAACGAATTCTAGTTTGCTATGAGATAATTAAGTGTAACCTAATGCAGGCGCAATTAATTTGAATTGGCAGTCCTCTCAAGAGTGACATTGACTGCGTTTTATATCCCTATGATCATTTCTCTTACACTCGACGAACAAAATTCTCCATTAATTGAATTATCCTTAGAAATAGTTTCGAGATATGTAATATTTGCGAGATATCGTGGAAAATATTTTTTGTATATCGCTGTCAGTATAATTATTTGTGACTGTTCCAGAGAAGTTACTTAGAGAATGCGTCTGCTATGTTGGAGCACTAATGCTATCTTATTGTTCTATGCAACCATTCTTTGAAGAGAACGATTGGTTCAACAACGAATGGAAGATGAAGAGTTTGAATACGTACGATGAATACCAAATCGTATCTATGAACACATTAAAAGCGATAACACCACATTAATTGTAATAGACATGGTCCTTTGTTTTGTGACTGTAATGTACATAGAAATAATTTTGCAATTTTCAATGCGATCACCCTATCAGAGAAGAGGTGACATCCCTTCTCGTAAGCGTGGTTGGCTAAAATATGTGAACTAACGAAACATGAGGTTGAAAAAGGTGATTTGTTATTGATTAAGAATCATTTTCATATCTCTTACAATTTATTCAAACGACCGCAAAAACTAAAATGAAAAAAAATACCCACAAAATTAACGGTTTTAAGTAATAATTTCATACAAAACTAGTTGTTCTACAATAGCACATACTTTCTCTTAAGCGCCTTTTACGCTAACCAAGGACAAAGTTCCATTTAAAAAAATTGGTGCTATTTTTGAGAAAATTTTGAAAATGTTTTCGAGGCTTCATGTAAAGTACCCTAAAAAATCAAAATATCCTTTTGAAACTCCCAAAGCCTTGAGAGTTTATTCAGATCTATGGGGGAGTATTAATTTTGAAGAAAATTTGCTGAACAATTAGAACCTAGCGATGACCATAGACATGGACAAACAGAAACGGACTGATGTTTTGCCGTCAGAAGATTTTTCGGTATCAAGGGTCCACAAAACATGAATTCTGGCTACACCACGTGTTAAAAGAAGTAATTTCTATATATAGGATTAGAATTTTTCCACTTTTTCGTCACCAGGGTCCGGCAATAAGAGTTTTTCAGATGAAAATTCGCCGTTACATAACTGTAATATATAATATCTTCCTAGTAAGCACCTTCGTAAGAGCGAGCGGGTAATAATGAATGTCATCAGTTGATAAACAATAGGACTTTCGAGCATCACGTCAGGTCCGCACTCTTCGAAGGTCGCCGCCCCCTTGCAGCCCCTCGTGAGCAGCGACGCGTCGGCCGCTGGCGGTGACGTCGTCATCTTATCCCCTTTCACCTCGTTACGCGCGCAGGGCGGGGCGGGCTCCGCCCGGCCCGACCAGACCACCCGCCGATTAATTAAGTCGTTTGTCGGGGCATTATTTATTTTGCGAGAGGGGGGCACACCGTCGCCCCCTTTACCCCTGCGTGCACCGCCAGGGCTCATTACGCGGAGTGCTCCGTCCCGCCATCGCCCGCGCTCGCCCCGCCCCCGCCCTCCGGGGCGACGCCCCGCCCGCGGGTGATCCGGTTTCGCCCTAATTCGCCCAATGGCCCTTGTGATCGGCCGCCCGCGCCGCCGCCCTTCGCCGCTTCCCTAGCCCTTCATTGTCCACGCTGCACCGCCCTTGCGCGCCACGCTTCGCTGATGCTGCCAACCTTGCGGCTTACAACAATGCAGGCTCTCGCGGCTGGAGTCGCGATCACTATTGTTTCGTGCTAGCGATGTATTGGAATGCATCTTTCCAGACATTTTGTCTGCAACTGCGGCGGTCGGGTGCTGTAGGTATTTGAAAGCCTCCGAACCCTTCAAAAAGGATGCTACTTTAGACTGAAAATAAGTTATATGGCAAAATGCTGTACCCTCTCCTCAGAAAAAATGTCGTTCAAAATTCTATCTTCCACACCGCGCCGACAAACTTGGACAGCCCTCGGCCTGGGGGAGGGCAGGGCGAGGGACGCGTTGACCAATCGCTAGCAGGTAGAACCACAGTTGTCTGTGATTGGTGCAACATCCCAAGGGGCAGAAAGAACACTGTCTCAGGGGGAGGGGGCTAGTTCGTTTACGTACGAGACGGAAATATCGTCATATTTCCCTGCCGAAGGAGATAGTTTGCCTGCGCGTACGCCACGACGAAGAAAATATTTCTAAGCGGGGTTTTCCGTCCAGAATGATTGTCTATAGACCAGTAAATATTTATAATTTTAGCAACAATTATTCTAACTTTTAGTAATCGATTTGTAACTCCTGACAAACTGCTATTTTGAGATATTCATTTCAGGCACAATTTGCGGAGCCTTCCCGGCCGTTCTAACGCATATTTCCAATTTGTTTATAAAATTATAAATTGTTGCAAAATTGTTAATTCGCTGTTTTTGGTTCTGGGACATCGGGAGACTCTCCCCACTTTAGATTTGCAAAATTTGGAAATTGTTTATAAATTTGCAATTGTTGCAAATTTTTTTATTGTCTAATCTGAATGGCGTTTAAATGTGATGCAAAATTCCGGAATGCGTTCGGTGCTATTATATCTCGTTCTCGAGATATATGTAATTGTTTATAAGAATTTAACATCTTAGTAGACCCCATTTGTTTGCGCTTAATTCATTCGCGCTAGCAGAATGGGCATACTGAAAAAACAGTTCTCCAATGCCGCGCTTTTGCATACCTAATACGCTTAAAATGCACTTGCTTGTAAACAAATTCTGTGGCCAATTTAATTATGCTAAATTTGTATTTTTACGGTGAGTATGAGCATAACTTTTATTTGGTTTTTATATTCTCTTTTAAGTCCTACAATTTGCAAGTCGATATATTTATCAAATATGAAAGAAATTGATTAGAAAAAAAAATTTTTCAAGGTGCATTACGCCCAAACAATTGTTTCTGTTTTTCTATCAAAGGGATGTTGAGCAACCGAATAACTGTATTATTAATTTTTTTTAAGTCCCCTGTTAACACCGAGAGTCAGAAACTATTTGTTCCTCTTGTTTAACCATTACCATTAAAAAATAGGGAAACATATTGCTTAGCTGTTTGCTATAAACTGCACTGGATTGGATGAATGTAGTGTTAAGGTTTTCAAATACAGAAATATTCAATTTTGTGTTTTGAAAGATCACATGAGTAGAATCACACATCACAATATTTACACAAGTATAGAAATTTCTAAATAAACGTATATAAACTTCAAGTTAATATTTTCAATTCAATTTATCATTCCTTTCTAAAACTGTTAATTTGATGATTTCATTGTATAATATTCAAATCAGAGCTTTATGTGCTAAATTTACGCATTGTTAATACATATTTTTAAACAACATTAATATATTTAATATACATTTGAAAGGTTTTTAGATTGGCGAACGTTTCAATGAAATTTCATGAATTCCTAAATGCTTGAAAATAAATACTTGTAAAATTAAATTATTGTAGCGTGTAAAAATATAACAAACTCACGTATTTGGTAAAACGAGTTGATATTACTAAAAGAAAGCAAAACAGATGTTATAACAATTCAAAGAGATTTAGCGTTTGTTTACAGTTTAGTAAATATCAATGCTCTAGCATTTCCCAGTGAAAATACATAGAACGAACTTGGTGGTCAAGTGATATGACCTTCCCAACACAGACTACATTTCAGTATCGTCAGAGTTCGAAGGTGGTTTGTTGGCCGCCATTCTACGAATCTATCAAAACCTTGAATTTTGCACGACCGTCTGTACAGGGAGAACGTAGCGGTTTATTAAACGGAAACGGGCCATTCGGGGTATCTAATGTGCACTCTTTGAAAACGTTTAACCATTATAAACTATCCCTAAGAAAAATATCAAATAAACAATGTTAAAGGTCACCAGCTTAACATTGCCTTTACTATTTGAATGTTTTCAACATCCCCAAAACCAACAGAAAACCCATGTTTTTACAGGTTATTATAAAACCAATTCAATAAATATAAGCATTTATTCACTTTATTATTTTTAAAACACTCAAATATCTACGATGTTATTTGATTCATGTCTTCATCGAAGATCTGAGATTAAAATACTGATAAGCAGAGAAAATTAAAGTAATTGTGAGTGATTGATGAAGTTGAATGATCAAGTGAAAAACAATGTTTCTTGCTTCATATAATGCTATCGTGTTTAACAGACATGTAATTACATGTGATACCTATATTTAAACATCCAAACTAATGAAAATTTTCAAAATTAAAATCATCAATAAAACGTTGATTCATCAGCAAGGATTATATTATTAAATACTTTTTTGAGGTTCATGTGCTCCTGTGTGAATAACGTAGTAAACGTGATTCGTATGATCCAGTTTCTCAGAATAATACAAAACCTGCTAGACACATACACTAAACATAATAGTTGTCAAATAGTTATTTACGACATGAGTATCATAAGATATCTTATTACAATACGAAATTGGAGAATTATCAAACAAGACTCTTTAGCCGAAATTGTTAACCAATTGAATATTGTAATATAATGTTACCATTTGAATATCATAGAAAGTAAGACGCAATTTGTCAAAAATTCATGTGAACTATAATTTTTCTTTAAATTTTACTCCTTATCCTGCGAAAGATGTGTGACAGTACTTATGTTAACAGTTCTACTGCCATGGGTTTAATTAATTAGTTTGCAGTACGCAAATTATTGTTTTTGGTTTTAAAGAAGCATGGATATACAGAGTATCGGGGAAGGAAACGTCTAGAGTTTGAAAAAAGCTGTTTAAACAATTTTACTCATACTTTGTCTAATAAACAACATAAATATTTTGAATGGCTGAGCTGCAATAAACACGCAAATGTTGGTTTGAAAATATGATTTCTACGCAAAACTTTGCATTCTAGAATCATGTAAACAGACCAGAAACATGTAACATGTTTATTATTAACAATATAAATTAATATATTAGTTCAGAAAAAAATTAACCGAGAAATAAAAAAGCAGTCGAACTGTGAAAATTGGGTGCTTTTTTATTTCTAGGTTAATTTTTCTTTCCGATCAAATGTATTCATTTATTTTGTTAATCATAAACAATTTAGATATTAATGAAGTGTTTATATGCTTCTACAACGCAAATAGTTGCCTAGAAAACATATATCCAAACCAACTTTTGAATGTTTATTGCGGCTTAGCCATTTGGAATATCCGTGTAGTTTATTAGACAAAATAAACTTAAAATTGTCTTAACACCTATTTTTCGAAGATTCGACATTTCTTCCCCGAATATCCTGTATATAAAGGCTTGATTTCTGTTGGTACGCGACGGAACGGCGTTCCGGTTCTTTGGAAATAATTATGAAATTATATTATATATAAATAGCTATTGCTATTATATTAATAATTAATTCGAGGCGCGTTTCGGGGCCTAAGATTTTAAAAATAAAGGATATATGTATCATAATAACTCTTATGACGACACTGTTCTCAGTTACGTCAAGTTTTAATTTAGAGAATCAAAGTGAATGATCTAAGTTTACTCACTTAAATAAAGTTTTTCTTACTATACATACTATTTAGAATGTGTTTTATGTTCAAAACAAGTGTTGCCTCTACAGCATATATTTTCACGTATTATTCGTAATTGCTATGCAATATTCAATACGGACTATGTGGACCTGCAAAAAAGAAACAAAAAGAAAAGACCTACTGCAGCAGAAAATATTTCCCACTCGTCGGGATTCGAACTCGGGTCTTTAAAGTTAACTCACCTGACACGGTTCCCCCTCACCACCAGGTTACCTCCTTTCCGATGCGAAAAGAAAGTGAAGCATTTGCAGTTTAAAAAAAAACAGGGTGTTCAATTTATCTTAATACAAGATCTATTTTTAAAAAGAGATTTCATTAAACAAAATCTCTAGCGTTCATTTTTTCGGCAATGTTATAAAGATCAGTCGGGGCTAATATTATACAGTAGAAAATTGGGGTTAATGTATTACACTTTAAGAGTTGTTATTTATTTATGTCCAAAATTAACAAGAAAATGGCAAATGATAGGAAATATATTCTATTATAATGACCATATAGCAAACACTCAGAATGTAACAATATTTGGGAGGAAAAAAATCAAAACTAAAATGCCTAATTTTTCCAGTCAAAAACTTTACCGCCGTGATATAAATCTTTTGACGTTACTTCGTTATTTTTTAGGACACGATATTTTTGAAAATAGGTTATCATTAAGAAAGAATTAATATTCTTTTCTGCGTTAAAATAATGCAATAATATTAATCGTGTCATGATATATAAAGCCTCAAATTTGTGGGGCTAATATGATACAACTTAAGAGACTAATGTAATACGGGTGTCGGGGCTATTTTGATACACTAAAAATTAACACGCAGACAACTGGAAGGGATTTTTTTATGTTTAATATTACATCAAAGGCGCTAAAATTCCGATTTGATGTTGATAAACTCTCCAAGTGTTTATCTGAGAAAGAAAGAGCAGGTGACAATTTATATAGATTTCCTCGTTCTCCTCGCTACCCAGTACATGGTGATTCACTTATGATTATCAATTGACGGGAGCTTCTACTGTTTCAGTGCAGTTACTGATTTTTCACTGGAATCACAAGGAATCAGGCCTACAATAGGAGCTAACACCATCCCTTCAACTCCAGATATCAACTGTTCTCATCCAGTACTTTTGAGATAAAACTGTTGGAAAAAAAATTTAAAAAACAGTAGCCCTCCAAAGAATAATGAAGCGGTTAGACCCAATAGCAGCAATCATTACTAGTGAAGAGTGGATCATTACTAGGAGAGAGTGGAGTGTTTAATTTACATTAATTTAATATCTATTTTTAAAAAGAGATTTAATGAAACAAAAATCTCTAGCGTTAGTATTTGTTTTCGATAATGTTAATAGGCATTTGTTTGCAATTTTCGAAAATTCAGATCGTTCGCCCAAAATTGAACGTACGCCACCTTTAAACATCTTGTGCTTCGAGGAATAGATTTACGGAAAAATTGGAGCTCTTTTTGAGAAAATTATGTAAATATGATGGGGTTTGGTGTAAAGTATCTTCAAAATTAAAAGATTCGTTTCAAATTCGAAGATTCGTAATATTAGCCAGATCGTTCAAGGAATATCCATTTTTGGTGAAAATCGTGTTTACTTTAGGCTCTAGAATTACTCACACGAAGACGGATTCACAAAGAGGTTTTTTGGAAAATCACTTTTTCGGGTTCAAAAAACAAGTGTTTTGACAGCCTTGTGTATAGAAAATAAAAGAACAATACCAACAATCCACTTTTTTCAAACTAGCTACTTACAAAACGTGTTTTCTGTGAAAATTTCGACACTTCCTCCTACGGCATTACGTAACTCTTTACACGTGGAGGTAAAAATATTCCAGAGTTACTGGGATTTGAACTCGGATCCCTGTAGTCTGTAGGTCTGGCTCGACCGCACTGAGCTATCACCGGTATTTCTCAAAACGCTGTCCAAGC
>BLKR01008978.1:22500-356149 GCA_011170035.1 Teleogryllus occipitalis | reverse complement strand
TTAAGGGATGAGTAACTAATACATACTTTAATAGATCTGATGCACCAAATAAAAATAGTTACTTAACATGTATAAGAAGTACACTTCCGAGATTTTAGCTTTAAATGTGTTAGGAAAGTTAGGGAACATTGATTGTACCACAGTTTCGTACATATTTTCAACTATAATAATGTGTGGGAATTGAATAATTTAGAGGTGTAAAAAATAGTGGTAAAACTCATAAAAATGAATTAAATTACTAACAATTATTATGGAGATTAAATGATACTTAGCTTGCAAACGGTCCCTTCAAACTGTTACTAGTAATTACTGCCTTCCCGTAAATTAGGATAACATAGTTTTCAAGAGTTGTATTTGGATCGTACGATAGGCAACTAGATGCTTTAAAAAGAAGTGATGCCCAGGACAACACGTTATCCAAAGATCCTGACTGCTACTATGAACTTAAAACATTGATATCCCTTCTTAAGAATGATACTAAATCAACTGCAAGAGCTGACGTTTACCTAACACGCGTACCACCCTTTTCCTCCCTGATATTTATCATTCCATGTTTCCATAAGTCGGGCGGAACACTCATGCGTTTTTAACATAATTATTTATTTTTCTCGTCACATATGTCAGCGTACGAAAAGTAAGAGGTTAGAAATTGACAATACTTCCAAGTATGCAGTCATTTTTCCCTTGATATTTTATCAAAAATGCTCTTAAAAACAGTAGGGACTGGAAAAAGACGTTTAAATGGAATGACCATGTTATTATTATTGATAATGAATGATAACGTTCCAACTGACAATATCGAAGAAAATGAATTTTTGTAAGGTTCTGTCTGGCTTCTGCTACAAGTAGAACATACTCATACAGCAATCCGTGGACAAATAGCTACTGTAAAAATTACTACTGTATGTAAAGGGATGAAGCTTTGACATAAGTTTACTCAAAACGACTGAAATGTTAGTTGGAACCTTGTTATACGAAAAAATCGAAGTATTGTACTTCATATTGTGGTTTAACGACCCCCTTTCGACCAGGTTTATCATCCCGTTTTCCTTGATCATTCCAGAAAATTCTGAAAAGGCGCCTTGACTTGCTTCTGGACATAAATGTTCTATCTGCACAAGTTTTGTTGAGCTCTCTTTGCTGTTTGTTGCTGGACGAGGAGGGAGCGGTGTTGTTATTTTTTTAGAAATGATATTAAACAATTCTACCGGGTGTTCCTGACCAGGCAAAATCATAGAAACATGTTGAGAACATACAAAATGACATGTCGGTTTGATCGACAGACTTTACAGTACTTTACGTGATAGTAAATGCGATTTTTATGACACCGTTCAGAAGGATTTAAATTGATGTCACATCTACAGAAATGTCTCTTTCAATATTTACTTCAAACTGTCAAAAATTTATGAAAATCATTTTTACATTTTGATTTTTGAGCTAGTTTGGGCACTACAAGTAACTGAAGCTTTTTTGTGGGTGGGTTACTAGCCCTCTCCGCACCGCCTGCATCCGGAGGAGGGGGAAGTGATTTTGGACTTCCCTTGTCCTGGGAGGATTGCCTTCTCTGCGACTTCGAGGGTCCTCCTCCCCGTTTCCTTCTTTAGGGGTTTTTAGGCCCTCAAGATTCAACCTTCCACTGTCCGCTCATTTGCCTTTCAAACAGGAAGCCATTGGCGGGCAGGGGAGACAACTTATCCTGGCGGTCATTCGGTCTCCAGAGCCACGTTAGTCAGTACCTGGTGGCCATCCCCTACTGCGTGAAGGTGTGGTTTCCTTTCATTAAGAGACCTACAAGGTATTTCTCTTTCCCTCCAGGAAAAGACATAGACTTGGATGTAAAATTAAACAAATTCCCAAATGTATGTAGAACAATTCACATAAAATTAAGGAATAAAGCTCGAAAAATATTATAGTAATTTTTTTAATACTGTAGATGTGCGTAACATATGGAAATGAAGCTAGAGTAATGACAAAAAGAGACAAATCTAAAGTACAGGGAGCAGAAATGGAATGTATTCGAGGCCCCTTAGGGTATTCATTACTAGATAAAAAAATATTATTGATCAACGGAAGGAATTTCGGGCAGAACCTTTGCTTGACCAGCTGGTAACATATAGCAGAAAATAGTGTGAACATTTAAGAAGAATGCCAAGCAGCAGACGTCCAGCTTTGGCAATGAAGTATCGACTAAAAGGAAAAGAGATACTGGAAAAACTCCAGAAAAATGGACACCGGAACAGGTTGAAGAACTCAATACTCGACAAGAAGAAAATTATTTTTGAACAATTGAAAGGTTTGGATGTTGCAGGCACAACTACAGCCTTTTAAAAGTAACCGTCTGTACAAGAAAAGTGCCAGTGATGGATAAAGAAATACGTAACTCATCGTCACTTCAACAACGACTCTACTGGCATTCCCATACTCTACAAAGCACCACGATCCACTGATATTCTGTGAGGCCGAAGTTGCATGTAGTAAGTCGAACATAATTAAAACTGAACGAAATTTCATTGAAAAAGTAATAGTATTCTACAAATAAGAAAGGAAAAGTATTATTGGAGGATGTGTGAATAGATAAAAATAATCATTGTGAATCATGCCAATTAATAAGGAATTATTTTTTCTATTATTGAGCTAACTGTACCATTTATTCTTATATTCTGTTATTTGTTGTGATTATTAAAAGACCAACAATCTAAAGTCTCATAACATAGAATTAGTTTACGGGCATTCGAATTTGTAAAATCATTATGTGAATTTTAAAATAAAAAACAAATACATTTTCCATTAATACATTCACACTGTGGGATTCATGGAAATGAAACAGCTAATAAATTAGCTAGATATGATTTGAGTTTCTTTTTGAAAGAAACGCAAATAATATTAACACACAAATACAAATTACACAACTACAGAATGCCTACGCATTAATGGTCTAGTACAGTCTAAAAGTAGAGATATTCACTCATATGAAAACATTGTTCACAATGTATATGTCGTATCAACCTCGAAACATATTAGTTGATTTGTTTCGAATCCAGATCAGTCGATATAATTTGCCTGCACATTTGCATGGGAAATCTTATGTTCTAATATGTTGGAAGGATTTATAATATTAGCTTCACGTCATTAGCGCGAGTCGCGATACTTTTCTGAACGTCTAGTGGCACAACTTCATTGATCTGTGTCACAGCAGCGTCCGCACGTGTCTCTTCTACATTAAGCACCGAGATTCTGTCGACTTCTTGGCTTATATAGCCCCAGAGGAATTATTCATGTTCGTTAAATGAGGAGACCTCGCAGGCCAATTGACGGCGCGGCGTGCGCAGAGTGAGGAGCGGAAGTTTCAAATAATGGGCTTGTGTTTGTGCTTTTGCGCCCATCTTATTTAAACACTTAATTTAATGATTTTTTGTACAATTTACAGCATGTCTTGGATCCAACTCGCTTTGGGAGTAATATTAACTGATAAAAAAAACCTGACGCATTGAAATTGACGCAAACAATTTGACGCCTTACTGGTTTGTATTTCTTCCTAAACTCTTTTAAGTCGTCAATGCTTCTGCTCTTACATTAATAAGGTAATTTGCGCGATTGTAGTGCGTAAAAGTTCGTGAATGTTTCATCCCCTAGTACCTCTGGAAAAGTATTTGAAGCGATTCATACGCCTCGCAACCTCGAGACAGACCAAATTTCTTCATAGCCCAGCAGCGCAACGTTCCAAGTTAAACATATTTCGGAATAAAGAACGGAGAACAGTCGGTTAAAATGATAATGGAAAATGGTACCAAACAATGATTATTTGTATTTTCGTAGCGAGGTTTCTTAAAAAAGTGCAAAGACAAAAAATGACGTTTGGACACCGATGATTATGATGCTGGTGTTTTTTCCCTCTTGGTGCGGAAAACCTGCGTAGTTCGTTTACCACTTCAAATAAGTTTTCTCTTCCTCAGGAGGAAACATTTCCAGTATTCAAATTTCTCAATCACTTTTATTGGAACCTTTATTTTGAATTCAACGGCTTACAGCAGAAATTATCTTGTGTTCGCATGTGTAGGAATTCTCAAGCTCAAAAAACTGCAATAATTGCCTATAGATTTTACTGTTTTTGACAATAAATATTTTTTACTTCTTCGCCTTACTACGTACGTAATAAATTGAATAATTATTGTAATTCTACGATAGAAATTGACGATTTTTCTACAGAACAACATGTATTGCAGGGCTCTGGTATCGAAAAAGTGAGTAAATCTTGTTTCTGAATG
Organism: Teleogryllus occipitalis; assembly: GCA_011170035.1. Taxonomy (NCBI): domain Eukaryota; kingdom Metazoa; phylum Arthropoda; class Insecta; order Orthoptera; family Gryllidae; genus Teleogryllus; species Teleogryllus occipitalis. Next base: position 351,884 of record BLKR01008978.1, on the reverse strand, counting down.
TACTAAATTATGAAGTGAAATCCTCTAAAACGTAGTGTTGTAAGAATCCACGTTTAATCACCTGTGTCTGTGCGTCTGCCTGTGGTCCACGCTAGCGCCTCTAAACCATTCAGACGATTTTCTCCAACAATTCGCCTATCGATATGAAGTATTTCGAGGCCCTGCGTGTTTGCGACGAATATTTTGATTTTTGAAAGTTAAAGAAGCCTCATTTACATTTTCAATTTTTCCCCCCAAAATGGCTCAAAATGTTTTGATTAAATATTTTTCTCAGATAGAGCAAAGAGCGCTTAAAAATGGCGCACTTCTCACTTTCGTTGAAATCTCTGAATTTTCGAACGTTTGCGGCGTTCAAAAGTTTTTCAGTGTCTTCCTACAGCTACAATATTGAAGATAGATATTTTTTCTTTAATGAAATCTGTTCTTCAAAGACAGATCATGAAATTAATTTACCTACAATTTTTCGGAAATATGAGCAATTTTTGCATAATTTTGTTTGAAATATAGGCTATTTTTCAACAAATATTTTCTAAAAAAATTCTCCATTTTTCAAATTTTTTCCTGGGATAAAGAAAATTAGGATAAAAAATAGTGCAGGTCTAATTTTCCGTGAATACATTGTATTTTCGAAAATTTAAAATAAAAAATTAAAATTGCAGAGCTATAATATTAATAATATATATTTTTCCTCAATAAAATCTCTTCTTCAAACTTGGATCTTGAAAGAATGTAAATAAAAATCTCTGAACTTTTGAAATTTGCAAATGCAGGTTCTACCATTCTTTAAGTGTCCAGAAGGCTTCGCGCCGTTATGAGCCTGGAGCTGTAGAGCTAACGTGAATGGTAAAGAACCTGAGTTCGAATCCCAGTGTGAAACACATTGTTGGTTGGAAACACCTTTGCAAGTTCAAGTAGTATTTTAATATTGATAGCCGTTACAAATAATGTCAAAGAGTAACACAAGTACAAATAATGCGAGAGGCACATGCTGTTAGCTTACTAAAACCACTAGTTATTTTTTGGTTTTGTAACGTGATTTTACACGTTTTACTTTTGATATAACATAATTATACATTTGATCATATGAAATACATAATTGGATTCTTAATTTCCCTTAAGTATCTTAGATATATATTTTTATTCTTTGTGATATCTTCGAAAAACAATATTTAATTCTGGACAAATAGCGTGGCTCTGGAGGAATTTCACGACCCATGTTGTCCAGATATAAATATTTTTAATCTTCAAAAGGAAACTATTATCGATATTTAACAATATGCGATACTTTTCTTTATGCCAACGACCATCAGTATATTAAGTGTTTCAAATAAAGATTGTGTGGTAATGAAATAATGGACAGATATCTCAGAGACGTGCCATAGAAACAACATATTTGAGTAGCCTAGCGAACCTAATTTATTATAGAATGTCTCTGTTCAACGGCGTCTTAAATTAATAAAGAAAAAATACAATGAAACTAGTGGTGCTAACAGCACATACTTTCTCGCATTATTTCTAATTTGCAAATTTTCGAAAATTCAAAGAGTTCAACGAAATTGAGACCCGCGCCATACTTTTAAGCGTCCCTTCTGTAATAAATCTGTTATTTAATGACAAAGCCTGCTGAAGGAAAAAAAATACTATATAAGTGAGACGTAGAATAAGTGAGATAGAGTGATTGAAGTCATGACAACGAAACGGATAGACAGAAGAAGAGATCAACAAAAAAATTGTCGGAACGTTGTCGCGAGAATAAGTAAAAGTAATTCGTTTTGATGGTGTACTAACGAGGAACATGATAAGCACTTTTTGAAAATAATGTGGATTATGTCCATATGGACATTGTCTGTACATGGAGAAATTGTACTCAGGACGACACCATTAAGGTATGATGATTGAATTGTAACATCTTTAAAAGGAAGTTTAATGTACCCGAAAAATATATTGGAGTTGATAAACGAAGAGAGAGAATACAAATCAGATGAAAGCGGGATATATTAGCTTAAGTTTTTTTTTTTTGAAAACGTGGAGTGATAAAACAGATTGATTATAATTAATGTCTTTAGTGTGTTTTGTTTTCTTGTTTATTTGTTGTTTTTTGTTCAGTGAATTTGTTTTATTCCTTGAGGTTACGAGTATATTGGATTTTATTATTTTTTATATATTTCGTTTCAATTTGTCACCAAAAGGCAAGAAGATAGTAGATCGCCTTATTTATTGGTGTGTTTAGTTTCGTCAGTTTTTATTTTTTTGTTAATATATTGATACTTAATTGAATCTTTGGTTTGTTTTTGTTTGTCATTTTTGTCAATAAGATTAATGTATTTTATAATATACAATGTATACTGTATTATTTTCAGACCTAAATTTGTTTACTGTCTATATATTTGTCCAATTATTGGATATTTCAGGATATTTCGATCCTGGAGGAAAAAATAAATTGAGGCCCACGCCATACTTTTAATCGTCCCTTCTCTCCGTTGAAAAAAAATTGAAAAAAAAAAATTGAAGCGGTTTTTGAGAAAATACTTTCTTTTAGAAAATGCATAAATTTCAGACAAATTATGTGAAATCTACTCGACTTTTAAAAAATGTGCATGACCTTTTTTTAAAAGCCGATTTTTGAGAACAGACTTTGTTTAAGACAAAAATTTCTATCTTCAATTTTGTAGTTTTGAAATGTTAACTTTTTGCAATTTTCGAAAATACGGAGAGTTCACCGAAAATGGGATTAGCATCATATTTTTAACCGTACCTTCATTCATACGGGGAGAAAATTTTAGGAAAAACTGTGGAGCGGTTTTGAAGAAAAATTATTAAAATATTAAAAATAACCTATCTTTCGCGCAAAATTAAACAAGCACTACTCATATTTTCAAAAAATTGAAAAAGACCCTATTTCAACATGTCTTTTAAGAACAGATTTCATTATGGAAAAAATCTCTTCAATATTGTAGTTGTAGGAAGACACCCAAACAAATTGCACTTTTGAAAAGAAAATCAGGGTTTCAATGCACACAGACACCATTCTCTTAAGAACCAACTTTAATCAAAATATCTGGAGCCATTTTTGAGAACATTTTGAAAATATTTTTGAGACTTCATGTAAAGTACCAGCAAAAATCAAAATAGCCGGTTGAAACTCCCTAGCCTCGGGTTCGTTCATAACGGGGAATATAAATTTTGAAGATAATCGGCTGAACGGTTTAGGCACTAACGTTGACCACAGACGGAGAGACGGACAGACGGAGAGACGGACAGACGGAGAGACGGATAGACGGAGAGACGGAAAGACGGAGAGACGGACAGACGGAGAGACAGACGGAGAGACAGACGGAGAGACAGACGGAGAGACAGACGGGCAGACGTTTTGCCATCAATCGATGTATCGTTATCAAGGATTCTGGCTCCACCACATGTTAGAGGAAGTAATTAACTATGTATAGCAACAGTACATAGTCACTTTTTCGTTATCAGGGCCCGACAACACGTTTTTTTTTCTGTCAAAAATTCGCAGTTTTCTGGAACACTTCTTACAATACTTTCTCTTCTTACATTCGTTAGAGCAAGAAAGTAAAAGATACATTAAACTCCGTTGAGGCATTGAGACAAATTAAATTATCTTTTAAGGGATCTTTTACAACGATATCGTTCAGTTTTTAAAATATAGTAATTACTTCATTTTATTTTGTATTTTCAGTCTGTTTATTGAATTAGTTTGCAATAAATGAAGTAATTGTTTTACGATGAATGTACTAGTGTATGCTATTTAATCAAGTGAAGGCTTGTAATTTAAACGTGTACGTGCCTTTATGCGATAAACGAAGAAGAATTTTGTCTAGAAGAAAATGTAAGAAACGTTTTGTAAAGAGTATTGATCTTTTAGCACCCAGTGTATTCATGTACTAATTAGACATTGTTAAAAGCAAATTGTTAACCTACGGTTGTGAATAAAATCATCTATTACGACGGAACAGTCTACAACTTCTCTCTCATGGAATGAAAGAGGAAAAATACACTAAGTGTATCATATTTAATTTATTAGCAGTCTTTCTTTGGCATTGCAATCCGCCGTAAACGCGCTGCAAGTGCGCTGTGAGGGGGGCCAGAGGCTGAGAATGCAAATGGGACCGAGAAAGTGTCGCAACAGCTGAGACAAGCTGTGTATTCCAGGCCACAGGTGGCCCATAGGAGGACCGCTCGCCGATTGGCAAGTGATTCCCGCTCGGACCGATTCCAGCTCCATGCCCCCTCCCCTCACCCGCAACTGCGCCCGCGCCCAAACCATTTCCTTATTCCATTGCTGCTGCAACAGGCTGCGAACTCGCTCTGGCGATGCCTAGTGTTCCGTAAAAGCTCTTCCCATATAGCGCTCTAGACAAGTCTCACAATTCGATTCATCTCCTCACACACATTACACCGTTCACGATCGTCACAGTCCCGAGATTCTGCGAAAAAACAAATTATTCATTCAGTGTTCCAAAATATATGTATTCAATGTTTTCTCTACAACAGTGAACATTTATTCGCTTTTAACTTTCCTATCATACTATGAACCGAAAAGCCATGTGCATAATTCCCGCAACATATACATCACATAATCTTCTACATCCGCTACATCTACATAATTTCCGAAAATTAAGAGAGTTCAACGAAAAAGAGAACTACACCATTTTTAAGCGTATTTTGTTCTACCCGAAAAAATAACAAAAGCTTTGGAGCCCTTTTCGAGAATTTGTTTATTAATTGTCTTTACCTCAAGGAAAATTACGTTTATTTTCAAAAAATTCTAAATAACCTTATTTAAAGATCTAATTTTAGAACAGATTTTTAATAATATCTTACAGCTTCAAAAATACGGAATTCACGAAAAAATTGGACCTAATCATTTTTATAAGTCTGTCTGTACGTGCTAGCGCAACAGCTCCTGCCGGGCCAAGCCCCACCGGCGGCGACCCGGCATTGGAGCACGTGCGGTTAGTACATGGACATCCACCCGTATGGGCCTGGTCTTCTCAACCTGAGAAGTGAGCATTGTCATCGTCACACAGCAACAGATACTGGGACATTGCATTGAAAGCGCGCACTATAATCTGCCCGGACCGGGAATCGAACCCGGGATCGCGTCATGGAAAGCGTGCCCGCTGACGAGAGAGCTACCCGTGGGACATTAATAAAAGTACTTGTGTAAAAGTGCTTGATATATTCGAGAATGTAATGTACACAATTGGAGCCATTTTTGAGAAAATAATCGTAAAACAAGTATCTATATTTCATACAAAATTATGCAGAAGCTACTCATATTTTCGAAATAGGGTATACTTGACAAGATTTAAAGATCTTTGAAGAAAAAATTTAATTAAGATAAAAACACTATCTTCAATATTATAGTTGTCGGAAGACACTGAAAAAAGTTTGATCGTTTGCAATTTTCGAAAAATTAGGGAAATTAGGAAATTCAACGAAAAGAGACCTGTGCTATTCTTTAAAGTTTTATATATCCTACTCGAGGACAAAGTTTAATAAAAAGTTGAAGCCATTTTTGAGAAAATTTTGAAAATGTCGAGGTTTTTGTAAACTGCTCTCGAAAATCGAAATAACCATTTCAAATTCCAGGACTCGAGTTCGACCAGATCGACCGGGGAAAATCAATTTTGAAAAAGTCCTATTTTCTTTTTAGGTGTGATCGTTGACCACACACGGATGGACGGACAGACCTGTTTTGCCGTAAACTAATTTTTCGGTATCGAGCACCCATAAAATGTGTATTATAACTACACCAAGTGTTAGAGGAAGTTTTATGTTACATATTGAAATAAGAATTATCCAGTTTTTCGATATAAGGCCCACAATAAGAATGTTTCTGACGAAAAATCGATGTTTTCCGCAGCAGCATTTAAAGACTTCCTCTCTATACGTAAGTATGTTTATGGTGAGAAAATAACTATAATTTCGAACTACGTAGTGTGACGAGGAAGTAAAAAACTCAAACATGTAAAGAAAACAATTCCCATCTGAGGTTCACTTTCGCACGTAATGTCTCATAAACAAATACTCGCACAAGTAAATAGGTAATACATATAATTACATAATTGCATTTCTTTATTATTTAAGCGAGAAAGTTTTAAAGTGGTTGAGATTGGCATCATTAGTTACATTTCAGAGCATTTCATTACAAACATTATCCACTGTAGACAAACACTCCGTAAATATTTGTAGAGTAAATGTTTCTAATTAGTAGAGTTATTTGTAGTAGCTTCAGAATAGATTGTAATAGCTCGCTACGCAATTTCTTGTTCCTCTCCGGCACTATGGCTAGAAAGAGGGGATAAGGCTACATCCTTTGACTGATTGCACCCTGATTGCCACTGATTGCATCCTGTGGTTACATCTCCATTATTTTCTACTGAGGCTATCTCAAAGAATGCATTGTGACTTTAAACCCTCTAATTAAGGTCCTTGTAATCATAGCGACCTCATGAGTCTTCCTGCAAAATCTTATCTTGTTGACGAATCTAAATCAGGGGAGCCAGTATCTCACGATCTATTGTACCTCTGATTATGATAGACCATAACAACTAGCGATTATCTTACATTCTCGATGGATTCCCACGTTCCAGAGATTGGGGTGCTCCAATGAGGGCGATTCATTGATCACAACTCTGTGATATAATTTTCACAGGGGTCTCATTGTTCCTTCCGTGTTGAATGGCTTCCAGAATATTACTGAGTAGTTCTTTCTGGATTGCTTGCTTGCTGGATGGATTATTTTAATACAACAGAGAAGAAAATTCATTGAGTGGGATAAGCCATTTTCAAAAAGCTCGTCGTTTTGATCAGACAAGGGAAACCAAGTCAATATTTTTAAAATCATTTTTCATAAACAAATATGTTTTTATCCATTCGTAGCACTTTTACAGTTTTGTGAAATGACGTACAAATAGGAATTTTTGTCTTTTAAATTTTATTAATTTTTATTTTAACATAATGAGACTTGTGAGTCATGAGTGTTGCGTAGGATTAATAACTTTTTATTTCATGTTTGCAAAATTTATCCTGGATTGCAATAAAATCACCTCAGAGAATCAGAATGTGATTAATACTTTCATATTATCTTTTAAATCATTTTAAGATTTTCGTGTAGATTGAGTTGGAGAATGTGGCTCAATCAAGAAATAAGTTTGGCTTCTACTATTGTTTTCATTCGAGGTACAGTAGAATCTTTGATTGTGAGCAATTTAGTCGGCGAGTGTTTTACAAGATGAGCAAAAATTTTGAAGGACATTTAACATGATAAATGAGCGATGCTTGGCAATACGAGTAGAACTGCTGAGGGGCACGTATCCACAATTAAGTCGGCCTTTCCCTCCCTCCCTCAGTTCCAGTTGGCGAGTCTCGCTCTAGGCATCTTTATAGCCGATGAATGTTTTCAGTGACTATGCAAAGTCACATTTCGTAAAGTCCTGGAAAGTGAGCCAATAAGTGAGAGTGATTCTTTTACTGCTAAACAATAATAAACCCTTTTTTCTATTCGTCTTTCTTATCTCCCCGCCTAATCGTTTCGCTCAGGGCACAGGTACAATTATGTATATTTACTACATATGTATATTACTACTTACATTTATATATATATATATATATATATATATATATATATATATATATATATGGCCCAGAGTATTAAGCATTAATCATTCTATACGAATAAATGCTATTGTGTTGCGTATGAATCATCTGCATTTCACTTATTTTTATAGCAAATTTCTTTCTTATAAACGAGTGCTTTGGATTCCAAGCACGTTTCTGGAACGAATTATGCTCGCAGTCCAATGATGTAAAGTTACTTCCATCATCGGGAGGGGTGGGCGAGGCGGGGGGGGAGAGCGGGGAGCGGAGCAGGGGGCTTCGGACGGGCGTCTGGGGCGCGGTGGCCGGACGTCGGGTGTGCCAGCCACCGCGTCATGTCTCCGCGAGATCACTTCCCGGAGTGCCCTGGTGACACTCGCTCTAATCAGCCCCATTGCGCGGCGTCGCCTCGCCCCCTCCCACCGTCCCCCACGCCCCGCGACTCCCGCTTCCCTCAGCGCCACCCACACGCACCCCGGCGCGCTGCGAAGGCCGAACAAACAACGCGTTTCTTCAAAAAATTATAATGAATTATTTAGAATCCGGGATTATCAGTGAATTGGCATAGTCAATTGTTGGAATTCTCTTTTAGAGAAATGCATAGATTTCTATTCTCTCTCTCTCTCTCTCTCTCTCTCTCTCTCTCTCTCTCTCTCTCACACACACACACACACACACACAAGACTTTTTTCAATGCGTACCCTCTCAATTTTTTGTTTGATGTCAAAACAAATATAAATGAAATTTCGTGCACGTAGGACCACAGCAACCCGTGCCGACTTGCATAGAAACTTTCCAGTACTTGCAGACTGCGCCTAAAGAGAGCTGGCCTATAGAAGTGCTAGTAATTACTTGCTATTTTGTTAGTAAACTCATCATTTTGAAAGAGTCATGTCGGTGAGTTCTAAAAAGAGCATTTTTTAATACGGGACCTGAAACATCAAATAATGGGCCCACAACTTCCCTAAAAAACTGACTAATAAAGAGAAAAGGGCACGCCTTGGAACTATTGAGGAAATACAGCCGCCTGCTAAATATTTCTCCCTGCCAATTGCTTTGACACCACCTTATGAACCGTTAAAAACAATTCGTCTTCTGATTCTAATGAAAATATGGATTTGCAAGCAGAAAAATTTCATTACTCTCAAATTAGTAGCAACCTTGATAGGTGTCAGCTAAATATGAGAGATTCCGTACATATTCTGGAAGCTACCGTTGTGGCACTTGGACATATGGACGAATACGGGCGAACTCTCAGTAAGTATTCGATTCAAAGAATTCCTACGAATAAACAGAATGAGCGTGCGGGAGCCAAAAAAGGTGTTTTTCAAAACCAGATGTTGTGACTGTTCATTAGCATGGAAAACCGTTGCCTACTTCAGATGCTCGGAAATCAAAAGAAGAACGTCTTCCGATCGTTATTTCATGTGGAAATAAAGAACAGCTTATTGCTGTACCAAGGTTGGAAAGCTCTTCAGAAAGTGAACATGCACAAGCTATTTGGAACGCGACTGTAGACTGGAATCTTGAAGATAAAGTGCAAATTCTTTGTTGTGGTACTACAGATTCAAAAACAGGTCGTATCAATGGTGTCTGCGTGTTTCTAGAGCAAAAACAAAAAAAGTTAATTTTTGCTTCTCACCATCGTCTGTATGAATTGGTGTTCAAAAATTTGTTCCAAATGAAATTCAGTCAAGTGACTGCAAGCCCTAATAGTCCACTCTTCTAAAACTTCCGAGATAACTCGAAAAGTGTCGATCCTGATAAAAATACAGTGCTTTAGAGCAAAGCTTACATTGTGTCTGTCTGTTTCCAGTATCGACAATATGCTTGCGTATTACCAACCTGAACTGGCCAAAGAAATAGAGATGACTACAACAGAATTAACAACGAATTCAACGTGAACACTCTTCACGGCAGTATCGAACCATCTTGTCAACAACGGTCTATGGCCTTTAAGGGCGTGCTTCATACCCACGACAAATAATTTCAAACCAACTGTCGCACAAGTCTTATCGGATGATGCCAGTCCCCCTGGTCCAGTTAGTCACGACCTTAGTCATGAATGATGAGCTAATGAAAATGTCTGGGGCCACCTGAATAAATGTGAATGAGCGTTGAGTCAGCGTTTCTGCGGACGATTCAGTTGTGTTGGCTGGAAGCAATCATCACGTCAATCACTGTCTATTGAGAGAGGGAAATATGTTTCATACAACCTAATATCGTTGGGCGAAAAATATATTCGTACCATGTTGAATCTTTCAAATTTGACTATCATTGACAGGTTTCGTCCTAAATTTCTTAGGGCAGCTGTCACCAAAAGTTTTGAGCCCCGCTAAACCTATAATATTGAATCTCGCGGAGAACTAATATATTTTTAAAGATACTTACATGTTAAAATAATGATCAAAGTGATTCCGTTTTACTGAAGTAAAATCATGAGAAAATCTTTTAAAAATTCTTAATTTTAACTAAATTATTGATAATTTACTGTAATTATTAAAATATAATTTAGGTAGAAAATATAATTTCGCCAGAAAAAAACTCAATTTTTTATTACATTTTTTAAAGGACTTTAAAGGATTTTCGTTAAACTTTCTGAAGTTTCGAAAATTTGCAAAGGTTAAAATTCTATTCGACGTTTTCCTTCAACTAAAGTTTAGAAGTTACAGAATTTTTCCGCAATACAATCTGTTCTTTAAAGATACCGTGAAATAAGGTCATGTGCATCGAAAATATGAATAATTTCCTCGTAATTTTGTATGAAATGTAGGTAAATGTTAACCAATTTTTTTCTCAAAAACGGGATCAAAATTTTCTTTCAATTTTCTTGGGTGTAGCAAAAGACGACAAAGAAAATTGTGTTGATTCCATATTAAGCGTATTTCTGTATTTTCGAAAATTGCAAAAATTAGCGTTGCAAAATATTGAAAACGGCGATTCGTTTTTTATAGAAAACTGGGGGCAAAAGTGTTTTTAATCAACATTTTTTTCTTCGCGCCGAGATTGAATCTCAGGTCCTTCGAGTCAACACGCAAGTCAATTCCCCGATAAACCTGAACGTACTCGAGACCTTGCGAGTTTGAAATGAATACTTCGATTTAGGGGGACACATAATATGACGTCTAAAAAATGTTCCAAAGTTTTTCATTAAACTGTGTCTCTGGATAGAATGTGTAAAATGTATGCAAATATGTAAAATTGTGGGTCACAAAATATGTTATTACAAGACAGTCCCGACTTAGAAGAATATCATTTCAAAACCTCTCCCCAGAAAAATATTATAATTTGTAAGTGAAGTGATCTTATAATAAAAAGAATCGTAAATCCTGACATTGTGACAGTTTTCCATTGAAAGTACAAAGTTTACTTTTTGTAGACACTACTGTTCGCATTTTACGAGTACGTAAATATTATTTAATGCAGTGAAATCACGAAAATACGTATTCGAAGTAATTTTAATTCCCTGAAGCAAATTTAGTATTAATTAGCATACATAAATTTATAATATATTATTACTTAAAATAACAAATAATGAAGTTAGTTTATAACAATTATTAATAAATGTACTTCAGTATAGTAATTAATTTTGTCGCTCATCGTTGATCTAACAGTTTTCTCACGTTTAGTTCCAAGGCAGTTCTTCCATTCATGACAATTTTCATGTGGATACTTTCCCTTAAACACCAGCTGGCATGTAGTCCAATCACCTTTGCAAGCCATTAATCCTTGTAAAGCACTGTCGAAAAGACGAATATCCACTTGCAAATGATATACGGAAGGAGGGCGTTATGAATGAGCTTTGGGGACCTGATCTACCTGAAAGTTTTCCAAAAATGCCAGAGATGACGTGCGGAACGTCATGCCAGCGCCCGTGCGCAATCGTGGTGGCCGCCGTCGCCGCTGCCGCCTGCCGCCGCAATTGCCACTCGCCGCCGCCGCCGCCGCCGCCGCCACCGCCGGCACCCGCCGTCCGCCGCAGGCCGGCGATGGGTCGCGTGCATTGCGCAACCCCCGGCGGCAGCGGCGGGCGGCGGCGGGCGGCGGCGGGCGGCGGCGGGCGGCGGCGGGCGGCGCGGGGGCGCTGATCTAATCGAGGTCGCTGGGCCAGCGGCTGATGGACCGGGCGGCAGGGTGGCGCGTGGGCGGGTCGGGCACGGGCGAGCGCTGGGCCGGGCTGCTGGCCCCACGCCGCTCCCAGCGCGCCCTGCCTTTGTTTCACTCATTGGCGCGCCGACGAGGCACCTGCATTTCGACAGGAGCGCCCCGCGCCGTCGCCCAGCCGCTTCCGGTGGCCGTCACAGGCTCTGTCTCTGCAGACGCCTCACAGGAAGTCCGTTCACAGAGCCTTCGGATTCACCGTTCAAGTTGTTTATTTGCTGCTCATTGTCAGCGCTTTCAAAAGGCGGGATTCAGCCTCATCCATTACGTTACAGGGTATAAACGCTTTGAAAGCACCCGTTCCTGGCAGGTGGATGAAATGGGGCATTCTATGTAGATAAAATAAGCTGCCTCACAAAGGGTTTTGTTACTATAGGTTCCTGGTATCAGCAGCGGTTGATGTTCTGTTTCGTTCGCAATACTTACAAGAACTGGTGGTGCTAACACATAACACAGGCTTGCTCGTATTAATTGCACTTCTTATGCAAAATGATGTTAGTTGTATTGCAAATTATTTACTTTTATTATATCAGCTATCATGTGCAAGTATCTCTCTTTCGAGCAGCTATAAACACAGCTCACAATGCCTATTATCTAGAATCTTCTAAAACCCACTTTAAAGTAAAAGTGACTTGTAGCGTAATTGGCTAATAATGGCTGTAGCAATATTTATCTGAAAGGAATTCAAGAGCATTCGTTGCTAGAGTAATAAATGCAGAAAGTTTTCTTTACTTTAAAAACGTACCTTCTCGCATTCCTTTATAAAAAAATTTCTCAAAATTATTCTTTAATACTCAATTAATACTAAAAACTTCATTTTACATATATAGTTAATTTTTTTTTCAATTATTATTTAAAGTAAACCCCTCGGTTATAGCTGATGAGCACCGTGCTAGCTTTTTGAGCGGCAGCCCTAGGTTGGATTCCCGGTCGGGGTAAAATTGAAGCTGTAACTTTCTAAGACAAAATCGACTCCGTTTTTCTATGAGTCTGAGGGACGAAAAGAAAAGCCCAGGCAGGCCAAGTGGGAGTGCGTTATGCTCGCCACGCGTGTCCCATATCCCAGGCGTGAATAACGAAAACAGCCCAGGCCCTCGGAGCACCACTAGCTGGCAAAAACTTCACACGAGACCATTTAAAGAATTGAAGTGAACACAATAGTTCAATACTTCTGTAATGAAAATGCTAAAGGCGTGTGAATTGTTTTAAAGATCTACAAATGTATGATCTATTTGCATCCAAAATGGTACTTATGTCAAATTATTTAGAGCGCTCCACTCGTACAAAAATTAAAAGAAACCATTGGAGCTAAAACACCACGTACTTTCCCCCCGTATTTTCACGCAACATTACGCGAGAAGAACTCAAATTTTCGAAAAATTGTACATGACCTTATTTCAAAATCTACTTTTAAGGAACATATTTCATTAAGAAAAAACTCTAATTTTATTATTTTATTGAAGGAAGACTCCGAAAAAATTTTGAACTTTTACAATTTTCGAAAAATCAGGATTTTTAACGAACGTCAGACCTGCACCGTCTTCTTAAACGTCCTTCACACTATCCAACAACGGACAGGCATTTTGCTGTCATTCTATATTTCGGTATCATGGACCCACAAAACTTGGATTCTGACTACACCACGTGTTAAGAGTTTTTTCTAGCAACTGGATTTATCCACTTTTTCGTTAGCAGGGTCGTGTAATAAGAGTTTTTCTGCCAAAAATTCGTTTTTTTTCCGCGCAGCATTACATAACTTCTCTCTACTCCGTTGGGAAATAGTAATAAAAGAAACCAGACGTTCTACAAGAGCAGAAAGGTTTAAACTTTTTCGGCGTCTTCCTACAACTAAAATAGTGAATATAGAAATATTTTATTATCATGAAATCTATTGTTCAAAGACAAATCTGGAAATGAGATTATGAACAACTATGAGTCATTTTCGCGTACTGTTGCTTAAAATAGACAACTTTTAATTTTTTGAAACAATTATTTTCACAAAAGTGTTCCAATTCTTTTTAATTTTCTCCTTGTATGTACCAAAGAACGTAAAAATATGTGGCGGTAGTCTAATTTGCGGCGAATTCTGCATTTTTTATAATTGCACAAAATTGCGAAACGAATTTCAAAATTGCAAAATTGCATAATTTCCGTCCCTAATTCGAAAACTACAATATTGAATGTAAAGATTTTTTAATCAAAATCTGTTCTAAATATCAAATATTCAAAAATGAACATGTAGAATTAAAAAAACAACTCATAATTATTGTATCAATTTTGCTTGAAATTAATGGAATTTTTAAAAAAAATCTCTATTTTCTTTCAATTTCATCCATGGATAGTTGAAGGGACGCTTGAAAGAATGGCGCATGTCTCATTGTCGGAATCCTTTTGAATTTTAGAAAATTGCAAAGATCCAAACAATGCCAGAAAATGTGTTGTGGAAACACATCTAGTTGAGTTCAGGGTTCAAAATATCATGATCATGTTTAATAATTTTAGCCTGGCTTTTGACTTTTATTAATATTGATTTGTAATTTTGGAATTAGGGGTGGTAATCATGAGAAGCGTAATCGTGATGTTTGTCAATGAAATAAATTCGTTGGGTTTATATGATGTTCTAATCCATCGGGTTATCCATCGGCTTTCCCATGAAGTGTTGAATTTTCTTTTTATTAAAGGAAAGTTTGTATTAAAATGAATTGCAAACGTCGAAAAAAATCGTTTCTATCAACAGCATTCTAAAGTGTATTCAATCATTCGTGCAGCAAGTAGTGCATTATTAATTTTATTTTACTTTTAGTAAACAATTTGAATCTATATGTATTATTTAATGTGTCGGTGTTCCCATTTCATGTTGTTGTGAGAATTTGAACACGGTGGGTACTATATACTCATTCTTTCTTTGCAATTTCATATCTGGCAATGGTTGCGTTAATTTTGATTTGATGGATTGCCTTATTTCTATTCCGTGTAGATACATTTATTGTAATATCTACACTGAGGAATTAATTAAATTGAGAAATTGCTGTTTTTCGCAAGATTTAGCCACAAAAACTGTGTTAAAATCTCCGTATACAACAATTAATTCAAAAGAACGATTTGATTTTGTTTAGAGATGTTTTTACATCTTTTTGAAACTTGGAATCACAAATCAATCAATCCATCTATCAATCAATGTGTCGATATTTCTAATAAATATCCAGCTTTTTGTCTAGGAAATTTTGAATCTTATCCTTATTTAATGAATACCAACAAAAGTATTGAGAAAGCCAGCGTTAAACAGTGAATCAAGCACTGAACGGCTTAACATCGTAATGTTGTTCGAGCAGCGTGTAGGCTCTTAAACAGAATGATGTCAAATTTTCCATAAACCGAAGGAGATTAGTTTCCGTCATTGTTCTCATATTGTGGTTATCTGTTCCTGCCTGACGCTGCCCGCTCACACTCGGCCTCGGTTCTTGTCGGCTCTGGAAAAAGACTGAGCACTACCGAAAGGGAATGAAGTTTAAGTAGCACAATGGCGCAATAAAGTCAGATGTGGGCGTAGGCGGCGCGAACGGCTCCGCCGCGGACATGATCATTAGACTCTTGGAAGAGACTGCGGCCCGCAACCACAAACAAATGAGCGGCAATTGCTAAATCGAGGCATTGCACGGCGTGAGTGCGACGCGAGGCGCCAAGTGCAGCGCTGATGGCAGCGGCATCCGGTTCGCGGCTCTCAAGAGCTGGGAGGCGGCAGCCGGCAGCCGGCGCCGCAACGAGCTCCACCACACTTTACAGCCCCAGCGAGGGAAGCACGGGGGCGGAGGAGGAGGTAGATTCGCAATCACTGTAAAGTAAATGTCAAGTAAATGGAGTTCAGGACATGCGGAAGTAGCCGATTGCCTCGTGTGGGAGTGTCTTTAAGTGCCAATTGCTGCTAGTTCCTGTTTGACATGTGTCGCATGTGGAAATCATCAAACAGATCGAACACATGCATTTCAATTTGAATTCCATCCAAAGAATAGAACATTTTCTTCTTTCCACTATGTGTTCTAATTCATACTTCATTTGATGAATTATGAACTACTCAAGTCTTTAACACTTCTCAAATTTTCTAAGAGTAAATTAATGCTTTGAAAGTTTCAAATGGCAAATGTGGCTCTAATTCGATAAGAAAATTCAATTTCATGATCAAGAATACATACTTAATTAAAATTAATAAACATTACTCTATTGTAAAATAATTTTACGACAGTGAGCCACGAGATGCACGAAATCATTTGTCAATATAATATTGAATAAAATGTGAAAACCATTGCTGGTTATACAAATTCACAAAAATTCACTTGGTTTCGTACTAGAGAAAACTTTTTGTTCGTGATATTTTCAATAAATAATATGTATGAACTATTTAGCATTTAAGGTCTCATTTAAGACCAAATTTTTAAAATATTGTGCATAATAATGATTAGTGAACTCTATGGAATCATATGATTGATTGATTTTTTTTTCGTGTTTCCGGGCGCGTCAACTGCTTTGGTCATTAGTCCCGTTAGTGCAGTGCATTTTTTTCTCGGGAGATGGCGGTGATCTTCCCCCCCCGGATGGCGAGATCCGGCGCCGACCTACCGTCGGCTAGTGGGGTTTCCC
The DNA here is from genome assembly GCA_011170035.1 of Teleogryllus occipitalis. Classification (NCBI taxonomy): domain Eukaryota; kingdom Metazoa; phylum Arthropoda; class Insecta; order Orthoptera; family Gryllidae; genus Teleogryllus; species Teleogryllus occipitalis. Next base: position 335,462 of record BLKR01008978.1, on the reverse strand, counting down.
CCAACCAGCATCAACGGGGCACCGCCCCAGCCGGGACAAGCTCTAAACTCCCGACCGGTTTCCCGGAATATTTGGTAGTGTAGTGAATGTTAGTGTAAGTCTGTGTAAGGGGAGAGAAAAGGACAAGGAAGAGGAAGGAAAGATCGCGCGCGGTCCTTGGCCCGTTTGGTTGGGTACTGCACCGGCATTCGCCTGGTGTTGATCGGAGAAACCACGGAAAACTACCGACCTGAGCAGCCGGGCGCTAGAATTCTCCTCCAGACAGCGACTGAATTTGACCTAGCTGAAAAGCCAGTATCGAAAATCCTGCAGCCGTCAGGATTCGAACCTAAGACCTCCCGGTCAGAGGCGCTGCAGTGATATCAGTTGATGCACTGAGCTACCGCTCCCTGTTATGAAATCATAAATTTTAAAAGAAACTTAACGCGTAAGAATTGACAGTAATAAATTCCCCTTGCACATATTTCTTATTAAGGATATGTTGCCTGTTTTGCAGCATTCTGTTTTTTTTATTTTCATGCTCTGAGTGGAGATTCAATTAAAACAAAATAGTTTTCCAAACAATTTACAATATGTACTCTTGTTTAAAATATAATATTTTAATTAATTTCTTTCTGATAAAGATGAGTTGAAATAGTCTAAGAGTGCAATCGGTCTAAATTGGGATGGCAGTTTCCTAATTTGGACTCAGTTTCCCCATAATCAACTCTTACATACCATACCCACACACTGAATCATTTCTTCTTACAATCCCTAACCACTTATCAAACACAATCTCCTAGATTCGACATTGCGATGTTCTTATTGATTATGTGAAAAGAAACTCAATTTTCTAATATTATTCTCCTGTAATCAGTTGCCTTGCGTTTTCGATTGTTCTCTTTATTGTTTTGAATACTTTTTGTAATTAAGACTGTGCTTCTTTCATTTTCTGCTTCATCCAATAACTGATGCGTTGGACGCTTTATAAAGTGGAAATAACTTGTCAATATGTCAACTTGTCATTATTTTTTTGAACCTTTCGTCCCATTGAACCGGTTTAATCAGAGCAAACTTCTGTTGACCAATTTCAGTCCCTAAATAAAATATTAAAACAGACAACGATGCACATATCCCAGCATTAGTCTCGGAATGCATATTTGATAGGTAATACAGAACATTATTGTAATTTGGTGCATAAAAGTTGCCATGGCCGCCATCTTCCCTCCATTTTCAGAAGGAAGTTGCCCTCCAGCTACTCAGTTTCATCTGTTTTTAAACTTAAAGGACTGACTGTAAAGTTGGACACTCACACTAAGACACTGACTAATCAGGACACAATCGTTATCATAGGACGGCAGAATTTGGGCGGTCATTTTAAACCTGACAACAAGTAAACGAATGACAATGTGCCGCCCAAAACACTAATATTGTATTCTCGACTCTGCCCTTAAGGTATAATAGAATTGAGCTGCCAGAATGAGCATGCATACCAACAATTAAATTTGCATCTCAAAGAGACAGATATTGAACAATTAAAAGTTACGCACAAAACAATTTTTGGACTTAATTTCTTCTCAACAAAACTCTTCACCCAGTATGGTCTCCAGATGAATCTTGTTGGAAATATACACTCAAGCAAGCTAGCACAATATAAATCAACTCCAAATCCACGTAGTCTCGTGCCAAATACACATCCCTTTTCCCTTGCTTAATTTCTCCACCCCCATTCGTATTTCAAGCCCTCAAAAAATCGTGGATTTCAACGAAAACGAGACTTGCATACATTATGTTTCTTCATATGGAACTGTGGCATTGCCCTAGATTGGATGTCCTCGAACCGTAACCATAGATCGCAAAGAATATAAATACCGTACTAGCCCGAAATAACATTTTTTTACTCATCTTTCCAATAGTTTGCCAAATAAGCATCTGGACCCATAACGTTTGATCTTGACCGTAACTTCTTTCTTTTAAACGTAAACGTACTGCCTTCGTCCATTAAAAGCGGAAGAACAGTTTTGTATGCTGGAAATTCGAATAATCTTTACAAAAATAAGCAATAAATACTAGGATTTCAGATGTTTCAAATTGGATTCGTGATAGCAAAATGATACGTAGTACGTCATTCAACCATTAAAGAGACAAATTGATCTGGAGGAATAAACTCTTCGTATGACACGTTTCTGGGTATGACAAGTAATTTTAGGAGTTTACGTTGGCATCACTGGGATGATCTCTGACCACAGGAACCGCAGGATTTTTTACAATTGGTAAAAGAGTTCAAAAGTGGTCGAGACTTAGTGACTGACGAACATCGTTCTGGACGCATCAGCAGGAAAAGTCCTGTTGATGTTTTGGGACACTGTAGATGCGTTTTTTTTAGATTATCACGAAGAACGCGTACAATAAATAGGTAATTCTACTCAGATATGCTTTTGATCCGGTGAAGCCAACCGTGAGCGAGAGAGAGAGAGACGTCGTGGATCTCAGAGGAGAGGTGTAATTCACCAGCAAGACAACGCTTGTCCACACACTGCTTAACAAACCCGTGAAACCATCGACAAAAGAGGTTGGGAGGTACATCTTCATCCCCTCTACAGCCTGGATTTAGTACCATTTGATTTACATTTGTTTGCTCCACTGAAGGAGGCATTACGTGGGAAGAAGTTCCAGGATAACGAGGATGTCAAAAAAATTGTGGGGAATGAGTTCAATCACCAAGATAAAAAGTTCTTTGCAGTGGATATAAAAAATATGGTAACCCATTGAGACAAGTGCATAAATCTTGGTGAAATTTATATTGAAAAGTAGGAAAAGTCCTGTTTTTCAAAAATAAACCTTTATTTCTCCAGACCAATTTGTCCCTTGAATTATTGAATGCCCCTCGTAGTAAATGAAGGAAACAAGTGTCTCCGTGCCGTTTTGTATTTCAAACAGGCAACAGGCAACAGCGCCTTTGAAAATGAATAATATGCAAGTGGTTGATGTTTAGATAACAATTTCTGGGTCTCTCAATTCAGTCAAAACCCAAATGAAATATCCATGTAAATGAATTGAACGCCAAATTATGTTCATTATGTTGTGCATTTAAAATTCTTTCAAATTCAGTCGGCCTTCATGCAACTGGTATTTTGCAAATGTACTACATTCCCGCCTGCAATATGGCGTAATAGAAGGGGAAGCTCATCTTATAGTCCAGGCATTTAGATTGCAGAAAAAATATACGAATAATAAGCAAATGGTATCTACGTGATTACTTGAAGCCTCTATTCATTGATCTTGGAACCTAACCTTTGCGAATTTGTTTACGAATCCGTAGTTGTTATTTTTTTTCTAAAATCGACATACTAAAGGTTGGAACTTTTTTCATGCTACACGGATATTTACAACAAAACACGTCACATAAATCAGATGCCAGTATCAACAGGTCACTACAAAAAATCTGCATATAGTACATGTACAGTATTTGTACGTGTAAAATACATGTACGTCACTTTACATCACATTGCCTGACGACACACAAGTTTAAGTGCCAAGTACATTTTTGGTGCTGCTTCTGCTTTGCTTCTGCAACAGTTTTTATACAATTAGAGACTTTACTGACCATCAAAAAGAAAAATAATACACCATCAAAAAGAAATATATTTTACAATTAGCATTTGTACCGTAGAATTTTAAAAGACTAAATGTGTCTGTAACATTAATGTACTTCAGCATCTGGGGCAATGAACCCCATTTCGATCAGGTTTTTCGCTGTTTCCTTGATCCATTGAGCAAATGGTGACATACCCACTTGGTTTGCTTGTAGGTAGGTTTGGGCAGTATTTAAATACTTGTATTTAAAATACGTATTTTCAATACATTTTGTATTTGAGAAACTGTCTTTTTGAGTTTTGGGGCATGAATTTTAGAGATGTATTTAAGAACATAAAGTAAGTGTATTTAAAAAAGAAATACTTCAAATACAAACGACGAAGAAGAAGATAGTTTAGAACGATGATAGTTTCTTTTTGTTTGATTCCACTAGTGCAGGGCTGCTGAAGCAGAGAGATTCGGGAGCGCGAAGCCGTGTTGACTACCGAGAAGGCGACACCGGATCCCGAGTGTTGCGCGGCTTACCTCTGTCACTGTGTCCCGATATCTGCAGTTGCGGAATCATGGAAGTCGACGCCAGCCCTTCGCAAACCGAAGCGTCCATATCGACAACTTGCAATGCACAATGGGAAGGAAAGTATCGGTTTGCAGATTGCGGCACTCAAATGTTTAGTTTGCAGAAAAAAACAACTTAATCACAAAGTTTAATTTGCAACGACATTATACGGTTAATTATGCTGCTGAATATGAAAAGTACTCTGAAGAAGAATCTAAGGATATTTGCAGTGCTATGACAAACAATGCTTCTCAAGAAGTAAGTTTTGGATATATTTTGATGTTCCTATGTTGTTTTATCAGTAAAATACCACAATATAAAAGATGTGAATTTTATTGAATTTAAAACTTTCCCTTTGAGAAAGAAGAACCTCTCTCTTCTCAAAATCAGCTTCAAAGTCAAACATTCACGAAACATTGAAATTTGGAGAGAGCGTAAATGTATTCAGTACATTGCGTTCGAAATTTAAAACCCTATTTAAGGATTTGTTTATTTTTTTAATATATTTGCTACACCTTTTTCTCTTGATGTAGGCTTTGTTGCTTGTGATTTTCAATTAGAAATGACTGATTTGCAGTGTTTACACTGAATTAGGGGAAAAAATTCAAACAAAAAAATTATTAGATTTTTATGAGAACGTCCCTCAAAAACGTTTTCGAAAACTGCACCGGACCTGTGCCGCAAGTACCCGATCGATTAAAGATGACGGAATCTGCTCCGCCTGCCAATGGGGCTGTTAGAAAGAGCAGGGAGCGAGCAGCGGCTTCTCCTCGGAGCCATTCGCTGAGCGGCCCTGCGCTAGTGAATCCACCTCATTGAAACAAAAATGAAAGCTCTTGTCAGCTATTGAATTTGGATTTTCTTCATTTTTAAATGATAAATCTAAATCATTAAAATGCTGAATAATTATCAGGCAATAAAAAAGCGTTTATTCTTCATAACTTTATTTTATATTCGTCCATGCCAGTTGAATGTCTGTTTTCCTGTGAAGGTTTTATACTTCGCGACCTAGGGATTTATTATCTACGGCTTGTTTGAAAAATTAGTGGTTTTAAAAGGACATTCCAATTCTTTGTGTTAGATATATTTTTGATATCATTTTATATTTGAATATTATATATATATATATATATATATATATATATATATATATATATATATATATATATATTGTGATGCCGAGCCCAGGTATGGGCTGTCGCCACTGTTAGTATGGGAGGCCGCGCGCCTGCGAGGGCGCAGTTCGTGGTTTTCTCCCCCCCCCCCCAGGCGGCAGTATCGGCCGTAGCGGAGGGGTAGTGAAAGGGGGGAAAGTGGGGAATAAGAAAGAAGGGGAGCAAAGTACGGTTAGGGTCGACCAGGGGTCGCGAACCAGCAGTTGGATGTGAACGGTAGGAGTGGAGTGAAGGCAGTGAGAGATGAGATACTGCAGTTTCTCTGTGTAGTGCAATATTTTATTGGAGTTTGTCCAATATCACAGATTGTGATATAAATAGCGGAGTGGAAGGATAGTTACACAGCTATTTCTAATGTTTCGGCAAAAGTGTATCCATGAATTTCTTCGGATTGTAATTTGTGTGATGTGATTTCATGGCATGTAGTATCAGCATTTGCCGTCCAATATCACAGATTGTGATATAAATAGCGGAGTGGAAGGACAGTTGCACAGCTATTTCTAATGTTATAATGTTTCATCAAAATGTGTATCCATGAATTTCTTCTGATTGTAATTTGTTTGATGTGATTTCATGGCGTGTAGTTTCAGCATTTGACGTCCAATATCACAGACTGTGGTATAAATAGTGGAGTGGAAGGACAGTTACACAGCTATTTCTAATGTTATAATGTTTCAGCAAAATGTGTATCCATGAATTTCTTCTGGTTGTAATTTGTATGATGTTATTTCATGGCATGTAGTGTGAGCATTTGACAGGGTTGCTTTGTGACCCTGCAGGGTAAGCAAGGCACAATGTTGCAATGATTACTTGTATGGCAATGAACTAGTATTATCGTTTAAGAGTTTGAGGAATGATACTCCAAAGTGTCCTGAGTGTTTAACAAAAGCAATGAAAAGCTTTGTCAATTTTGAATCTTCTTTTTCCTTAAAATTTTTGTAAAAATGGTGAAGAATGTTTATTTCATTGCTTACATTTCTGTTGTGTGTTGATGAAATTTGGATGTAAATTTTTATTGGAAATAAGGTAATTGTGTTAAATAATGTACAATTCTGAAGTGTTTGGTGCAGATGCACTTAATTGTTGTACAGATCATATGGAAGGATAATGTTCATTCCAAATGACTAAGTTATTTGTTCAAATTAAATAATTTGATTTTGTTTTTTTAAAAAAAGCTGGTTGTTTATAATCCTCAGAATTGTTCTAGGAATAATACTTCTGAGTTGTTGGTTTCCGTTTCGGGAAGCGTGGGAGCAGCCAGGGCAAGAACTCCGCCCCCCCGGTCCCCGACTTCCGTTACAGGAGCAAAATATCTTGCAAACCTTGAAGTACGGCCCTCCGCACGGCGGACGCCACGTCGCCGCGCGAGCATACCGTTACGTCACAAGGAGCTGGCGCCCGAACAGGGGACCTGAAGGGTGTTCTAGGAGTACCCATGGGGAAGTGCTTGTTTAGTTACTTGTTATTTCTAGCACTCTGAGCACTGCATCCCACGCTTCTACGAATGGAAAACCGAAGTGAGTTACAATATGGTGTATTAGAATAAGCATTTATTTGTCAGTGGTTTGTAAATTTTGTGCGCGGTTTAAACGTCATCATGGTGGAAAAACACTCCGGCACGGGCTATGGGGGAGATGAGTCAGATACAGGCCATGGTGTGAGCGAAAACCCGACAGTGGGCAGTCTGGTCGCGATGGTAGAAGGAGTGAATTTGGACGACTCTGACAATGTCGGCCTAGAGACAGCCGAGGGCAAAGAAACTAGGTCGACGGGGGCGGTGGCTAAGAAAAGAAAACAGACGGAGGGAGGTACGGGAGATAGATTAGGAGAGATGGCCGATTTATTTAATTTGATGCGAGAGGTGATGGAAGGATTCGCGCGGACGGCCGAAGAGAAAAATAAAATTATGTTCGGTGAAATTAAGCAGGTGTTAAATGATCAGATAGAGAAACAGAGTAGGGAGATTAAAGAAGAAGTCAGAAGCATCGACGGTCGGATTGATTCCCTTGAATATCAAATTGTTGCGCAGAACCAATTGATCGCTGACAGGTTCGCCGTGCAGGATAAGGAAATTGAAGAGAAAATGCGTCAAATGGGAGAAGACATGAATAAGAGCTTGGGGAGCCAGTACAATACGGAAATTAGACGGCAAGACGCAAAAATTGAGGCGGTCGCAAATTCGGTAGGAGGTTGGATATCTGAGTGCCAGGACAAATTGGTCACCAGACTTGAGAAGTTCGAGGACGAGGTTAAGACTTCGCGGAACGCCTTAGAAGCAAAGATGATGATGAAGAAGATGATGAAGAAGATGGTGAAGAAGAAGAAGAAGATGGTGAAGAAGAAGAAGAAGATGGTGAAGAAAAAGAAGAAGATGGTGAAGAAGAAGAAGATGGTGAAGAAGAAGAAGATGGTGAAGAAGAAGAAGATGGTGAAGAAGAAGAAGATGGTGAAGAAGAAGAAGATGGTGAAGAAGAAGAAGATGGTGAAGAAGAAGAAGATGGTGAAGAAGAAGAAGAAGATGGTGAAGAAGAAGAAGAAGATGGTGAAGAAGAAGAAGAAGATGGTGAAGAAGAAGAAGATGGTGAAGAAGAAGAAGAAGATGGTGAAGAAGAAGAAGATGGTGAAGAAGAAGAAGAAGATGGTGAAGAAGAAGAAGAAGATGGTGAAGAAGAAGATGATGGTGAAGAAGAAGAAGATGATGGTGAAGAAGAAGATGATGATGGTGAAGAAGAAGAAGATGATGATGGTGTAGGAGAAGTAGATGATGATGATGATGAAGAAGTAGATGATGATGATGATGATGAAGAAGAAGTAGATGATGATGATGATGAACAAGAAGTAGATGATGATGATGATGAACAAGAAGTAGATGATGATGATGATGATGAACAAGAAGTAGATGATGATGGAGAAGAAGTAGATGATGATGATGATGAAGAAGTAGATGATGATGATGACGAAGAAGTAGATGATGATGATGATGATGAAGTAGAAGATGATGAAGAAGAAGAAGTAGATGATGATGAAGAAGAAGAAGAAGTAGATGATGATGATGAAGAAGAAGAAGTAGATGATGATGATGAAGAAGTAGATGATGATGATGATGATGAAGAAGTAGATGATGATGAAGAAGAAGTAGATGATGATGATGATGAAGAAGAAGTAGATGATGATGATGATGATGAAGTAGATGATGATGATGATGATGATGATGAAGAAGAAGTAGATGATGGTGATGAAGAAGATCATGAAGAAGAAGAAGAAGATGGTGAAGAAGAAGAAACAAGTAGTGAAAACAAAGGTTCCATCAACCCTCCTGATTTTTTTCAAGAATATTTTCTCCCAGAAAAAATTCTACGAATGGATGGGGGAGTGATGTGACGCCGAGCCCAGGTGTGGGCTCTCGCCACTGTTGTTGGTATGGGAGGCCGCGCGCCTGCGAGGGCGCAGTTCGTGATTTTCTCCTCCCCCCCCCCATGCGGCAGTATCGGCCGTAGCGGATGGGGAAGTGAAAGGGGGAAAGTGGGGAATAAGAAAGAAGGGGAGCGAAGTACGGTTAGGGTCGACCAGGGGTGTCGCGAACCAGCAGTTGGATGTGAACGGTAGGAGTGGAGTGAAGGCAGTGAGAGATGAGATACTGCAGTTTCTCTGTGTAGTGCAATATTTTATTGGAGTTTGTCTAATATCACAAATTGTGATATAAATAGCGGAGTGGAAGGATAGTTACCCAGCTATTTCTAATGTTATAATGTTTCGGCAAAAGTGTATCCATGAATTTCTTCTGATTGTAATTTGTGTGATGTGATTTCATGGCATGTAGTATCAGCATTTGCCGTCCAATATCACAGATTGTGATATAAATAGCGGAGTGGAAGGACAGTTACCCAGCTATTTCTAATGTTATAATGTTTCGGCAAAATGTGTATCCATGAATTTCTTCTGATTGTAATTTGTATGATGCGATTTCATGGCATGTAGTGTGAGCATTTGACAGGATTGCTTTGTGACCCTGCAGGGTAAGGAAGGCATAATGTTGCAATGATTACTTGTATGGCAATGAACTAGTATTATCGTTTAAGAGTTTGGGGAATGATACTCCAAAGTGTCTTGAGTATTTAACAAAAGCAATGAAAAGCTTTGTGAATTTTGAATCTTCTTTTTCCTTAAAATTTTTGTAAAAATGGTGAAGAATGTTTATTTCATTGCTTACATTTAATTGCTTACATTTCTGTTGTGTGTTGATCAAATTTGGATGTAAATTTTTATTGGAAATAAGGGAATTGTGTTAAATAATGTACAATTCTGAAGTGTTTGGTGCAGACGCACTTAATTGTTGTACAGATCATATGGAAGGATAATGTTCATTCCAAATGACTAAGTTATTTGTTCAAATTAAATAATTTGATTTTTTTAAAAAAAAGCTGATTGTTTATAATCCTCAGAATTGTTCTAGGAATATTACTTCTGTGTTGTTGGTTTCCATTTCGGGAAGCGTGGGAGCAGCCAGGGCCAGAACTCCGCCCCCCGGGTTCCCGACTTCCGTTACAGGAGGTATCAAACTATCATGCAAACCTTGAAGTACGGCCCTCCGCACGGCGGACGCCACGTCGCCGCGCGTGCATCCCGTTACGTCACTATATATATATATATATATATATATATATATATATATATATATATATATATATATATACAATACATTACAATAGTTATTATTCAGAAATTTGCATGACTGTCAATTACTAATTTACTAACTGTAATTGACAATTACAATATATTGTTGCAATAAAAATATGCAATACAAAATTATTATATATTTACAGTATTTTGAGTATTTGAAGAATTTTAAATACGTATGTATTTAGCAAATCAAGTCCTAATGTATTTTGTGTATGTATTTAAATACTTATTTATATTTTCGCGAAGTATTTATATACTAAATTTAAAGTATTTTGCCCAACCCTGTGTGTGGGCATAAATGTATCTTTTCTATGCGCACGCCGTCTTGAGCTCTCTTTTTGCTAGTTGCGGTAGGAGCTCAGCCGGGGATGTAGGTTGCTATTTCGTTAGCAATACTATAAAATCAGATCTGTAGTCCATTTACCGATACAAATAAATTTTTCTATAACTAGTGAGAGAAAATGTTTCTAACATCGCGATGCTGGTACTTTTATTGATCATTCAACTATGTTTAGTGGAAGGGTAGGGAAGAAATTCTAAAGCACTATAAAACGCTAGAAGATGGTACTTCGCCCTCATACGTCACATACAGTTTTTACTCTTCTTTCACGAAACTAAATCAACTAAAATTCATGAGATAAAACGCGTCGATTTTATCCATTCATTTAACTACAGAAAAGTGGTAGTGAGTTCACTTGATTCGCAACGCACTTTTACCAATACTCTTTACGTCACGTTCATGAAATGTAATTTACATTTATAGATATTCATACTTAGACAGTTGTCATTAATACACCTCACCAAAATGCGTGCCCAGCGATGATTTTGATCCATAAAGAGATGTATTTACAGTAATGCACACACAATCCGTTTATGTAGAGGCTGATGGATGATTTAAAAATAGACAATTCTTCCCTCATAATACAGGGAAATAGTATAATGGATGTGATTAAATTTGGATTATTTTTAGTGCACTTAAAACCGCCATAATTCATGTTTATCTTTCGATCTGGAGTAAATGTGAATTGTTCTATCTGAGTCCTAAAATTACGTTAGTCAATCTTATCAACTCCTAGACACTAATTTATGCCACTTATCCAATTCTCAAATCAAGATCTTCATTACAGTTTGTGTTTATATCATGTACGAACTGATCGGGAGTTACAGCGGCGAAAATGATGTTGATGCCCTTTTGACGAAATTATCCTATTTGCAAAAACGTTTTTCTAAGATTCTTTTATATTTCTTTGATAAGGACTCATCATCCAATAAGTATCCTTTTGGTATTCGTACAGATCGGACGCCCCACGAAGGACCGCAAAAGGTCCTCGGCTCATGAGTACGGTACCCATTTAATTTGCACAATTGCAATATTTTTAAAAGGAAGCATGAGCAACGGAACGTACTAGATGAGTGTTTAGTGTAACGTAATGTCTGGTTTTGCTAGATATACAGTCACGATTACTCATTGTATGTGCAGATGACCGCATCCTTCTTGGCAGCGTGTAATGATTCATGGAAACAGACCGGGCGATCCGTTGTGGGTGGTGAGCCCTCCGTCGCCCGGACCGAGGTGTTCTCGGCCGATCAATATAGAACTTGTGGGGGACAAAGCGGGTACATGTCAGGTTTTCTCGAAGTGTTCTGCCTTTCCTTTATTCCGTTTCATAAATCATCATTTCAAAAAGACTTCTAGTTTAAGTGCCAATGGAAATTCAGAATTAATATGAATTTGAATCATTATGATTGAAAATATTTTAACTAAGACGAGTGTGCTGTGCACATAATAAAAAAGTTCATTAAAACGAGTGTTGAGACGTTCGTCCTGTCGGGATACGCATAGGTCTTCTTAAAGTCTGTTTTACTCGGTCAGTTTTCATCATTTTTTATCGGTACAGAAAAGTACCGACGGGATGTAATTTGGACAAAAATTTACCTATGCTTCAATTTTGGACCGGGAGCGGTGGCTCAGTGCGTCAACTGATATCACTGCTGACTGACCGGCAGGCCCTAGGTTCGAGTACCGACGGAGACAGGATTTTCGACACTACTTGTTCAGCTAGGTCGAATTCAGTCGCTGTCTGGAGGAGAATTCTAGCGGCCGGTTGCTCTGATCGGTAGTTTTCCGTGGTTTCTCCGATGAACACCAGGCGAATGCCGGAGCAGTATCCTAACAAACGATCCACGCGCCTTGCGCGATCTTTCCTTCCTCTTCCTTGTCCTATCTTCACCCATTACTCACATACTTACACTAATATGCACTACACTACCACACATGCCGGGAGACCGGTCGAGGATTTAGAACTTGTCCCGGCTGGAGCGGTGCTCCGCTTGTGGGAGATACCTGGTTGGGGAAAACCCCGCGAGTCGACAGTAGGTCGGATCTCGCCATCCAATGGAGGAAGATCACATCCACCTACCGATGAAAACATGCACTACACTTACGGGACTAATGATCTCAGTAGTTCACGCGCCCGGAATTATCAATCAATCAAAATTCAATTTTTAATGTAGATCTCATCCTGTTGACTACCGCGCTCCTGACGACACTTCCCGAAACTTTTTCTCGTATGCTATGCGTATGACGTGTTTTTTTTTGTGCAGTTTTGAGAGCGTTCCAATGTGTTGAATTTGAATGAGAAGTGAGGAGTGTGCTTAGAAATAAAACAAGTTCTTTATTCTATTGTGTCTCGTTTCTGTCCTAAAATAACCTTACGTAATTTGTTATCATAGATGCGATGTTCAACTGTTTGATTTTAAGCGCTTTCTGCGTCGTCCAGAGAAAACATTTTCATCACTATTACGTGCAGAATATGAAATAAATAGGTAAATTCTGAATATTGTTCATCCAGATTCAATAACGAAACAGTAGCGCTGAAAGGAACGTCCCTTTTCCATCCATTTTCTGTACAGAAAAATGAAGCAAAAAATGACCGTGTTAAAGGGGCTTAAGAACTCTACGGGGTCTCGGGCGATGGGCGCTCGAGTCCTCGGGAATTGACAACCCGACGCCCCCGGCACATTGACATCCCTCGCACATCGATCGGGGTCTGTTTTGAAGATAATCGTCTCCTCGCTTTAGGCGCTAGTGTTGAACACAGAGGGACAGACAGACGTTTTATCGTAAACCAATTTTCCGGTATGAAGGACCCACAAAACATGGACTCTGACTACACAACGTAGTAGAGGAAGTAATTTATTACAGATAGAAGCAGTGTTTATATAAGTGATATCACGATTCCACAATATGAGATTTTTTGTTGAATAATCGTCATTGTACGCTGCCGCCTTACTATGTAAATACATATTAGGCGAGAGATTAAAAACGAGACGTTCTACCTGCGCCGAAGAGAAACAGAACTCTCCCGCGGGAGCGTCACACGCGCGCGCGGAACCTCCCCTTACAAGCCCACAACTTGAATATTGGCGAATATTGAGTTTTCTTTCTTAATTCGATTCATTTGTCAATATTAGATCTTTAAATCATTTTAGGAACACTAGTTTCGAAAAATTAATAATTTTCAAGTATGTTTGAATTAAATTGTGAGAATTTTGTTGGGTTCCACAGTTAATGGTTTATTTAACGTGTGTTGTGGAGATGTACTCACACGTTTGAATAATAACGGTTGACTGATTGATTGATTGGTTAAGGTTTCCGAGCACGTCAACTGCTATGATCATTAGTGCCATGCTGTAGTCAAAGCTTTTCGTGCCTGGAGGTGGTGGGATTTCTCCACCACTGAATCTTCAATCCTGTTCAGATGTGCTTACTTTCTCGCCTTATTACGTACTTACGTAGTAAAGAGAAAATGCATTGCTGCGGCAAAAATCGGCGGTTATTCGACAGAAAAACTGGTATTGGGGGGCCCTGATATTGAAAAAATGGATAAAACTTGTTACAAATTAGAGGCTTAAGAATTTGTCCATTTATGTTTTAAAGGCGCGGAACTCGCAGAATCGACTCTTCGGCCGAATGATGTTTGGAGTCATGTGCCCGTGCAACGTTATTCCGCCGCGAGATGCGCGAGAGTGAAATGCTGCGCAGCGTTGCGCGCTCTGTGGCCGCCCACGCAGCACCCGTTTCCGAGAAAACGGGTGAAGCGTTTGCATTCAACATCCTGGACTGCGAAATGCACGCCGAGAGAGTGTGAGAGCGGGACTCATACGATACCCGGAGAAAACGCCGCTCGTTTTCAACAAGCACCAAGGTTATTACATGGATCTACATCCAAGCCCACTGGCCTCCTAAGAAGTGTGTTCATTTGGCAGGACCGTGGGCGCAGCGTATCCAGGGGGCCTAACGGAAAAGAAGCGTGACCAGCGTGGTTAGGAGGGCGCGCCCGATGCGCTTGGCTTGCTGGAGTGGCCCGTGGAAGCCCCGGCTGAAATTCGCGCAAATTGGCGCCTCGGAAGGGAAATTGTCGGAGGCGCCTGGGAAGGCGGAGGCGGTGCGGTGCCGCCCAGGGCCTTCGCTGGAATTCGCTTCGCTGCCGCCCACTGCATGTGCTCGCCCGCCCGCCCACGCGCCTTCCCGTATTGGGCTCTTGGCCGCGAACGCGGCTCGGCGCGAAGCGGCGCGGCACGGCACGGCGCCCAGGATGATGCAAGGGCATCGCGTAACTTGATAAGCGGGCAGCGCTTCGTCCGGTCGCTTCCCTTACTGCCCTCCAGCCTCCGCCCCTCGTCTGCCCCAGGCCCTGACCCCGCTTCCGCTCTCGCCGCCGCCCCCGCGTTGCGCCCCGCTCCCTTCCTCGCTCCTGCCCACCCGCCCTCGCTGAGCGCCAGCTTGGCCCAGCTTTGCTCGCTCTGCCCCGACGGTGTCCCCCTCGTTCTTGAAGGATCATCCTCGAATTTCTATCCAGTGAAGAAATATTGACTCTCGGAGTAACAGAATTAATATATTTCACGTCTCTCAAACGATTTCTCATGCCACCGCTTATGCAATCGACAAACGCATACGCAAATGCAAAAAATACCCAACAGATATGCAAAACTGATAAGTAAATTAAGTTCAAATAGCCCGAATATTTAAGATAACTAAAAAAGAAATGAACTGTCGTCAAATACTAATCCAATGTTCATTCTGACGTAAAACAAAATTGTAGCAATAAAATGTAGATTATCAATTATATTCATTCAGTTGCATTTCACAAGTCAGAAATAAGCATATTGAGATTCACAATCATCCTTACTTAGCACCTAACATCATTCGAACAGTCCAAATACACATTTACTAACTTTCTGCATTCACTTGTCAGTATAGTCTTAGATAAAATTCAAAATTTTATACTTTCGTTTTCCGAATTTTTCAATAATGTTGCTCTATACATCATTACGATTTGTCAATTGGAACAGCCATGGGATCTACAAAAACGCCTCATTCATTCATTTTGAACTTCTCAATTTGTAGCTATAGCAAATGTATACCAAATGCACTAAACACCAGGGGTAGATCGATTCAAGGCTACAATTGTATATGAAACGTCAGACTTGATCAAATATAGGCAACAGTGTTATATCATTCATTAAAACTAGTGGTGCTACAACAGCACAAACTTTCTGATATTGTTTTAATTTGCAATTATTGAAAATTCAGAGAGACCAACGAAAATGAGACCAGTGCCATTCTTTTAAGCGTTCCTTGATGTATTCGTGAAAAAATTCGTTTTTGAGAAAAAGTTTTTTATAAATTGCATAAATTCCAAGCACAAATTACGCAAAACACTCGTTTTTTCAAAAAATGGAACAAAACCTTTTTTAAAAACCTGATGATTTAGAACAGATTTTGTTTATGGCAAAACTATCTTCAATTTTGTAGTTTTGAAATGTTAAATATTTGCACTTTTTGAAACTACAGAGTTCGCTGGCAATAAGAATAGCACCTTTTTTTAATGAGAAACTAAATAAAAAAGGAGCCCGCGCAAAACTTATGGAAATGAGATTTCGGTCAAGTTGTCTGAAAATTTAGTATGTTGTTCCTTAGATCATACTGATCGAAAGTCGCTATGACTGTTAATCAAGAAAAGTTGTTCTTTTTGATTTGATGTACATTTTAAAACGGAGATCCTGTCAATTTGTCGGAAGACAGAAAGGCTTAAATGTGCTCTCAGAGCATATTCAAATGAAACAACCTCACTTGTTTCCTCACTTGTGAATTACCACATACCTCACTTGTGAATTGACATTTCATTTTCCGAGAAACTATGAACGATGAACGATTTTGATGAACTTGAGAGGCAAAGGAACTCACGATAATCTAGCACCCCGACAGTGAGAGGCAAGGGACTTACGGTAATGATTCCCTTTACCGTGTAAGGCAGGCTGTTCCAACTTAGCTGCCCGCGGGCGTGCAAGCGGGCGCCCGCGAGATATCACGGGCGCTGGCGAAGACTGGCGGGCACAGACTGCTGTCAACAATCACTGCCGGCGCCTGGCGAAATAGAAGCCCTTGGGGCGCGAGTTGACCTTGGTCTTTGGCGACAATTCGCAGCTGATAGCCGAAGCAGGGAGAGGTTACATTGGGGAACGGAGGGCACACCGAGGTTCATATTCAGGAAACGTAAAATTCCATTCAATTCAACAACAATATTGCATGAAATTAATTTTTCTTCACAATTGAAGCAATATCTGGTGTTAGTCCTTGGACTGTTTGGAAGCATATAACGCTCTTCAATAAATTGTTCTGAAGTTGGGTTCTTTATTTGTTTTATTATTCTCTTCATTGCAGAGAAAAACAGCTCACAATAATATGTTGACCCAAACAACATAGCATTTTATGCAGTTTGGGTAAGGTTTCCACATGTAAATTCTGATACCATCGTAAAAAATTAAGGGTATTAAAATATCTGTCCTTTAGAAGTACGGAGTTCACAAATCTACTATCTCCAACTGCATCGGCGATGGTACGGTATCAGGTGAGACAGAAAAAGGGGTTGGGGTTTCTTCTGCCAGCCATCGCACTACCCATGTTGCTTCCACGAAAAGCAGGGCGATAGTGATAAGAGCTGTTCCTTGCTCGCGAGAGGCAGAGACTTGGAACAGCGTGGTGGAAGGCAAGGAGACCTACGATGATCAAGTTCCTCAACGTGGAAGGCAAGGGCGCTCACCGGCTAAATTTTCAGACAATTTGACCAAAACCTCATTTCTATAAGATTTGTGCGGGGTTCTTTAAAGCGATTTTTGTGAAAAAAAATTATTTAAAAAAATTAAAAAACTGCCTAGCTCCATGCAGAATTAGGCGAAAACTGCTCATATTTTCGAAAAACTGTAGATAACCTTATTTCAATATCTGTCTTTAAAAAACATTTCATTAAGGGAAAAATCTGAATCTTCAATATTGTAGTAGTAGGATGACACCGAAAAAAATTGAACTTTTGCAACTTTCGAAAATTCAGGGATTTCAAGAAAAATGAGACCTGCACCATTCTCTTATGCATATTTTACGCTGAGAACAAAGTTTTATCAAAAACTTTAGAACCATTTTTGAGAAAATTTTGAAAATCTTGAGGCTTTATGTAAAGTATCCTCAAATATCAAAATATCCGTTTCAAATTCAGAGGGCCTAGAGTGCATTAAAATCGATAGGGGAATATCAGTTTCGGAGAAAATCGGCTGAACCGGTTAGTCGCTATGCCTTCACTTCTAACGGACAGACCGACGAACAGACAGACAGACTTGAACAAGATTTATCCACTTTTTCGTTACCAGGTCCTGGCAATAAAAAGTTTTTCTGTTGAAAATTCGTTTTTTTCCAGCGCAAGATTACAATATTTTCTCTTACATACGTAGAGCGAGAAAGTAAAAATTAATCAATTGATTTGAAATACATCTGTCCCATACTCTAGGATTAGAAATAGTTACTATGCATAGTCCGTTTTCGATAGTAAGAAGTTCACGAATTTCGCCACATTCAACAAAACAAAACTTCGCTGTCTTGCATCGAAACACTTTTAAATGTGACTAATTGTTTCTGATTGGATGTCTTGCGCACTACGAGACGTCAAATCACAGAACTGTTTCCTTTGTGAGCTTTTACAAGACTGGGACATATCACGATTTGCCAGCTAAAGGTCACACAAATAAGTACAGTTACACTCGAGATTTTTGGGCCGGCTGAGGTAGTTCAGGGCAACTGTTGTCCCTGCAGTTACTTCCGTCCGGGAGATCATAGGAATCGAATCCCGATTGTGACAGATTTTTGTCACTAGCGAAGACGAATTCAGCACTACACTACACACACCGGGAGACTTGTCTCGGCTGTTGTGATACCCCGCTGCGAGATGCTGGCGGAGGTCCCTAGAAGGGGAACACCTCCAAGCCGACGCGCAAGTCGACGCCGGATCGCGTTCTATCGTGTAAGAAACACCGCCACCACCCGTATACATGCAGTTCACTTATGAGACTGCTGACTATAAAAGTTGATGCGACTGGAAATATAAAATAATCACTCGAATTTCTTGGAACACCTTTTTCGAGGTATGTAGAATCATTGACATTGTCGCAGTTCAAAAAACACATGTCGCTGATGCATTTCAGTTAAATGTTAGTGAAAAATTCTGTACATGGGTTAATTGGAGCAACCTATCATAGCTTCATACCACCTCTTCGAGGAAACCTCTGGGCAATACATTGATGCTATTTTCTGCCGTCATTGCCAGCCTACCTTGTATTCACGTCGCAGTCAACTGCAAATAATCAATATTTACAATCTCCCCGTAGAACTCTGGATATAATAGAATCTCCGAACTAAATACCCATTTATTTTCACTGATTTCAACAACCATTGCACCCAATGAAACTACATGCAAACATACGCTAAGGGAAAAATGCATGCAGACTGAGCGGAAAGTAATAATATTTAAGTAATGTAAGAAGCTTTAAATATAAATCATTATTCGTCATCAGCATCAATCATCCTCAGCTCCTTGTGGCATTAAAACTAATCCTGTGACCACTTCGCGACAAAGGATAACAGCGAACAGCGATTCGCAGGCGAACATTAGAGGTGTACCCTCATAGCCAAAATTGGCCAATCTTGGTGGAAAATGGAGTTCAGTTTACATCCAATTTAGTCTCCTGTCTTGTTCGATTGAAGCACTGTTTTATGAAGACTTTCTCTCGAATGATCAATGATATATAGGGCATTTTACACGAAGCCAGGAAAATTAGTGAATTCAAACAAATGAAAATTTAGCGTTCGGGCAATCTCGCAGGAAGGCCTGGAACCTATCAAAAACTAATGGTGCTATATTATAACATATTCATAGCCTACCAACAAAAGCTTAAAGAGCGTAGATCAATGTCTGAAAGTAAATCTTAAAAAATAAGAACATTCTTCAAATGTCGGTGCATAATACCAACAAAATTATGAGGGATCCTCCTAAACCAAACTGTACGCGTTATATCCGACACAAACTTACTTCAGTATTATAGCTGCCTGTTTTGAGTCACAAATTCCTCTGGATGACTTCACAAACTACATTCACGGTGTTTCAGCTGATCACCTTTCCACACAAATAGCGTCGGGGACCTTTTTAAGTTTGAGTGCGAAAGAGTGGCGTCCAACGTCTTCCGAAAATGCTGCATTACGGCGGTCCGGGAAGTCCGGAGCAGAGGCGGCACGACCTTCCACTCAGTCGCGTACGTTCGCCCGCGGGTCGGGGTCGCCTCACCGATACATCGCTGCTCACCTCCACCCTCTTTTCCCTCGGCGCAGCTCAGGCGCAGCGCGTGCCCCGGGTGGCGTCGAATCCGTCAGTACGAATATGGAGGACTTAACCTCAAAGACAATCAGAGCTCAAAATTGTGCGATACACAAACCATAGCGTACGCGTCATAGAGTAATATAAACTAACTTATCGGAACAAATTATGGAATATGAATGAAAATGGGAAAACGTACCTATTGTACCAATTCGTACTACACGATTGTTGTAATGATTCTTGTATTAATACGCAACTGCTTGAAGCATACGAGTTTGGTACGTTTCGTTTTGGTCTAATAACACACAAGAATTGAGATGTGTTTAAAAATGATAAAAAAATTGATTATCTTTGATTAGCAAATGTGAAAGTATCTTCGGAATTCTGCAATTTTATTTATTAGTTTTGTAACATTTTTTAAATAATCATTATCAACTGTCATTAGCCCTTAACTATTCAGCAATAACTATAATTCACGAGCTAAAATACACCTTAATATTCTAATCCAATGAATATTTCTTATTTTTTCGATAATTATCATGGTGATATCTTGGGTTAAAAGGAATGTATAAATAAGCGCAAAGATAAGTGTTTAACTTTAAGTGAGGAGCAACTAATCAACACGTATATTGTCCACTGGAGGGAAAAAAATAGTTTCATATGAAATTGTGTAGTTTTTAATTCGTTCTAGACCGTCCTGCTTGCAGATTTCTTCAAAACACATTTAATTTAATGTGTTAAAATGCGTTTTGAAGAAATCTGAAAGCAGGAGCGCGTAGAAGGTACTAAAAAATACACGATTGTCAAACTCATTTTTTTCCACCAGTAGACATTATGCGTTTTGATTAGTTGCTCTTCAAGTCTTAAAATCATGATCAAATATTTGAAACATTTTAAACATAAAAGCAAGTAAACAGTCTTGCTATTATTATTATTATTATTATTATTATTATTATTATTATTATTATTATTATTATTAGTACGATTATTATTGCTATTATTAACACTACTGTGAAATCTTATCAAATGGCCTCCACGATTAACGTCCATTTTTAATGATAAATTTCGATTGATTTTCCCATCAAACACGTGCAAATATTCCCTCCTTTTAGCGGCCAATGAGCAGTCATATTTCTTAGATTTACCTTTATTTAGCAATTATGAACTGTATTGTAATAATGAGAAAAAGTAGTGGAGATTGATGATGTCATATCTTTCTGCAATGGAACACATTGCCACATTGCTTCTTATTCCGAGCTTGATCGTCGATCTGTGCACACGTCTCTCTTGCTAGTTATCATTCATGCAGAGATTATACCCCCGTGCCGGGGCCGAAGCGCTACGGTTCAGTGTCAAGTGCCTTTCTTAGTGAGAACAGTACTCACCAAATATAACTTTTTATTAAATCTGTGAACGTGTTAATTCTGAGTGTGTACTTTAAGTTCTGCTCTGAGAGGAAAACCGGATGTTCATCGACGACTTTTCTGCAAGGTTTCTTCATCACTGGCCATGGAAGAATCAAGAGATCCGTTCCCACCGTTCTCCAAAGCTGTATCCACAGTCCCGCATACGCTAAATAACTTCTATCCTAATCCACCTGATCTTTTCCACTATCCACACCTCATGCAGCCGTTATCAGCGAGCCAACCCGCAGTTAGATGCCATGCAACAATCGTCCTTGGAGAGGTAGACTCCAATACATCAGATAAGTACAACAGAATCACCTTCAGTTAAGCGTCAGCGACTCCCGTATTCAAATGCTAGTGAACAGTGCGCGAGCAGCCTGCCAACTCCTGGAACTATCTCGTTGTATAATATTAGAACTAGCAATAGATTCATTCCACTTGATTAGACTAATAATATTCCTCAATATCCGTCTCAAGATGCTGATATTAATCCTTCCATTCCACAAAGCGAAAAATACCCCCTATTTTCATTCACAACCCACCTGCTCAGGCGGAACTCCTCAAAACAATTAAAGATCTACTAAAACATGAAATCTTTACCACTAGAGTGAAAGGATCCTACATGGAAGTTGTTGTAAATTCCGTTGATGATTTCATCTTACTCAAACAAACTATCAACTAAAGGCCTATTCTATCATACCTACCTAGATCAAACCATAGTTACCATCTCAGTAATACTCAGAAACATGCCAACATCTTACTCACAAGAATAAATACATGAAAAACTAAAAGCAAAAAAGTTACCTGTAATAACAGTTATACGATTACCAGCGAACGCAATCTATGGCCATTATGTGCAGTAACTCTCACTAAAACCAACGAAGGAATGGCAATGTACAATTTAAACGAATGTTTTAATGTTATCATTACAATAGAAGAACGTCGTCATAGACCCGGTCCAGTTCAGTGTCGGTAATGTCAGACCTAGACATTCGAAAACAAACTGTGATTTTCTACCACTCGTGGAAAATGTGCAGGTCAACACGCTACTGTCGAGTGCGCCAATGAAGAAACCAAATGTGTAAACTGTGAAAAGCCACATCAGGCCTCCAGTCATGATTGTCAGGTATACCAGAATATTCTATCCAGAAAAGTTCTTCCCACCCAGCCGCCCAACCAACCTCCAAACATGCCTCCAACAGTTCTGCCCACACAATCTTTCACTCCCCCAAATCCTTTCACCGCCTCTTTTCCCTTCCCCACCACTTTAACACCTCAGAGAAAGGCTCCCGAACATTTCTCCTCTCGCCGCACTATATTCAGACCAACTGAACAGAGACCACCATCCTTATATCAATCGCTCTTGTACTCAGATTTCCTAAAAAACTTCAACATTCCAAATTCATTCTCACTCTCAAATATTCTAACTAATTGTTTCCCAACAAGTTTAAATATTCCTTTTGGATCTTTTAAATCAAATAATCCTCGTTCTTACTCAATTATTAACTCAATTCTCCAATCTCTGAAATTATATTAGTCACGAATTTACGTCTAAAAATAACCCTCTTCATTCAACCTGCCTAATATCGTGGAATACAAATGGCCTACAAACCAATGTTTACATCCTCGCCCATTTTCTGCATAGTAATAATATCGATATAGCTTGCATCCAAGAAACCCCCTTGAGTCCATCTGTTAAAATTGTCATTCCTAGATACACGATGTGATACGATCGTCCACGAAACCGGAGCAGTGGTGGTGTCGCCATTTTTACTCAAAATAATATCTCCCATTTTCAGCTTCCTAAATATGAAAACACCACGTTTGAAAATATAAGCGTTGCAATACAGCAAACCGGACAATCCTACTTCAACTTGTCGTCAGTGTATAAGTCCCCCAATATTCCTTACAAAGCAGGTGATATCGATCCGCGGTTTTTATCAAATCTACCTACAACTGTTTTAGGGGACGGGAACGCGAAGAATATACCGTGTGGCCCACCTAAGATGTTCCCTTCAATTTTCTCCTGAACCGTTGCAGATACTGAGATGCAGTTTTCACTAAAACTACTATATGCAAGGGGCACATATGGTCATGCATAATATTATTCTATTGAATTTTTTATTGTAGAGATATTGACCCAACTTCGATTTTTTAAATGGAACCCTATAGATTTTTTAGCTCATCATAACAAGCGTGAAGAGACGAGTTCATAAATATGCATTTCGCCATATGTTACATAAAATTTTTTTCGAGAAATTAAGAGTTTTAAAGACGCACGCCGACTGCTGGAAATTACGGAAAGTAATCTGAACGAGAAATTCCGGGTGATATGCGGCGAGGCCATTCCCTTCCATTGCGTCGACCCTGCGGTAAATGTAGTGATGCACTGTGCAAAGGAGCTCACGAAAACCTGCGATTTGCTCTTTAAGACTACACCCTCACAGTCCTGGAGACAATGTACTCACCCATAGCCATGTTCTGAGCAAATCTGTACGCCACAGGGTACTATTTTTTAATTAATGAAATACTACAAGTTTTGAGAAAATATTTTAATTATTAACCGGTACAAAAATATCGTGTAAATAAAAGTAAGAAAAATACTTTAAAATACAGAAACAAAAGTTAAGTTAACAATTCTAGAAATAGCTTGATTTATGACATGTACTCAATATGTGCAGCATCAACGGATATACACATTTGAAGACGCCTGTAAAGAGACCTTCAAACAAAATTCAGAGTTCCACGAAGGGAATGACCTCGCCGCATATCACCCGGAATTTCTCGTTCAGATTACGGAAATCAGCAGTCGGCATGCATCTTTAAGACTCTTCATTTCTCGAAAATTTTGTTATGTAACATATGGCGATATGCATATTTATGAACTTGTCTCTTCACGCTTGTTATGATGAGCTAAAAAATCTATAGGGTTTCATTTAAAAAATCGAAGTTGGGTCAATATCTCTGCAATAAAAAATGCAATAGAATAATATTATGCATGACCACATGTGCCCCTTGCATATAGTAGTTTTCGAGAAAACCGCATCTCAGTATCTGTAACGGTTCAAGAGAAAATTGAAGGGAACATCTTAGGTGGGCCACACGGTAGTATGGGGTAGCTGGCTCAATTTTCCTGCCGGTATCCATCTTCTTACAGATATTGAAAGATTGAATCTAACAGTACATGCTCCTGATTTTCCCAGTTATTATCCCTGCCAATCTTCAATACAAGCAGACATTCTCGACTTCGGTATCTCTAGCAACATTAGCTATAATATTATCGTAGAGCCATACATCGCTATCCCTTCACACCATCGACCTCTTTTTTCCCTGAATACATCATTAAAAGAAAATCACCCAGCCCAGCCCTACTACGTGCACAAAGTCAACTGGCCTCACTTTCAGAACCTGATTTCCCGCATCCTGCCACCACTTCAATCGCTGAAAAGCTCTCACGAAATTGACAGAGCCATTGACTTCCTCACCCACACCATTCTCGATACTTTAGACCTAACAGATCCCCCAGTACCTCAGCGCCACCCACTACCTCCTGTTCCACCAATCTTACAGAGACTATTAATTACAAAAGATATATAAGTAATCACTGGCAAAAACATCGTTCCCCCTTCTTAAAATCGTACCTAAACCTACTCACTAAAATAGTAAGACATCTTTTGGCAATATGTAACGCCCAATACTTTAACTTCCAAATTCAAACCGCCAACCCAACCGATCACACGCTGTGGAATATCACTCGCCGTCTCTTGCGCAAACCAACTAATATACCCTCCCTAACAATCGCAGCATGCGTAGTAATTACACCCGCAGATATAAGCAAAGTACTAGGTGAATACTTTTCCGTAACCTTCATTCCCCATCCTTCAGAAAAAACCCTTCATGATCATTTACTCTTTGTAGATATCCGCCAAACTAGAACAGTCCCAAGATGCCCAAAATGTATATCTTCCGCCGAAATTGTGAATCTTTTATCTGTCGCCACCCCAAAAGTTTCCAGTGGTCATGACCTAATTACAACATACGTACTTACAAGCCTTCCATTCACAGCCATTTTACATATAACATCAATATTCAGTACATCTCTTCGTACTTTACTTTCCTCGCAAAAGGAAACACGCCCAAATTATTCCCATTCTGAAACCAGACAAGCCAAAAACGACCCGTCAAGTTATCGCCCAATTTGTCTTCTGCCCTCCTTAGAAAAACTGTTTGAAAAATGTATCATCACCAGATTAATCTCCCATCTCAGTTCAGTCCAAGCCATACCTCCGCCACAACTCGGTTTTCAACCACTACTTTCCACAAATCGCCAAATATTAAGACTAACCGAGGATAAACTCGAAGGCTTCCATGAAAAGAAACACACAGTCGCAATCTGCCTCGATGTGGCTAAAGCTTTTGACACCGTGTTACATCCAGGACTGTTATACAAACTTATTCACAACGAAACCCCCCGCTATCTTATTCATATTTTCAAAAGTTTCCTTGCAGATCGCACTTTTTCAGTTCGCCTTCCTGGAGATTTTTCATCATCTTTTCCTATAAAATCAGGAGTACCCCAAGGATCCGTTCTTTCTCGCACACTATTTAATCTTTATACTGCCGATAAACCATCCACCCCTCATTCCGCCATTGCACTATTTGCAGATGATACCGCTATATATTCCTCAAACCGTGATATTGACACCGCACAAAAAGACCTGCAACACCACCTCTCCCAGTTCTCCGACTGGGCTAAGAAATGGTACATCCGTTTAAACCCTGCAAAAAGTCAAGTCAAAATCTTCACGCTCCGTAGGCCAAATTACCCTCTCCTCTCAAGTATCAAGCATAAAATATAACTTGGCTCCCAAACATCAAGCCAGTCAAATATTTTGGTGTACTTTTTTATAGGAGGGTCACTTGGAAATCAAATATTCTTCAAAGAATAACTCTGGCCACCCGTGGAACCCACCAATTACATCCCATACTCAAAAAGTCATCACCCCTGCAACTTCATGTTGCTACTCACCTATACCAATCAATGGTCCGTCCTATCTTATCCTATCCAGGCCTCAGCGAGCAACTCAAGCATTCAAAAAATGCAGATTTTCCAAAATAAATTTCTCTGAACCATTACAAAAGTTCCCTGGTTTGTACCTAACTCTCAGTTACATAACAAACTCGGCATTACTTTGATCTCCGTCGATATCTCCCTCCTATCCTCTCGCTTCTATCCTAAAATTTCCCATATTCCATCAGCCGTATATTTCAAAATCGGAAAACAAAATCATCACCACAATAGACTAAAGCGGTAACTACCGCGACTGTACTTCGAACTCCCTAATCATCATGTTCCCGATGTGACTTCGCACATTTAATCCACGTGTACTCAATATATTCGTGTCCATAATTTTTCTTAAACAACGCTAATATAATTCAATGTACCCCCAATGTATCTACTTGGATGTTGAGGGCCGTCGGGCCAAGCATAAATAAATGAAAGAAAAATATTTCTTATAAAAGTTTTCTTCAAGGCCGCTTACCTCACAGGGAATTAATATCCGTCTCAGGTAACAACAGACGATTTTAATATCTCTTAAAGGCGCAACAAGGCGTTCGCTTCGTCCATTTCAGAACAATCCTACGATTTGCTAAGTTGTGCTTCCCTTGTGGTTAGGACGCCGCATGTACGACTCCGCTTCAAAGCCATTTGCTAACTCCCTCGTCAGACGGCCCTGCTGTAGTTGCCACCGGACGTGAAGAGCATCTTCAAGACTAGTTGGTTTGTCTGACTAGTTGAGGACGGAAAGTGAATTTCTCTACTCACCATGCTACACGAACACGCCACGCTCTACAGAAACTCGCTGCACTCATCATGTCGGACACTCCAATTTTTACGAAATTGCGTCTGCAAGTGTGCAATATAAAACGTAAATATTCAAATTTTGAAGTGCTTTTGACAATTGGAAGACTATGAGAAAAAAGCTATGAGAAAAAATAATGTGTTGAAATGACTCTTTTTTGCATTTGTTTGTTTGTTTTCTTACAGCATACATTTGTCAGTGTAAATAGTACACTTTACATTGTAGTGAAGGCATACATTCTAATTTACCTAAAACTAAAATAAAAACTACTTTGGGCGTATAAATCTTCTCCAGACACCTCTGAAAACAATCTATTTCGGAAAATTTGACTAGAAATGCCTGATATGGATATATATTTTTAATTCTGGTTCTATAAGAAGGAGTTTTCCGGAGTTTAAAGTTGACTAGGTGTGAAATCTGAGGTATGGAGTGATAGAACTGGGTGGAGAGACAAGTTGTTTGTGTTGTATGAAGTCATTTTGGAATTATTTGTGAGCTGTAAGTTTGTAACAAACCCGTGAGCATTTGTGATAGTTCTAAGAAAATGGTTTTGGACTACTTGAAGCTTGTTAAGGTTTCTTTTTGCGGCGGAAATCCAAAATTGACAGACGTAAAGAAGTGGTCTAATGATGGTTTTGTAGATGGTAATGGCGGTTGGGAAAGGGAGGTGGGAAGATCGATTAATAATGGGTTTTAGTTGGTTTAGCTTGTTTTTTGCTTGTCGTATTTTAATCTTGATATGTTGGTTCCAGTTCAGTTTAGTATCCAAGTTTAGACCGAGATACGAAATGTCTCTGTTGGTCGTTATGCCAAGGGGTGGACCAGGCCCCGGAGTCAAGGCTCACCCGTAAAAGTGCGGAAGTAGATTTCCGAGTTTTCTGAGCACTGGATTCCAAATCGAGCAAAATATTTATTTACGTATTCACTCAATTATACAACAGTGTAATATTGTTTAATATAATATAAAACAATAGTATCATAAATGACTGGTATCATTATACTGTTTCTTTCGTATATTATTGGGGTAATGCATAATCGAAAACACATGGAGTTCAAATTTGAAGTGCTTTTGGGTTTTAGAAAAATCATTCGTTTCTTGATGGTTCTTGTCAATGCCATTGGTTTGGAAATCGCTACCAATAACGATGACATGTCCAAGAGTAGTTAAAAACGTGTTTCCAATGAATAGGATTATTACAATATCAACAAAGAAGGTCATTAGAATTAGCATATGTTTGCTATACACATATTCTAAAAATATAACAGATAAATCGTAACTTCTAAGCAAACTAATTTAATCATATACTTTTATAATTTTGTATTATAATTGTAATGTAATTTAACGTCATAACATTTCATGATTTAGATTATTAGATTCGTCTATTATTGGATTATTTCTAACCAGATGAAAATGCGAGGAGTGAAAAAGCAGCCGAAATGCAGCACATCCAAATAATGTGTTCGATGCTGTTTCCAGTGAACTAAACTGAAAGTCGATTTTCACACTTGAGCTTCTAAGGTGCTGCTGACATCGTTGTGAATTGACCCTTTGCTTCGGAGGAAACGCCCTTTTACGGCCTCCGCCTTTTGATTGTGGCTGCCTAGCACTGGATGGTGAGCTTGAAAATCTTAATATTTTTGTTCATAACTCGTGTTCTAATTGTCAAAAGCACTTAAAAATATTACTATACGCGTTTTCGAGTACGCACTATCTGCTGATAAACTCTCGTAAAAATCTGAATGTTCGACATCGTGAATGTTGCGAGTGAATATTTTCGATAATTGCAAAAGTTTGAAATTTATTCGGTCGCTTTCTATAACTGTAGTATTGGAGATGAAGTTTTTTTTATTTATAAAATTAGTTCTTCAAAATTAGATCTTTACGTCAGTTTTTCATTCAGATCTTTGAATGTTCGAAAATTGCAGGTTGATCTTTCTCTTCGAAGTGTCGAGAACGTTCGTGTTACAACGTGTGTGCTTGGAGTAGCGGCTAAATGAAGTGCTTGTGTAATCTGCGTAGAAAAACTTACGTTCGAATTCCAGCGCGGGCCAAATATTTTTGTGGATTGGAAACATTTTGCGGGATCCAAATAATTTTATAATACTATGTACTCGTTACAAATAATGCGAAAATGTACGAGGTATTGTAGCACTTCTAATTTTATCGGAAGATTGTGGCGTTTGTTGGAATGGAATTCCTAGACCAGGCAGGTCAAATCGCGTCCGCACGAGTCACTTGCCCGCCTGGGAAGTCCGGCGCTCCTGCAAGCTCAGGCAACGTCCCCTGAGTCAGCTCTCGTTTCCCCTCCAAATCCACAAAAGGGTGTACACGCGCAAGTTGAAGGGCGCGAGGCGGGGAATAGTAGCTTCAAATGATAATATCTTCGCCAGATTTGTTCTATCAAACAACTGAGATTTAAATTATGTGTATATTACTTACTACTCATTACTATTTCTTTTTTCCTTTTTGTATTTTTTTCCTTACTGCCTGCTGTTTGAATTCTGCTTTATAAAAACATTATTCCCAGTGGGCAGGAATATGTTTGAATGGCGAATTCTTTCTTTGTTTTCGTTTTGTATTATGTTTTAGAAAATCATTCAGTTATTTGTTGTATAGAGCAAAAGTGTGATACAAACCAACAAGTCTCTGTAAACTAAATCTTTCTTTTGGGCGGACAGCTCTTCCAAATGTCAAATTTAAATCTGACTGATGTATTATTTCATTTGTAATAGATCATTCTTTGCTTTAGTAGAGAAAATGGGAATTAACAGAGCTACACCTGGAGAAATTATTGTCAACTGACTTCTCCAAAACTGTCATGGGCCAGATAGCCAATGAAGTAGCACTCCCAGAACATTTAGTCCAACCCTTACTTTTTAAACCATACCCCAGTTGCTCTGGACGCAGTGCTCACGAACGAATTACCTTGCCCGCGACCTTGATACGTCTCATCTAGATCAAGTGTGCGCGGTTCTTTGAGCTTTAGAATCTCTGCCCTAACTCATGTAAACTTCCATATGTTCAATTGTGAATACATGTAGCAACAAGTGTTTTTGGCAATTTCCTTTCAAAGAAATTCGCTCCCGTGTAATACTATTGCCGTGTAAAACTATTTGCAAAAGCAAATCAGACACAGATTTTGCCTATTATATCTTATCGTGCCCTTCGTGCAGGAATCCACTTACTGCCGCGAGAACATGGCGAACGATTATTTCAGTAACTATTATATTTCCACTAAGCTCACAAAACGAGCGTAGATAGTGAAGCAACATTTAGTATGTCTAGAAGTGAAGTAAGGGGCCATCTCAGCATTTGTTCAAAGGATTAGGCAAACTGGACGAGAAACCTGATTGATGTGCGGTCATTGACACAGAAGCTGAGGTACAATACTTGTAACAGGAATATTTAGTCTTTTAGAATTATATAGTACAACCAAAGCATTAAATGACATTGTTAAAATCAGTTTTATTCTCCTTTTTGACGGCCAGTATAGTCTTTAATTGTGAAGAAACATTTAAACAGCAAAAATGTTTTACTTTAACTTCTGTAGCGATTTTATTCGTATAATGTCATCTCACCGTGTCTTATAATAGTAGTGTATGTAATTAGTTGATAATGATGTACATGTTTTGTAAACGGGCGATATTGGGAGCGAGTTTTCAAATTTGTACGAATGCAATAAAGCAACATTACAAACCGTTGCATACACTATTTTTTGTATAACAGAATTATAAATTTATTTATAATCAATCAATAAATATATTTATAATCAATTTATAATCAAATATCTCGGCTGTTCCGTTTACCGCTCATTCCGCGCGATTCTCTCACTGCGATTGGCTGAATGTTTGATGACGCAATTATTCGTGCCGTAAACGGTACATACGTCATCTGTGCCCTAAGATGCTGTTTTATGAACGATTTCTTGTAGTGAAAAAGATCGTTTGAACAAAAAGTAATGCATGTGTATTTAATGTACAATTTTTCTAGTAATCTGTTGATAATGATACCTGATAAATATGGTTACTGCGTTGAGTTTTATAGGTAAAAATATCTGTATTGGCTGAAAATATGTTCCCACCCACCCTTGAGTACGTCGTTTTTGACAAAAACCATTCATTCGTATGTCAAGAGGCAAGGCAGCCAATCTGTGCACGTTTTGTAAGCTCAGTTTGACATATACAAGTTATTCAAATAATCGTCCTGCATGTTCTCGCGGCAGTAAATGGATTCCTTCACGAAGGAAACAAGAGATAATAGGCAAAATCTGTAGATAATTTCCTAGTTTAACAAAGAGGGGCTCACAAGAATCACAGTGAGCGGGAATTGCTCATCATTCGTTCAATTTTTTAAATTTTATTTTTTATTTATTTATTTTATTTTTTGTAATCTAAAAGTCTGGAAGATGTATGATGGTTTCTGCAAAACACTATGCCCTATATCAGGTGCGAATGAACACTCGCGAAGTATACACAACGAGCAGTGAACTAAACGGCCGATAAAATTTGAAAGAATTCTGAACGTAAACGCGTAATATAATGAACAAGATTTTGTGTTCCATTCATTTAAATGGGCGCTCCACTTGAGGTTTGACTGAATTTAGAGACCCTTTAATTTTGCTGTCTTAGCATCAGTTAATGGCTTATCGTTCGTGGCTCAATGGAGTGAACAATGGAGTTCATCTGAAATTGAAAACTGCATTGAATCATTATTTCCTTCGTTTACTATTAATTTGGTATTACGAACTTGAAGCATCTGATATTTTGCTATTTACTCTTTCTTTATTGCAAAGAATATTCGTATCATCAGTAAAGTTCTTTCGTTTCGAATCGGCGAGGTAGTACAGTAGGAAGAGAATAGCGCGGAATCGAACTCTGCGGGACCCGATGCGCAGTTGGCAATGTATCAAAAAGGCGAGTAAATAGTGTTGCTTCATTCCAGTGCGCCACCAGCACACTTCTACTATCTGAGATCGTTGTTTCAGGTACAAACATAACCACTCTAAAGATTTTTGCGAGTCGCGCGATCTGGCGAATCACCAGTGCGTAAGAAAACACATTGTGGAAGCAAAACTATCCAACAATATTTGTTCTGCTTGCTCCACTATTACTTCATTACATTTCTTTTAAGAAGCATATTTTTTACATATTCGTTTTGGTTATTACTAAAAAAATAACCACACTATTGTAATAATCAATAGGGTTAGAGATAAAATAAATCGACATAAAACCTTAAATACTTAGCGTTTCTAAACTTTAATGGTTTCAACGATTTTAAACCTTTACAACTCAGTGTTTTCCTTTACTAGTAATCACAACCAAACACTATTCTAATGAACTACACTAATCTTGAATTTACTATTTAAAAAAATCTTGAATTTTGTACTTTGTTCTTGATTTGTTTTTATTGGTCAAAAATAAAAAGATTGTTGCATGTAGCAACCTGGTGAGGTTCGGTAATCCAGAGAGAACTCGTTCTGAAAGAAAATATGTTCTACGAAATTTATTCTCCGTGGCAAATAGAATGCATCACTTTAAAGAAATGCACTCTTTTTCACGTTGCGCATTACCCTATTAATAATCCCAAAATTGTCAGATTATTGTAAAAGCCAACAGGCTTCGAGATGCATAAATCCATATAAAACCTTAACCTTTTTCGTTCACAATGAAACAGCACTCTAATAAATGACCGTAACTTTAATTTTTGTGATAGATCAGTTTGGTGGTAAAAAAATAAATGATTAATCGTAGAAAACGGGTGAACACCGTTAATCGAAAGGAGAACACGTAATGTGTAACAGGAGAATATGGCCTATACTTGAACCCTGCGTGACGTCATGTGGAATTGGCTATGAATTGGAAAAGTGAGTAAATAATGTTCCTCCATTCCAGTGCGGTACTTCTACTCTCTGAGTTTGTGGTTTTAGGTACGAACATAACCCCTCCAAAGATTTTTGCGAGTCGCGCGGTCTGGCGAATCACCAGTGCTTAAGAAAACACGTTGTGGAAGCAAACCTATCCAGCAGTTCTCCTTGCTCCACAATTTCTTCATTACATTTCTCTTAAGAAGCATGTTTTGTTCTCCACTTTACGGAGTACATTAAAAAGTAAAAATCTTGCAATTTTCAAGTCAGAATTTCCGATTTATTACTTTCTAAATGATATACAGAAGACAAGAGGATAAGAAAACAAATTATGAAATGATTAAATAAGTGCGGGTTGAATGCCAGATCTAGAAGATACAGGAAATGTTTTCGGAAGAATTGTTAGCATATCAGCTGATACGAAGGCGTAAGAAAATGCTTCCTTGAAGAAGATTGCAAGAAAAACACGAAGATGGCGGGACTCGTAAAACAATAAAGCAGACTAAAAGTCTACCAAGAAGACCAAGGACAAAACGAAAATAAAGAAGGACAAACAGAAGAAGAAGAAGAAGAAGAAGAAGAAGAAGAAGAAGAAGAAGAAGAAGGAAAAGGGTGTTGCTTACTATTTCACATCATCGACAGATATTTTTGAAGAGTGTATAGTCTTTAAGTGCAATGAATTGAATTAACCCAGACATGAAAGTGCTGACGAGAGTTAACGGTAAATAAAATTATGTTGTTCTCTAATTTAATGCACTATGAAATCGTTCATGTTTTTAAACATACCTGCATATTTTCACTAAATGTTTACATTAAAATACACACCTTATCTCGTTATGATACGAACAGTATTGATCGTTACAGAAGTCGCGAAGTTTACTGTCAAATTCTCATACCTCAATTTTCGATCAAGTACTCATTCCAGCCTACCCTAGGTTAATCGAAACTTTCTAAAAGCAGCTATAAAATTGTAATTAGTTTATAATTCTTCCACTAACTCAATATAGTCCGATACAGGCACACTGAATAATGATGTTGGAATGACAATGACTAAGTAAATAGTGGATTGGGAGGTAGGAGAAACTCGGCAATTCTGAAAAGCCCCCACGAACTGCTCTCTGCACCGCAGCTTCTGCTAAGTTGCCCGAGAGTCAAGGGGAAACGATAGAGCTGGTCACCAAGGATGCAAATGGACGTTATTTCTCAACACATTGCCAACGGACAATAGGCAATTAAAATCGATATGCTACATTAAATGCCAATGGAAACAGTTCTGCAGCAGAACTGTTTCTACACAATTAGAGACTATGTTGACGATCAAAACCGAACGTGGTATTTATTTTCATAATTATATTTTTCATTCCATTGATATTATTTTATAATAAAATATAGTCTAATTATACCATTGAATAATTCTAAAATACTAAATATCTTATAAATAATGTGATACTTATGTTCATGATTTTTAAAGTCATACACATCTACGGTAATGTTGATAGAGAATATTAATTTGTACTAGATGTCTTAGTGATCAGGAAAGCGTTGAATCATGTCCAATTGAGCGATAGTTTAAGGCTATTTGAAAGAACTTTACGGCGGTTCACTGTTGAAATTCCGATGACAAATGTTTCCCTATTAAAAACTAACATACTCAACTTGTAGTTTTGTTATCTTGTTACTATAACACTAGATCCCTCTTACAATAGATTATCAGCATGTTATATTGATATGAAGACTTTATTCTGAACATGAATACATGTAGTACAACTTAACATGAGTGTTTACAAATACAAGTAACTGATTTGCAATATTTCATTGTCCAGTAGTGTGATACAAAAGATTGTCAGACGATGCACGTGCTACTGAATCATGAAACTATTGAATCTTAATGTAGTGTCGCATAAATATTTTTAGAATCTTTTTTATTATTTATTTAAGGTCGCTTTTTAACAACTGGGTCATAAGTGATCACGAATATTTTTAGAATCTTTGTGCTTGATGAAGATGTATAAACGACTGCGAAGACATTTTATTTGCCTTTCGAAATTTTATTTTATTAAATTTACAGATATCCGAAAAAAATGTTTCAAACCGGAATAAGAAAGGCAATATTCAGCATTTCTGGCATAATGTAACGCATGACAGAGAAAAAAATGTGTCGATCATGCCAACAGGATGAAAGCAAATAGACTTTATAAGGTAGCCCTCTTGTCCGGCACGGGGCCTAACAACACTTGTTTGGAAGAAAAATTAAGGGAGAATTGTACGAGTAGAAGAATGAGGCTGATCGGAGAGCAGTAATCAGAAACGCGCTGAACTCTCCCAGATTCAGGGTACGTGGCAAGGCATGGGTCAGTGCTAGAGAAGGGTTGGAGAGGTTTCGAGGCGGCACCAGGCCTGGAGGCGAGGGGGGGGAGAGCTCGTGCCAGGCAACGTGAGCGAGCACCTCCCGCCCGCCAGCCCTCAGCCGCCTCTCGAGCTCCCTCTTTGAAAGAGGCATGCGGGGGGGGGGGGCGCACATGTTCACGTTTTGCTAATGAACATGTGGTGGTAAATTTCATATAACGGTGTTTCACGTATGATATATGCTTCTGATTGTTGGGCAACTGCATTGGTGTTCAGCAGACACAAACTTTCTTTACTGGTCTGAACGTGATCTGCCAAATAGCAGTGTTTAACAACTTGCGTATCGATCAGAAGCAAATGTCATATGCGTATCTTCGTTATGAAATGTTCCACCACATGTTCATCTGCAAAAAAATTGTCTTCGAACACCGTACACTCTGTAAAAGTGTGCACTATTTATTCTTAATGCTTCAGTGAAAGACAGAGTCTCATTACTTTGGGATCTTGTATTAGATATACTGCACTGCAGAAGGTTCGATTTGTTGTGGCATAATTCATATAGTCTTAAAGAGACTGATATTAATGATGCTTCTCGTCGACGTTCTACTCGAAATAAGGAATTCTCTTTTTCACTGTTCTTCATAGAACGTCAGACTATAATGCAGTAAGTAACTCAAGGTTTAAAGAATACTTGTGGATTCATAGAATTCACTCTTTCGATAACAGGAAATTTCAATATTATATTTCCATCTCTGTATTTACTGGATTTGAACAATTTTTAATGTAATAATTGTACAATAAATCCAAAACAAATTCAACTCACATTATCTTTAAATGTTTAAGTGTCCAAACTACTCAAATAAGAGATTCGTGGTTTTAAAAGCAATCTCTATAAAAATATTTGATTTAACTAGAGGTGCTGTGAAAATATCTAATCTATCTATGATTTCTTTTGACAAAATCATATAAATTATTAAATATAATTTAAGTTCTAATTTTTCTATTGGATTGAATTTTGATAATTTATCATAGTTAATTATTCTATTTGACAATAGATTTTGTGAAAATTATAAAACTTACAGACAATGGTTCAAGTACTAATTTTTTGGACCTTTGTATTGTGAACAATTTATTGTGATTAATTTTTTTGCTTCATGATTATTTTAATGTGTAAAATGTTACATGTCCATAAAATAATAGTCGTTGCTAATGACCTCAGCTGTTTGTGAAGCGCCTTAAAATAAATTAAAAATATCATTCAAAACTAAAATATCTTAGTCTGTAACACTGAACGAGCACTAGATGTGTATTTTAAAAGTTTTTTATGACATTAAATAAGTCCATTTAAAACTTATTAACACAGTTGTTAAGTTTTTGTTTCATTATTTCGAAACTTGTGAAAATGGAAATTAAACAAGGGTAATGCAACACAAGTGTAAAAGTAGTAATAAGCCACAATTATCCCAGAAAGGATTGCTAGTTGCCTTGCGTTAGGCATCTGCATTATGCTCCGCCTGAAAAGAGCAGCCGAAGCTGTTGCAATTCCTGTGGTCACTGTAGCTCCACGTGTTTCGAATAGCAACTCAAATTTAAAACTGGAGGCTAAAGACTTGGTCTAAAGAAATTCTTTTTCACAAGACCACATGCCTCACATTGCTGCTCTCTTCAACACCGTTGATGTGAAAGAAGTCACGATATTAACTCACATTTATATAGATACAATAAACCCTTGTCTTCACAGTGTTTGGAATGAGAATAGTTAATAATTCAATGAAAATATACATAACATTTTATTTTAATGTACGAGATATAAGTTTCGTTTAAAATTCTTTGCCATTTCGACGACTTTTGGAACGAGAGTAACTTCTATTCCGAATTTCTTTCTTTTCGTTTACTATTTGAATATATTTGTTTATTTTGACATTGTTCGTCAAAGAAATATAAAATTATCGTCGTTGTTATTGGTTTAAGTTGTTATTTTTTATCACGTTCGTCTTTTTATTCACATAAAAATGTCTGAAATAAGAGGTTTTGATTATTAAAAAAAACTTTCGTTTGAAATATAATTAAAAAGTATGAATATTTTATTGTTGTTTTCATTGGTTAATTGAGTGGGGTTTTATTAGAGTATCTTGTAAGATCATTATTTCCAGAAACATAGGCTTTGAGAAATAAATAATAGTTTTATGTTTTTTCGTAATCAAATAAAGAATATGGAAGTCAAGATCTGACATTTGAAACAAATGATCGGAAAACATACAACCTTAAAGCCAAATTGCACATCGCAGGAACTAATAGCGGCAAATAAAGACAGAACTTCAATCACAACCAGAGGTTTTCTGGCAACGTTATAATCCTAATTATATTCGTAAGTAACATGTGAACGTATTACCTGAAACATGTACTTTCAAATAGTTAACGTACCTTTAAAATTGTACTGCAGGATTTTGGTCATTTAAATTGGTCCACGTTACGGCGAAACTCATCTAAACAATTTTAATGACATCGGAAATGAAGATATTTTCATTCGCGAGATAGTAGCAGAACGGGCCAGGCTCCCCTCAACCACTCTCCCCATTCCCTCCTACGCAGCTTTGGGTCTCATTGGCAGGGCCCTCCCTGGGCCCAGCGGCCTACCTTCCGCGGGGGCGGAGACGGCTGGGGCCCGGCGGCCGACGGCGAGGTGCGGCTGGCCCTTGGAGAGGCGAGGGCGCTCTGCTGCGCCGGTGCTCCGTGTGCGGGTCGCGTGGCGTGGGGCGCGGGGCGCAGCGGGGCGCAGCGGGGCGCAGCGGGGCGCAGCGGGGCAGGGCGGGCGGCGGCGGCAGACACAGCGCACGGCGTTGGGAGGCTGGACGCGGCTTGCGCTGGCCGGGTCGGTGCCGTGCCCACTGACCGCTCGCCCGCTCGCGGCCGCTGCCCGTGCACGCGCCCACCCGCCCGCGTGGTGGCCGCGTGTGATGCCCGCCGCCGCCGCCACCGTCGCAGCCCCCTCCAGCGGCCCGCTGGCGCGTGATGACCGCCACTTAAGAGTGGGTCGCCACCGTAAATTTGCCAATTAATTGTACACTGGCGACTCCGCGCGGGAGGCCACACAAGTTGGGCTGCTTCCTGTCGCCCCCGCGGGAGGGCGACCCCTCCGCCCCCCCCGCCCTGCCAGCCACGCGGAATAGACGCTTCCAGAGGGGTCACGACTTCCCTTCAATCTCTTCTTGGAAAACGAGAAAATGCGAGCTGCTGCGGCGGAGCGTCTATCATCTCTAGGTTCTGGCACCTTTCTCTGCCCCTTTCGTTCAGTCTTACCGCTTTGTGCACGTGAGTTTGTGGACTGAGCATAATACGACCATATCAGCTCGGGTCTAAAATCCCCGAGCCATCATAGAACATACACGAAGACACACGTCGGGTTCTATCGCTGCGTACTTAGTAACTCTTCACACACTCGAACAGAAAATAATCGAAATTAATTCAAGGAAGTAGTATATTCGAGAAAATTGAAAATTACGCACGCGAAAAGTTATTGATCACATTATATTTACTTTAAAGGACATTTCTTTGGCTGCATAAAAGAAATTAAATAATGTGTCAATGACAATGATTATTTATTACAACTCTTTTTGCGTAATTGTCCTTACCATTTCTACAATAATTTGTGTATTTGGAGAGTTTTTTGAGGCATCAGCTCCTCTAAAAATGATGACGGAAATATACATTTGGAAAGAACGAAGAGGAGAGTGGGGATGGGTGCGGTCCTTGAATTTTTGCCCCGAGTGACAAAAAGTGCCGCTGCTGGTACACGGCATTCCACATACCTCATAAAGCAATTGATGATATTTCATCCCATTAAAATGGAAGAATTGCTCCTTGGAAAATAGTGGAGTTGTGCTGAAAAATAGAAACGCAATTGAAACAAAACATTCACGTAAGTCCGAAAAAGTATTCGTCCATTTGAAGTTCGACTGAATTGAGAGACCCAAAAATGTTGTTACCTTAACGTTAGTTAATGGATCATCGTTTATTTTCAATCGAGAACATAATTGTTTATTGGAAATGGAAAACTGCATTGAAACAGTTTTCTTTTCGTTTACTATTAATTTGTTATTACGGAACAAATTTGAAACATCTGATATTGTACTGTTTACGTTTCCTTTATTGCAAAGAATATTCGTATCATCCGTAAAGAGAACTGTTCTTCCGTTTCGAATCTTCGAGGAGATGTTTATGTATACTAGCGAGAGAATATGGCCTAAAATCGATCCCTGCGGGACTCAATGTGCCATTGGCAATGAATTGGAAAGGTGTGCCATCATGCCAGTACGGTGAATCTACTCGTTGAGATCTTTGTTTAAGGTACGAATATAACCAATCTAGAACAATACCAGGAATTCGATATGAAGGCAACTTTGAAAGTAAAATGTTATGATCATTGACGTCAGAAGCTTTTGAGAGGTCTAAAAATATTCCAATAGTTGT
Source organism: Teleogryllus occipitalis (assembly GCA_011170035.1). Taxonomy (NCBI): domain Eukaryota; kingdom Metazoa; phylum Arthropoda; class Insecta; order Orthoptera; family Gryllidae; genus Teleogryllus; species Teleogryllus occipitalis. The sequence continues at coordinate 295,824 of BLKR01008978.1, read as the reverse complement.
TTGATTTTGATCCATGGGTAAAGCGACAACTTTCAGGAACGAAAATATGGCTATCTCCGTAGATTTTTATTTTCTAAATCCATTTTTTTCAATCTGAAAACCCTTCGTGTTTACTGAGAAAGGTTTCCATTCGTATGTAAAAAAACTTCCTAAAATTTTTGAAAAACTTGGTCGATAATATTGTATTTCATTGTTGTTGTTTTTTTTGAAAAGCGGCTTAATCTTAGATGTTTGGAAAATATCTGGAAAAGTTCCGATGCATTCGGATGCATTAAATACGAGTTAACGGGTGTACAAAGCCTGGTGCACAAGTCTTTAACAATGAATCCGGAAATTCATTTAAACCGGCCGAATATTTATTTTTTCGTTTACCGATTATCATGAGAATTTCATAGGAAGAAGTTTCGGAAACAAACATCCTGTGGAATCGATGTTGAATTTTGTGGCTGAAGACCCATAGTGAGATCAGCAGCAATTCTCAAAAATATTGGTTGCTGGATCGTTCACTTCTCTATCGTTATCTTTTAAAACATTCATTACGAGGTTTCCAGTTGATGTCGTATTTTTTACTATATTCCACTTCGCTTTTTTATTATGTTATTATATTATTTTTTATGTTAAAATATCTTGATTGTGTTTCTTGATTTTAGCCTGCCTTACGACTTTTATTAACAATGATTTGTATTTTTTAAAGTAGAGGTGATGAGAAAGAAATTCGTTTGTTTTTACATGATCTTCTCCTCGTGTTATCCAAGATATGCTCCAACTACTCTCATTTTGCATCTACAGGTCTCCACCAAAAGCGAACTGTACATTATAACATGTTCTTAGAAAACTAGTAATAACTCTTAACTCTAACTCTAGCTATTGCTGACGCAATAGCTCTTTTGAATTCATTCTTGTTTGCGAAGATTTTAACATTGATTTTTTGGTCGAATTTTGCGAAAAAGAGCAGTTTCTCAATTTAAGTAATTACTTCAGCTTACGTATTACAATAAATGTACTACATTTATTGTAATATCTAAGCTGAAGTACTACAAACGTAATATAAAAATATACGTACTACAAAAATAATATAAAAATGTAGTATAATAAATTATACAAAAAGGAGATAATTTTTAGCATAGGAAGATGTAAATAGATATTTCAAAAACATTTTCAACAGAATACACATTTAATTTCGGCAAGGAAATAGAATTGATATCATTTCTTACGTAAACAAAAGAACTCCCATACGCAGGACCATTATGCGATTCCTCTTCTCAACAATAATTGTCTACAAGATAAAAGTTTGAAATTTGGAAACTGCTAAGTTCATTAGAAGATATCCAGTATTCTATAAAGCAAAGCACATCTATTTGATTTAAATCGCTCTTAGGAGTAGCCTTGACAAATTCAGTTTTATTTGAAAGAGGTTTAACATTATGGTGCAGTATGTTACTCTTTTGCAAGGATACGGTTGTTTTTTCCTGCTGCATCTGACTGAATTTGCTGTATATTTACTCCATTTTTTACTTCGAGTACGTGATCAAAGGTTGTAACGTGTCCCAGCAGTGGCAGGCTGTGAGGAAATTGGGGCATCAGGTGTAGATGAGTTGGTAGTGGGTTTAGGAGAAACGGGAGTAGGTTCATAGGAGCTAAGAGGGTTTGAAATAGGGGTGGGTGGAGAACGTAAGGAAGGTGAAAGACAAGAGACTGCGTGGAAGCCGATTTCCTGGTGTGTCGTGCCAGTTCGTTACCGAGTCCATGTTTTCCAGCAAGGCCGTGCCGGGTGAATTGTTTTGCTGAAATAAAATTAATTTCAAAAAGTTGGATATTTGTTTCTCTCAGATGCCGTTTTAATTGTTAGTTTGCAACCTCGCTGCATAGTTTTGATCTGTTGTACCACAAGGGCATCCTCCTGTTAGGTTTAAAAAAAGATAAAACAGTAGTTGGAGGATAACTTCCTACTAAGAATGGAGGAAAGATGGCGACCATTACTGTTTGCTAAAATTAGTACCTGTTTTTTAGGCTCAGTAGGAATGTCTTTGTAGTCAAGTGGGCTAGGATGCGCAGTTTCACGTGTTTTTGTTTCGATGCTCTTCGAAGCCTGTTTGTACTGGTTTGTGCATGATCAAAGGTTGTCGATGGTAGGTCAGGGTTGTGGGGAGCAAGAAGGCGAGGAAATTGTTTCATAATCTAAAACATTAAATTTGCTTTGAGTTGTGACTGTATGCGGTGTCTGTGTCTTTAGGTGGAATTACGAGTGTACGGTTGGGAAGATTCACAATGTTGCCTACTTGTTACCAACCGTCTGTTTATTGAACGATCTCTTTCAGACTTTGGATATGTTGATCTCAATTATTGTTTATATACGTGAAGACTTTGAGAAGGTCGGCTTTGAAAGGGCAGGAAGTAAGAGGTGTATAATGAGCAGTAGCCATGTCACAAATGCGTTTTATTGTATGTGATAAAATTGGAAATAAAAATAAAAAATCAGACCAGAGCAACCAGTATCTAACTTTATATTTTGAAATTGTAGAATTAGTGTTTGTTAAAATAAATAAATAAAAATTATGCTTTGATATGAGTTTGCGAAAGTACACTATTTACAAAATCGAATGAAAGGAACTACTTACGAAATTTGGCAATGCGTTAATGTAGATTACAAGCTGCATCTCTTGAATACAATCAGTAGACTATATTTCAGAGTTCATATATCACACAATATTAACTGCAGTTGGCTTGAAAATAGAAACAAAATTTGAAGCAGAAATTCAAAACTATTGTATACATCGTCCTTGAAACGTTTAAATTAACGGAATCGTTACTCGTCAAAAAATACTGAATGTTCCTATAATTAAATTAAAACAATGATTTAATGCAAAATAAAATAAACTGTTGTTAGTTTCTTACACAATCAGCAACTTGTAGTTTAGTAATTTGCTTGATCGTCTTTTTATTGTAAAATTCTCTCGAAATATTACTTCTGTTTAACCTGCAACAAGTAATAAAGGCATTTAAATAAAGTACGTAGAGAAATGTTTTAAAGGATTTTGATAGAGAGGTAAGCGATCTAGTGAAAGTTGCAAGTCTGTTCAATAAACACTTTTTAATAATTGTGGTTGATGTCACCAAGGAACTAATACCACAAAATTCAATATCAGATATCCACATTTCTAAAAAAATGTTCGACACGATGTTTGTTTCCGAAACTTTTGCCAGTGAAATCCTGAGAGTAGTCAGTAAACTAAAAAATAAATAATCGGCCGGTTTAGATGAATTCTCGTTTTGTCTATTAAAAACGTATAAGCCTGCCTTCATACTACCACCGTTAAGTGACATTTTCGATGATTCTTTATGCAGGAATATATCCAGATATTTTCAAAACAGCGCAAATTACGGTTTTTTTACAAAGGGTCACAAAAATTAAATTCACAATTATCGGCCAATTACTCTTTTGTCGTTTTCTCAAATATATTAGAGAGACTTCTCTACATACTAATGGAAAACTTTCTCAAGAAAACGAAGCGTTTCCAACCTCTCAACATGGATTCTGAAAATCAAAATCTATGGAAACTGCCATTTGTTACGCGTTCCGAATTATTTCAAATTCAGTCAGGCTTTATACAGCTTGTTGCATATAGTTTGCGAATGTACTACGTTTCCTCCTCTATCATATTCTGTGATATGGCATCATATTACTATAGTATTAAAATACAAAAATATAGTATACATATATAATTCCTATAGTATTAATGTATAAATTTTTAGATTGCAGACAAAATTGTACGAAATACAAGCAAATGCCATCCATGTGATTCATGCAATCCTTTTTTCTTTGAGTTTGGTATCTTACCTAGTGCCTATTTATGAATCGTAGTTTTTCAAAACTGACTTACTTAAGGGTGGGAATATATTTTCATGCAATGCAAATATTTATAATTACAACACAGGCCGTATGAATCATATTCATCATGCGTCAGCATCAACACCTCACTGCAAAAATTCCACATATAATGTGTGTACTACGTTAGTTTACAACACATTGCCAGATAAAATTAAACAATTAAAACTGATTCACAAGTTTAAATGCCAAGTAAAATACTTTCTGCTGCATATCTGTTTGTATAAAATTAGTGACTTTACAATATAACATAATATAAATATGTTATAAAATACCGGTAGTTATAATTCAGCGCTATCCAATAATCAGTATTGGTGTTAGGTATAACTTTCATCCTGATTGTGAAAATGCATATGAATGGATATATGCAGGCTGTATGTATGAATGTGTGTGTGTGTGTGTTTGTACTAGGTATATGATAATGAATACGTATGTATATTCCATTCGTCTCCGTACACACGAGAGATATGTAGGCTTTATTTTGTGTACTCCTTACATATCGGTATCTAGTGCTTCTAACTGAGAAAGTAAATATCAAGAAAAAACCTTTGTGATGATTTTGAATTATTCTCAATTGACGCAACCCGCTTAAAAATGTCCACCTATTGTCCATTCCAGTGTACGCTGTTAACCAATGTATTTTTCGTTGACTTATATAGTGAGGAAGTAAATAATGTGTTGCTAAAATATACTTAATAATGCTAGAAAAATATAAATACTCGTGTTTTATTTATAAATATGTGAGAATACATAGTTCTGTGTTTATAATTGTAAATGATAATAACTTATGTTGAGGAATTGGGAATCTTTCGAGAAAAAATCAGTATGTGTGCATTAATCTTTAAGTATAGTATATTTTTAAAGCGTAAAAATTCGTTGTATGCGAGACAATACCGTAAAACGTAAACATCCTCGATGTCAGGTTGAACGCCGTGCGTATCTTTTTGAGCGCGGCAGCTGAGTCAATGACCATGTGGTACCGAGGTTTATTGCCGGACACGACTCCCTCACTCACCTTCCAGTTATTATTTTGTGAAGTACCTTCGTTTCTCATTCAAAATGTACACGGAAGTGTGCTTACTGGAATACCTTTCTTTGTTGTAAGTTAATTAATTCCTAGAGACGCTTGTTTTAAAGCTCAATTAAAAGCTACATGAAATCGGTGATCAAAATCACACAACAAAGTCCCAATTTTTACATCTTACGTTTAATAGTTATTTTAAACGTCATTTGGAACTAGTAAGCAAACACTACGTTTCAACACTTGTTAGTTTTTCGGCCGCACCCCCTCCCCCCTCATGAACGGCAGTGAGCGCAGTGCGGGGAACGAATGGGGACGCCGCTGGCACAACACCCTCCAAGACACCTGCTTTCATTAGTGTTTCATTAATAGCGTACATGATCCCATAGTCTAGAGATCATCACTGATCACTACTTAAATCCCAAAACAAAAACTTGATTAACTCATAAAAAAAAGCATGAACTACTATATACTATTATGCTATATTCTATTATCTATATTCAATAGTAAGAAAATTTATCAAATGGAATCAATTTTTCAGTAGTTTATATATTTCTGATATATTTTGATAATTTCATTAAATTGCAGTCATTATACCTCTTGCAAGCTCTAAATCAGTTTTTGTTCATCAAATATGGTATAAATTTGGAACATTATAGATAATTTTCATGAGCTACATGTATCTATAATATATTCAGATATGTTCAATACTTGATGTACTGCAAAACAAGTGGAAAAAGTATTGTTGCAAAAACTTGTATCATATATTACATTTCAGAAGCTACAATTTATTACATATTTTTGAATTGTTTAAATTCCGTTATGCAAAAGTTAAATTTGAAAACTTGAATTCTTACACAAAATAATATATTCAGTGCTCTCTCTCTGTAAAATTACCTAAGACAAGTGTTTTGCACTTTGATGAAAAATATAAATTTCTTTTGTAAAACAATAAGAGAGGAATTAAGAAAAAGGGAAACATGTATTAGGAGCAAAGGCATTGAAAAGAAGCAAATCCCAAGAATAAATATCACTAGATCTTTAATTTTTATTTACATCAACAATATCATCGCTCTTCCAGAGTAAGTAACTGATGGTGGTGGTGGTGGAAATGGTATGAATCGACCAGTGCCTGTTGAATGATACTGTTAGGGATGGGTCACACTGTATCATGATATCTTTCCCTTCCTTCAGCATGACAAATAGTTTTCATAATAATATTCCAAATTTATTTCGCATACTTTCCAAAGTATGTAAATGATGCATGACAAAGCAAATTAAATAGAAATGTAGCTAACCAAACACATAAAAACAGGTATAAAAACTAATGAACTAAAACAGTTTCTAAGCAGAATTAAGCATTTCAACAACATATCATAATATTATCAGTCTTCTACTCCACACAAGAGAAAACATCTACTCTAAATACATATATTTCATTAAAAAGAATATAACCAAATGACAAATGAGACAAGCAAATTGTGATTCATATTATGCCAATAATTTTATGCCTTATAATTCTTACTGACTTGGTTTCTTGTATTTTTGTTAAATCTATATATTTATATATAAGGTGAAAGATATCTTTGGCTTGGAAGTAATAAGTTATTTGTAACTAGTATTGTGCCTTGTGACTCATATTTCTGTTTGAATTAATAATTTGTAAGTCCCTTGCCTGAACAATTACCAGTGTGCTAATGTGTATATTTTCATTTTTAAAACATTAATTACCCTTTGACTTATTTTGCTTTGCTTTTCAAAGAGGTGAATATTTAGTATTTTCCCAGGGAAACTTGACAATAGTTCCAAATATTATTGTACTGCTGATTCATTAAAATTCACTATTATTGAATTCAAATATGTTCTTTAATTACTATTATTGAATTTTTAGAAATATGCAATTATGAGCTTAAGAAAATCACAAAAATAATTATAATTATCACAAAACTTTAGCAAAGTAACAGAAGTCTGTCACAAATTAATGCAGTTTTTCTGCTTGAATTTAGTAGGGATACCAAAAGAAAATTGCAAAAAGCCTGTGTATTTCAATGCTAATGATCAGGTATAGGTTGTTTTGGGGTTATTCAAGTGCCCATCCCTACCAGATTCTGTGACAAATTCGATATCACACTGTTCACTTCAAGTTTCCTTTTCATTGCCATCCCTCCCCACCCTCACAAAAACTTGTATACTGGTTGTGTTCTTATGATGTGAGTGAAGTGCCATTACATTAAGGAAATATCTGCTAGTATTTACTACAAGTCTCCTGGCCCTCGCTGTGGAGGAGAGATGTTTATGTGAACACATAGCACACTGACTGAGACTGACATGATCATACAAAGATGCCAGAACCAATCTGGCATATCAAGATTTAAATTATAGATTTAGTTTTTTTAGCTTAAAATTATTTTTTCAACATCTCAGAAATAATATTAAAAACAAAAACAACAAAATAGATTTTAGAATTGTGTGGCAAGTCTTGAACAAATATGCAGTCAGTCAAAGAAACATCTTGTAATCTCGATATTTTCAAAGCCATACCTGCCATGGTTTCATTCTAGGTGATAATTTTAATAATACCCAATGATTGCCCATACAGAAGAATGCAAATTGAAAATCTCAATTAATACCATCAAATTACATGCAAGTTGAGTGTTGTTTGTTACAAACACACTTAATAACAACAATAATAATAATAACAACAATAATAATAATGTTAGTTTGTTTTTGTTTTGAGCAGTACTCTGCTTGCAGACTAGTGATGACAAGCAACATTTTGAAATACAAATTCACCCACCAAACTTTGATTTTAATGTTTTACTACATCCACTAAAATATATTAATGTTCTGCTTTAGAATATTGAGCTTCTTGAAATGCCCCAGTTCTCCTCCTTATGAAACACTGCCAATATAGTGAAAATGAATCATCCATAAAAAATATTTTGTATTCATGCGTGTTTCCAATGCAGAGGATCATAATTATTGCAATAATTTTGGCTGAATAATCACAGATTTTTACATTTGGACTTCAATGTTTGTTACTTGTAAGGTAAAGTAGGTAAGAGATACAAAGTGTTTCTGTCCTGACTGCATGTGACTGAACAAAATGTTAGCTTCTTCTTCCCCCTCATCTTGCTCATGCTAACATGAAGAGGGCGTGCATTGTACTAGACAGCTAAATTATATACAAAGTAATAATGAGTATAATAATATTGATAAAAAATTTTAGTTATCACATGCTTCCACTTTATACTCTCTTTGTACTTTGAAAACTTAAAAACTTTAAAAACAACAAAACAGGCAGAATCATTTCAAAAACAAAATGAACGCCAGTAGACACAAAATAATAGTTCAACATATTAATTATTACATGAACTTCTGCAATAGCTCTAATAATAATCATCTATTGCAACAGCCTGCTTGAAAAAGTTTCGTTTTTCATTTCTCTGTGTTTAAGAAAGAGAAAATGATAAAGCGTTAGAATTATTACAAGAGATAACATCAACTTCTTGACTTATCTCCATTCAACACACACACTTTCATTGCTCGAGCATTTGATAATAAAACTGTTTCTCTTTTGTAATGTCTTCTACATTTGAGCTCTGTGCATCACCTTGTATTTAAGAGCAGAAACAGAACAATATATTATATTATTTATATATACTTTTTTAGATTTTTGCAATGGAGTGTGTGAATAAATGCATATATTATTATATTAATATTTCTTTGTCATAGTATTATTTTGTTCTCTTTGGAGTTTATACTTAATTTAGAAGATACATAATTATTAAACTCTTCAATATAATTATATTATTTGTTTGTTTTTTTTAAATTAATTTAAGTAATATTTTTGAGAAACTTCTATGCAGCAACGCACAATCTGGCATGCTCCTCATGCCCACTCAAAAAAACACTTTCTACCAAATGCATAACAAGACACTCACTTCTAAATCATTCATTTTAGTAATAACATGTATTCATGTTTTTAGTTTTCATGGATTTGAAATATATTGAAATTCATTCTAACAAATTTAAAAGTTTGTAGTACTGCAATATGCATTTGTCTGAACAGAATATTGTGGCTGAGGACACTTAAGACCTGCTCCACTTCATGTGGTGCAAGCAAACTCAGTCTGCATATCTCCATTCTCTTCCTCTCTTGAGCACTGTTTGCTTGTAACTGCACTAATGTTTCAGTGCTGCAAAGGTCTGTTTTACACACTAATCATCCCTAATAATTAGTGCTTTAGCTAGATAGGCCTAGTGATGGTTTTCAATTATTTATGAGAGACAGAAGTATGTTAATAACAGTCAGAGTTTTAGAAAAACAAATCTTGTTTCTGTTTCATACTGTAGCAATCTTCTCTGGCATTATCTTACTGATTAGCACGAGAGAAATAATGCTCTACCGAACCATTTGATTCAGTTTAAAGTCTCATGAAGGAAAAGTCTTAGAGGTGCAAAGCTACTGGAACAAAGTCTTGACAATGGATATAGGAGCTGTTACATGGTGTGGGACACAAATTTTTAGAATGGTTATATTTAAATATATATTAGTTCTTTTGACTCCCCTTAAAAGAGGCTGCAAGAGCTGGAACGATCAAGGCATTGCTCACAGCTAACTCTTTCTCAGAATAGTTTCAGAGCAACAAGCGACAGTGCATCCGTATCACAGAGTGAATGCTGGAATTGGTATGGGACAGCACAGCCGGCACAGCAGACAGTCCGCTTAGCAGGCACTTTCCAGCTCTTCGCTACGCCTGCGTTTTGCTTGGCGTTTCCGAAATTCGTGAAACTCTTCCTTCATGGCCTGGACGCGAGCTTCGATGTTCTCGTATTTGGACAGCCTTTTGGGACGGGGCGGATAGAACGAAGCGGCGTAGATCTCCGAGTCGCTAATGCCGCGGCCTTCGCCGGGAGGCTCGGGCTCAGTCATGCGAGGCGTGGACGGCGACGGCGTGCCCGCGAAGATGGTGTCGAACTCGTAGTGGTCGTCGACGCTCGCGTCCAGCGGTTTGGAGGGCCCCGGCTCCGAGTGCGGCGGCGACGTCCCCTGCAGGCCCGCGGCGAAGGCCAGCCACCGCCCGACCAGCGGCGGCGGCTCCACCGACGGAGGGGGCGGGGGCGGGGCCGGGGGCGGGGGAGGAGGCGGGGGCAGCTGCTGCGCGCGCGCCCTCGCTCGCGCTTGCGCCACCGGGGGCGCCTGCAACGCCACCTGCAGCGGGGCCGGGCGCGGTGGGGGCGGCGGCGGCGGGGGCGGGCGGTACGGGGGCAGGCGCCACTCCACGCTGGTGGAACCCGACTGCGAACTATGGTTCTGCTGCGACGTGTTCTTGCTGCCGAAGCCGCTGGAGCTGGACGGCGACGTCTCCATGAGGAAGGTGTCGCCCGCGGCGTCGCCGGCCCCGCCCGCGCCGCCGCCGCCGTCGCCGCCGCCGCCGGCCAGCTCGGGCGCGCTGCGTGCGTGGCGCGCGTGGCGCGGGGGGAGGCGCGCGCGCGGCCGCGCCGTGCCGTGGTACAGCTGCGGCGGCGGGATGCGCACGCGCGGCGGGGAGCTGGTGGCGAGCGGGTGCACGGGCAGGAAGAGCGTGGGCGGCGGCGGCGGGGGAGGCGGCGGCGGCGCCTCCAGCGGGTGGCGGCGGATGGTGTGCGGCCAGCCGACGCTCGACTCCTCGTGGATGGCGCGCAGCGACGGCAGCTCTTGCGAGTAGCGCTCGTGCATGGAGCGCAGCTGCAGGTAGCTGGGGGGCGTGAGCGTGCTACTGCGTAGCGTGCGCTCCACGGAGCTGGGCTGCCGGACGGAGCTCAGGTCACTGAAGTTGTAGCTGGGCGACCACGCCGTGGTGAGCAGGCTGCCGGAGGTGGCGGGCGAACTGGCGCGGAGGCGCGGCGTGAGCGCCGGGGCGGGGGCGGGGGCGGGCGCGGGGGCGGGGGTGGGAAGGAGCGCGGGGGCGGGGAGCGGCGCGAGGGCGGGCGCCGGCGAGTAGATGGCGGGCACGAGGGGCGGGCGCGGGTGGGAGTGGGCGTGGGGGTGCGGGTGGGGGTGGGGGTGCAGGGGCGGGGGCGGGTGCAGGCGCGGGCGCGGGCCCCGGCGCGCGCCGCCGTCGCCCAGCGCGCCCAGGAACGCGGCCAGCCCCCCCAGCGCGCTCTCGCCCGAGCCGTCGGAGCGCAGGCTGAGCTGGCTGGGGCAGCCGACGAGCGGGCGGCGCCACGACGCGCGGTGGCGGCCGCGCCGCGCCAGGAAGCCGCCGTCGTCGCTGGAGCAGCTGCTGCTGGCGCTGGCGGTGGAGTCGGCGGCCAGCACGAAGCGGCCGTCGGCGGCGCGCGAGATGCGGCCCAGGCTGCGGCCTGTCCCCGCGCCCGCGCCCCCGCCCCCGCCCCCGCCTCCGCCACCGCCCACCCCGAAGTACTCGGGGTGCCAGTGGCCTGCCCCGCTGCGGCCGTCCGCCGCGGAGCCCGCAGCCGTCGCATCGGTGTCGTCATTGAACCAGCTAGCTAGGCGGGTACGCGTGCGTTTTAGGGCTGCACCTAGGAGCGTCACACTTGGTATTCTGCTCTGTCTAAGTCTGCAGAGAAGATGTGTAACAATCATTAGACACGAGTCGTGGCAATATAAACAAAACATATTAGCGCACCCACAACAATTAGCATGCAATTTTCCACAACCAGCACAGGAAGAGGCAAGCTGAATGCGCAAGCAATAGCACGTTAATGACTAATCGGATTCTAGAAACTACAACTCAATACTGTTCTTTGTACAGCTATTTCACTAATCACAAATGGGCTACAAATTCTACACACTAACTGATGTGGAGTACTGTGAGATAATGTTGGAGCTTCTTCAATATGTACCAAAGAAGCAAGCTGGTAACAAGCTTTATAGGCATATTTCCTGTCAGGTGGTCAACACAAGGAATATTTCATCAACTTTTCCATTCCTTCTATCAATATTATTATTATTTAACAAGTGTAATAACACATGGAATATGTAGTTGTAAGGAAGCTAGCTAATATCAATTGGAAATCTACACTTAATATTATTCTATTAACATTGAACCCAAAAATGCAAATACACTCGAATCATTCAAGCAGGGGTAAGACAATGTAATATCCCTTTAAGTGTATGATATTACTAATATTAAAATGTCTCATTAATTGGTGTTTTTTAGAGAAATTGTATCTACAGATTTCCATCAAGCACACACTGACACTTTGATCAAAACATTAACAGAAAGAATAACTTTATATTCCATAAACACAAAAAGGAAATACCTGTCCACCAAAGACCAAAGATCTTTATTCATTTCTAAATAAACTATTATGAACTTGCAACCTTCCTGAGCCAGTTTGTGGTGAGAAAACAACAATAAAAAACAAGCAAAGAAAATAACCAGAACCACATTGATAATCTATCCACATTTTCTGTAATGCAATTCTTACTTTTTATTTTCAAAACATTTTAAACAAACACCCGTTAGAGCAATTTGGGCATTATTATGAATCTTCATTTATTGATGATGCAGTGGACAGAGACAACAAGATTTTAACACAGCAGACTAAATAAAGCAATAAAGACATCAAATATTTTGTGCACATCTACCACAACACAAAAGTGGAGACAAGAAAATGACACCGCTGTAGAAATAAACACAGCACATCAGTGAGCTTGATCAAAGGAGCAGGCAAATGGCTGGTGGTATCAGAGCAGACCTGGACAATTTGTCATATCATGTATACAAGTTCACTTGTGCCCATGGCTGAGATTCAACCAGGTTGTGCAGGATGAGCCAATCAGAGAGAAAGATTTTTTGCCATTGAAACAAAGGGAGGAAATATATATTCAAAAATGAATTTTGAATAAATGTTCATGAAAAATGAATAAATGGAAAGGAAAATAACCTTTCTCAATACACTGTATTTAGAATATTTAAAATTTGGAAAACATTGTCCTCCTCAATATAATATTTACTTCTTTAATTACTATTCAATAGGATAATGAACATCCTCATTATACTAAATTGTAAGGCTCATTTAAACATGTCTCACAATATGTGGCAGTATGATAGAGCTCAAGCATGGCTTGAACATGCCTGTACACATCTGCTCACTGCCTTGGACCATGCTTGATGCATGCATGACCCAGCATGCTCTCAACAAGTGCACAACACAAGTGTCTGTATGTATACATGTAAGTGAAGTGAGAGCGTGCTGCATTGTGTCAACAGTTGCTTCCAAACCCTTCACCTTTTTTCCTCCTGGTTGGCCAGCACGTTGGAAACAGATAAAGAAGAGGATATAAACATTTGTTTCATATAATTAACTTACAGAGTTTGAAAAAAGTAATGAAATAATTGAACACTGAAACCGGTATCCCCATTAATGAGCAGGCAAGAGAAGGTTTCTGTTTGCATCTACAGAAAAATAAAATAAAAATATAGCAGCACAATATGAAAATGTATATTCCACAGGCATAAAGGTAAATTGCAAGCAATTCCTAGCACTGAAGAAGACATCTATGAATTAATGAGTATACTTTTAGAAATAAAGTATACAATATAATTATATCCCATTGCAATCTCACTTGCAAATGAAGAATTACTATTTACAAGCTTGAATTGTTTAAGGAGATTGATTCAATATGATAACAAGTTGTCTTTGGGAAAATATGTAAATCTTTTTTTCCATAGTTAATTTTCATTTGCCTTCCAAAGTTTGATTTTTGGGCAATTAGATAACTAACTGACAATTCATTTTTGTTTTTTGATTAACCAATATATTAGTAACAAACAAGAACAATTTAACAATGTTCTTTGAACCAGTTATTTCATTTAAAGTTGCTATTTTTTTCTTTGAATAAAAATAAAAATAGTTAAGCTATGCAGTAAGACAACTGCTCATATGGTCAATCTCCTCACTTCTTGTTCCGCTCCCAAGCATAAACTACACAGGACACAGTCTAGTATTCCTAGAACCTAGTTCCAGAACACAAACAAGACCCCAGAGAGAGAGCCTCTAGCCTCAGAACAACATTGAGCTACCACAAGGTTCCTACATGATAAAGCAAGATATAACTTTCTCAAGATAATTTAAGAGCATGAGGGCAGAAGACAGGTGATGATGGCTATTAAACATAAAAGTATTTCAAACTGAACATTAAAGATAAAAGCAAGGTAAAGTTTTACCTTTCTTATTGATGTATTTTTGGTTACCTGCAACTGTTGTATGTTATAACGCAAGCTTTAATGAAAATTGATGTAAGTTTTTCAAGAAGAAGGCATTTTGAACAAAAATAAATACTTTCTTTGCTGCTCAATATTGTTGAGGTAGACTGGCATAGTCTAGAACTGCGACTGTTTAAGGGGGCAACTGAAAACTGGTAGACACATACATTGTCTTTTTCATCACCAGCTTTCAATAAAAGAGTTAGCCCCTGACACATAACAGACAGTCCATTCTAATAATATTTAAAATGGTATGTAATAATGTGGAATCCAATACAAATTAATACCACATTTCAATTATTAATGCACTTATTTCTCAAAGTAGATTATTGGGTATTCAATAAGATATTTTAAAATAATATTAAATCTCTCCAAATGGAAACAAAACAGGCAGTTATTTAGTTTCCTCATTTTGGGGTTTTGTTTATATCACGTATCCCACCATTACACTTTTTGGTTGTAAGCCTTATCAACAAATATTATATGTTCTGTAAGATAGTTACCATATTTTGCCAAAGAGAAAACAATTTTTAAATTGCTTGTGAACAAGAGACACTATGTCAAGAATGTGCAATCTATCAGAAATATGTTTCTAAGTGAGCAACCATAAAAAAGAGTAATGGATTCAATGTCAGACACATAATTGAGAAATTAAAGGTACATTACAAATTTTTGCCACAAGAAACCCAAAACAATCCTATTAGAGAAATAAATATGGATGTGTGCATTTTCGAGTGTGTTAATGTTAGAGAATGAAGAATGAAAATTGAAAATGATTCTATGTATACCAATTACTATAAAATGTCGCCTGTCTTGTTTCCATGTGCCACAGACACCGAAGCAGTTAGTCTCTGCAAAATCTAGCGCAGTCCCCCCTTAAACACTCGCTTCAGTGCCAAACAAAGGAAGAGAGGACTTGAAAACGTGTTGTGGCTCTTACTGTTTCTATCAACAGTCTTGTCCAGATTCGTTTTAATTAAGCGGGCTCGTGCTTGCTGTCCGAATCAACATTCCTATACGGGGGAGAGATAAATGCTGTTCAGTGCAGGCACAAGCAGTCTCTCTCCAAGGAGTAGAAACCAACTGTTTGTATGATTTAGATGCTATAATTTGGTGGTTTATTTATTAAAATGTCTGTTGCTACATTCACAGAGAAATCTCCACACTCTAACGTAAAAATGTAAGATAAAGATAGTCCAATGAAACACACCCAGAAGTGAAAGTAAGTAACACTCTTGATGACTGTGATGCAATATATAAGAAAACCACTTGCTAGTAATTATAGTTATGTGTTTTATCAAGAAAATACTGGAAAAGCAATGTTCCTTAAAATCATGGACATTCTTTATCTAAAAGGAAATTTGTGTTTCAGGATTCCTACATGAAAGAAGAGACATTCTACATAAGTGAAATGTACGTAGCCATCCACACTCTGATTAGCTGTTAATAAAACTACTGCATACAGAGGTACAAAATTAATTTTTAGTATAGGAACTCTATGAATGTAGCCTACATTAACACCAGAAAAACAATACTTTTTATAAGTGCCAACACTTGAAATGCTTAGTGTGTGACACTGCAATACAAAAATACAAACTAAGAAGTATTTATATGAACACAGGTTAATCACATAAGAAAACTTACTTTTTCAAAGGCACTTGGCTGGCCCCTGGTGGTTGCCCACCATTCCGTGCATCAGTCACTCTGCAGGCAACCATATTGTATGCTACAAAAAAAAACAAAAAAAAAAAACAAAACAAAACAAAATCCTCATTAAAAATTCACACATTTTTGTAATTCTCTCAAATAGTCAAAAAAATTGTTTAACCCTGCACTCAGTGAGGTAACAATGAGGTATATCTTCAACATTTGAAACAATGTTTCTGGTTGATTATAAGTGAGTGGAGGATGATTCCATCTATGACTCTTATTGTCACTCCCCTTTAGTTGTTTTGACTAACTATAAGTGAATATAAAAGTCAGAAATTTATAAACAAATTGGTATCTGTGATATACAACTCACATAACACTTTTAAGTTTATCATAATCAATGTAAATTCATCTCAGATATAAAACTTGTCAATAATTTAAATATGTTCAACTGGGATACATTTGTCATTAAAACAGAAAATTAGAAATGACACTGAGATCAACAAAAAGCAAACTCTGTCAACAATTTAACACAGTAACAATATTGACAAAATTTTTTGGGTTAGTTGTCTATACCTATGTTATTGTAAAGTTTTTCTAACGTTAGAACTAATTGTAATAAATATGTAGATCATTACTTTTACTTTCTTGTATTCATTATTTATACATTTTCTTTTATACTTTTTTTATATTTCTTGTATACAAGAAAAGATATATGTAGCATAAAATAAGTAATGCTGCAAAAATTTCATGTCAAGGTTTTTATGGAAATATTTATAAAATGGATGTTTTGGGGGTTTCTGATATAGAAAAAGGGTATTTTTCAAAACATTGGTCCATCAACGGTCTATCTATAAACAAAAATACGATTTAAACTATACACAGGATTTTCACCAAAATCGATATGGCTTCTTGAAGGTTCTGCAAAATTATGTAATCATTTAATTTCTAATCAGATCATTTAATTTTTAGAGGAACTGTACATGAAGCCCCTAGAACTTTTCCAAATTGTATCAAAAATGCCTTCAAATTTTTTCTTCAATTTTTGCTCAAATAAAACAATGTGTGCTTATAAGCATAAGACTGATTTTCATTAAAACCTATGAAATTTTGAAAATTGCAAACTTTCAAAATGTTTGGACTCCTGCTACAATTACTTTTTGAAGATAGTTTATTTTGTAATGAAATACATTCTTCAATGTTAGATTTTTAAGTCTTTCCAACTACATTTTTCAAAATACATATGAATAGTTTTCATGAAATTTAGAGTCGTATTCAACTACTTTTCAAAAGTAGAAGAAAAACAACACCATTTTTTTTTTTTAATTTAATTTAATTTTTATTTTTTGCTCAAATATAACAGTTTGCTTAATAATATGATGTTGGTCCAATTTTCAATTAAATGTTATAAGTTTTGAAAATTCAACTTTTTCCTTTACTTTCTCTGTTCCTACACCTTAGATATTGAAGCTAGAGGTTTCTTTCTTATGTAATCTACTGCTCAGTATTGGATTTTTAAATTTTTATAAACACTTTTTTTAAAAATATTAGTAGTTTTCAAGAACTTTTGAGTTAAATAGGGAGATTTTGTTAGATATGACACCAGTTTAAGAAACAGCTGTTCACCTGTATCCAGATATTAGAATAGTATGAAAAGATTCCAAAAATACTCATTAAACACTGAAGCAATCTTAGTACTAGGAGAGAGTAAATTTTACTCTCAGACATCAAGACATTCACATACTGTAAGAAATCAAATATACTTCGGGGTTGTTATCACACTAAGATTATGGGCATATTAACATTGAGAAAGTGAATACTGCAGGGAGGTGGTATCTAGTACAGGTGGAGCATACTAGGAGGTGGTATCTCAACACACCATGACAGGGTGTAAAAATATATGCTAGTGAGTACATTTTACTATCACTGACATTCTAGGGTTAAGAGTTTTTCAAGAGATGACTGAAATGTTGAAAGAATAGTTGTCACAATATTAATATATTATGTAACCATTATCAATAATGTGGGCAATTTCATGTTGTAGTACCACAAGTTAAATCATCTGATGATAAGACTTTGAAGAGACCTTAATGATAAAAATTATTATTCATATCCTTTGATATAATGTTTTTGCTGTCTTTTGTTACAATCTATCTCCTACAAGACTGACATGGCAACCATAGTCTGTCACAATGCTTGGATTATGTAATATTGAAATCAAAATCATTCTGTAATGATATCTTATGCACTTAGTATAAATGATTATTGGATTGTCAGAACCATTATCATTAATTTATAGCTAAGATTGACAAAATGTTTTTTGAAATTTTTGGCAAACTATTTACCTTTGAACATTGTGAGAATGTGTGTAACAATAAGTTTTGTTCCAATGATTTCATACAGAATTTAGGTGTTTTTTCGTTCTTTCTTGTTTTTCCTTTTCTTTTCTTTTTTCTCTTCAATTTTTGTACTTCTTTTTCTAGTTTGCTTTATTCTGATTTTTCATATTCACTTGATAGTAAAGTGGGTACTTTATGTTATTATATTTTTCAAAAGTTAATTTTTATAGAAGCTTAATCTCAAAAGTTTGAAAGGTATTTGAAGTTTCAAAATGTATTCTAAAAAATTTTTATTTTGGCTCATGGAATACAAAAAGGTGAAATAAAAGTCAACTATGATTTTTCATTGACCTCTGTTGAATTTCTCTAAATTGTAGATCTTTTAGCAAGAAGAGATTGCGAGAGCTTGAATCTTCCAGGTACACTGCACCACCTTAGATCACATTGGAACCTCACCAATAGCAGGGTTATGCTACCAAATAATAAAATAGTGCAATATTCTCTAAGATCTTTCAGAGATTCCTAATATAAAATATTAAGAACGTATAAATAATTTTCACATTAAAAAATCAATAAATATACAGTTTGATTTAAATTAATTAAAATGCAAAATACATTTGGTAATATTTTCCTTCAACTCAGAGATGCTTCAAAAGTATACTTATAAGCAAAGACTGATGAAGAATTGTTACAAAAAATTATTAATTTTCTTAATTGTTAATTATTTGTTCTAGTGCAATTGAGACTACTATGATTGTGAATTAACAGATGCTTTTAACCCTTTTAGTCATATTGTCCCATATATAGTACTTCTTTTTTTTACATTTAATATATTTAGAAATTATTTTGTGCAAGATTTATTTATTATATCACATTCATTATTTGTTTTAATGATACATTTTGGGTTGTTTTGTAACACAACAATATGTTTAAAAGCCCATCAGACCAGGCTGATGAAATGAATATCAGTGATAATTGCATTTGTTTATTTCCTGTTGTATGACATCAGTCTATTTATGCCTGCTCACAATACTTTTTTTATCACTGTCAAAACTAAATGCTTTGTAAGATATTTAAGTGTACCATTGTTGATATGCCGAAGTTGAAGTTTGAGGGCTTCAATCAATCATGTACACTATGACTGACAATTGTCTGCATAAGAACAGATGAGTAAGTAAATATTCCAATATCACAAACAAATTTGTTGATGATCATTGTCAAATAGTCAATGATAGTCAAATTTGTTGATGTATTATACATATTACACACAAGAACCAGATAGTGAGTAAATACATAGAATACAAGAGATGTAGAACACAAGAAGATTAACATGGCAAATTAAAAGAGATTATTGACAGGAATGGGTGAAATCGCTGGTGAGGGATGCACAGGTCCCCAAAGGATAGATTTTAATATCACAAGAATGCTCAGAGCTGACACAAGGGTCAATATTTGCACAAACTCATTCCTGAGAAGTGTCATTTTGGATTGTGAATGAAATGACAAACACACAGACAATACAAAAATTGCAAACAAGAAATTGTGCCACAGATATCAAAAAAAGAGCTTGAAAGGATACTAATAAAAGCTAAGAACAGTAAAAGTCTCGGAGTAGATGAAATTACTATGGAACTAATAAATTATGGGTCTAAAGAACTTGAGGACATCATGTTACGAACTGCTCAACAAAGTTTGGAAAGCATACCCAACCCCAAAAGTATGGCAGACTGGCACAATTATAAATGTGCACAAGAAAGGATTGAAAACACTGCAATGACTAGTCAGAGATAACCCTTCTACCAACACCATCAAAACTCTTTGCCAACATCTTAAGAAACAATGAATATGGTGAAACATTCCTGGGAGAGGAACAAAATGGATTCAGAAAAGGGACAAGTACAAACGATGCCATATTCACAAATCAAACAATCCTGGACCAATGCAATGAAGAGAATTTGCCAACTTACCTATTGTTCATAGACTTTGAAAAAACATATGATATAGAGAATTGATGTGGAAAATACTGGAAGAAGAAAAGATACCTACAGAAGTAAGAAAAGGAATTCAAAGTCTCTATGCAGACTCACAGATGAGTATTTAAATGAATAATGAGAATGTGTCACAATCTTTCACAACAAACAGAGGACTAAGACAGGGATGCAGTGTTACCATGCCTATTGAAAATATATGTCAACCATATCATCAAGGAATGGAAATTACAATCAAGAGGAGAATAAATCTAAGTAAAAGACAAAAGATCCAAACAATCATTTACACAGATGATGTAGTTATAATAATGGTATCAGAAGATGACTTTCAAATTGCAGCAAACAAATTGCATAAATCAGCACTGAAACATAGCATGAAAATTTCCGCAAGACAAAATCAATGGCATATCAAGGAAAAGAAATGAGAAGTGTCAAAATTGTCATTAATGGACAAATAGTAGAATAAGTATCCATTTTTAATTACTTAGGCAAGGTCACAGATCAAAGGACACAGAAAATAAAATCCAGAAAAACAACAGAACAAATAGACTAATCAAACGACATTTCAGAAGGGATATGACTCAAGATATTAAATTAAGAAAACATCATATGATTTCAAAACCAATACTCATGTATGCATAAGATGTTTAGACAATGAAAGGTAGGGATTGGTAAAGACTGGAGTCCATGCAGATATCTACTTCATCTCACAGAGGACACATAAAGGGATTGGCAAAGAAATAAAGAAGAAAAGGGCTTCAAACAAAGAATGTAGTAGAAAAAATAAAGGAAGGTCAGAAGAAACGGATTACTCACATCAACAGAATGAAGCAAGGAAGCTTCCCAAAGACAGTATTGAAGGATAAACCATTAGGGCGAAGAGATGTGGGGAGACCACAAAAGAAATGGTTAAATCAGGAATACTTGTAGGAGTATGATGTACCCACGATGATGATGAGTGAGTAAATCATCCAAAATCATAGTCAAATTTGTTGATGCTATGGGCCTACTCTAGTAAATATCCAAACTGCAATGCAAAAACAGTAAATCAAAGAATATAATGTAATATACATTTATGTGTAGCAGTGGTAGAGACTGTTTCAAAAACTTTGCATTATTTAGCTATCCAACTTCAAAAATTATTGAATTAATCTAGTACATTTTGCCCTTGTCTACAGAACAACCCCAAACTCCCACCTAATACGGTGGTCACAGTGTACTATATATGAAACAATTTAAATTGTGGATGTAAGTGAACTGATTTTTTTTTCCTCAATGCCATTAGTTAAAATGAGACTATACAAAATTTGAATTTTTTGTTCTCTGAAAATAATAAATGGTGATTGGAAAGATGGATAAGGAAGTCAGGTTACAAACCCTTTTCTTGTTTCCGACGTTTCCGCTTATTGCAAATCTTGACTGCACAAACCGAGAGGATGATGGCAACAATAAAGAAAAGGAATCCTCCCACAACACCAGCTGTAATAGCCTTATGCTTTACTCTTGCTGGTACTGGGTACTTCACTTCATCACTACTTTCATAACTTTTCAGTGAGTTGGCCAGTACACGGAAATAGTAAGTACGTCCTCCCACTAAATTTTTCACTAAAAAAGAAAAGTTAAAAGTAATCAAAGCTTCAGATAATTTTTACCATCAAGATTTGATAAGCAAATAAATAATTAAGGACATCTATACCTAGATAAGAGGTTTCTTCAGGTCGTATCTGCCCTTTGTTGAGTGTCTTCCAATCACCATCAGTGCGGTACTTGATAGTATAGTAGTGAACAAGGTGGGACCGTTCAAGGGGTACTTCCCATGAGATGAGGAATCCATTTTTTTTCTCGGTGACTGTCAGGTTGCGGGGCTGGCCTGGCTTGGGACCTAAATGTTAATCAATTTACATGTCAAATAATTACTGTTGAATACTTTTCAGTGTGACATTCATCAGATAAAATGTGTTCCAGAATTTCTGTCACAACTAATTTGAATTACAGAGAACATATAGATAAAATAACAAACTTTTACAAATGTAAGAAATAAAATTAAAATGACTATTACTAACAAGAAATTTACTATGAGATTTTGTGTTTTAAAAAATAAATGCTGTTTAGTTTCAAAGTAGTTTAGACAGAAACAAAAATTAATATTACGTCACAATCATACATTAATTGGTTCAATGCTTCAAGCAAGATTATGAAAAGGGAATCAACATGATTCAAACATATTCACTTCAATTAATATCAGTTACAATCATAATACAGATATAAAGGTACATTCATTCACAAGACAAGGCAAAATATGTTAAAAGCCATAAAGTAAATGCATGCAAAGTAAGCCGTGTAACCCAATTTAAATATGAAAATCCAGCATGCTATCTTACCTTTCAAAGCTCTTCTTTAATGAACAAGTCAAAAATACAAAGTACATATATATATCAGAGTAGATTACGGAGTGATGAAGAAAATATACAGGTGGAACTAAGAAGAACAATTAAAATACTATGGAAAATAATGAAGGGAAGGAATCATCAGATCAATTACGTGTAATGAATATCAATTTTTAATTATGTGAAACAGAAAGCTTAAAATAGAAACAATAATTTGGATACCCTTTTTGTATCCAGTACCTTTTGGTCGCAGGACTGGTGGGAAATATGAGACTCCTGTGGAATCAGTTGGAAAGACAATAAGACTATAATCAAAAATGTCTGGAATGAAATAAAACAATGCAATAAAGGCAAAACCCAAATAATAATGTCATTCAAAACAAAATATAGCAATTAAATTTGTATAGATAAAATTTACATGCAAATAACTCAGAGAGTCCAGAAACAGATTCACATTTGTGTCTTTCTACTGCTATCTCACTAACTTCTTTCCAGTATTATATATTTTAATGTTTTTTAACAAACTATCAAATCATTTGTATATGAATTTAATAATTAGCCTTTATACATTGTCATTCATAAAAAAATTTTAATAAAAAATGTGAAATTATGTGCATGGAACTTCATGAAATATTCAAACTTTATTCTTTCACTCAATAATTTCTTAATCCTGAATACACATGCACAATTTGCCACACTGTGATGCTTCATACATTAACATTGCACAAGAAAAATATTAATAAAACATTTTTTCATTTTGAAGACCTGATTATTATGTACAGGTGATTTTTCATTTATAAACTCTCATATTACTTAATGATAGTCAGTATGTTATGTAAAGTAAATTCATTATAAAGAATAATAATAGTAAATTGAATTCAGTGTCAAATGCAGCCTAGAAGTAAAGAGAAAACAAAAATTTTACACAGAGATAATTCCTGTAACTACTGGAAATATGATTCATAAATAAACAGTTTCCTGAACATTTACTACATTCTTCAATAATTGTCTTATTCATTAATATTGATAGGCAGCAGAATGGATTTTTGATATTGAAGGCATTTTTTGTAGTATTCTGAAATTAAATTTAATAGGTAAAATATTTCTATACATTGTTGAAAATATCGTATCCAGATATTTACAAAATAGATAAAAATAATTTTTGCTTCTTCAAAAACATATGGCATGTGGAACTAAATTCACTGGAATTTGGAGTTAATATTTCTAAGGAGAAATTATATGAAAATATTAAATGTTTATTTATTTTGTTTTAAATAAATAATATATTTCATATACAACATAGAGGCTGCATTTATCTTGTGGTTCACTTAAATAAATTATAAATTAAAAACAACATTTGTCAAAACATATTTTGAAGGTGTCTGGAGAGCTCATCACTAACAAACTAAACTTAGGTGCTTTTATTTTGATTCCTAGAGGGATATCTCACTTTATAGTTATTTTATTTACCATCTTTTATATAATTTCACTTTAGATGTTGGACCTGTACCACAATGACAAATGGGAAATGCCTTCCTTAAATGTTAGAGAAATTCAGTCATGAAATCTATGAAGCGCTCTGATGAGAAAGGTCACCTGACAACAATAAACCAGGCTATAAAGGGCTCTAATTTTGAATTTTAAGTTTCATTATTCTGAGATATACAATTGTAATTTATTTTATTGATAGATGGATTTAATTTCAACAGTATTCAAACAATATTGAATGTGTGGATATAAAATACACGTTTGAAAATTATGTATTCAAAAGTTCATATTCTGAAGCCTTCAATTTCTTTGAAACTGTTTGTGGACTTCTGGTACAATATTCATATTTCAAATTAAAATACTTCAACCACATGTAATAGGTATTAACTCACTCATGCTTTGCTTCTTTGTACTCTGCAATCACTTAAATTTTAACAAAATACAAAACAATACATTGGTTCTAGTATTAAAAGTGTATCCTGCTTACAAGTGTTTCAATCAGATGCACATACTCCAGGCACATCAATTCCTACAAAGGTAATGCTTTGTGACTATGAAACATCAGCATATTAAAATACATAATACTTCCTCATAAAATGTGCATGAAATTCAAGTGCACTGAAACTGATTCCTCATGCACAGGTACACATCAGAAGGACTTGGTGGACCACAAAACACTAGTAAAGCATTTGGTAAGCACACACGGACTCAAGGCAAAACAAGGACGTGATTAATGGTAAGGTGAGTCTTACCAGCAGGGGGGATGGCTGTCGGGCGCATGAGAGCATCTGTGAGCACGGGAGATTAACATTATTTTTTGATAAAGTAGCATACCCTAAGTATTTTATGAGTCTCAAACTATGCAAAGAAAGATAAATATATGTGAAATACTTAATTAGCTAAATTATCAACTCCACCAATAACATTATTGAGTCATTGAACTTTGATTCTGACTTTTCAAGAAGTTTTTTTTGTTTAATAAACATACTTCATCTTAATGATTTCTAAGATATAAATTAGATTAAAGCTATTGTTGTTGTTTTTTATGACACATAGTATTCAACTTGTTGTGTATTCCTCAAATTTATTAAAAAATTTGATAGGAATGTTAGAGGAATATATTAATTTAGTACATGTTAAATAATTTTATGGCAAGTATTCAAGTGAAGATGGAATAAAGAGTATGTAAGTTTCACAATTGAGAATTGGGAGATATGAACATTTTAAAATAAAACAAATGAATTTAAGTAATTTGTATTCTTTCATGTGCCTTAAAGTTTTATCTCTTTGTGGAGTAACTAATGCTGGTGAAAAGTTATTAGCTGGAAGGAGCAAGTATACAATTTTTGGTGTCCAACATCTGTTATCTTGGTAACACCCAAGCTCTCTCATGTTACAATAAACATTACAGAATAATATGCACCTTTGAAATCAAAGTCAAATGCTACAATTTCATATAATTTACAAATTTAATTTTTAAAAGGATATAATTAAAATACTAGTGTTTTGAAGATGCAACCATTGACAACGTAAACATTAATTAGTATTATTTGAATTATAATGATTAATAATTCATTAAAATTTCACTTCCTAAACATTTTTAGTTACCCATCTTTAACATTTGAAGGAATTACTCATTAAGCCTCTTCCATTTCAAACAATATACATTTGTCAACATTGAGCAACAGTTTATCTAACCTCATAATAAAATTAAAATTAATCTATTCCCTACCGCATTACATTTTTTCAAAGAAGGTACTTAAATATTTTGTAATACATAAGATCTGTACTGATCCACACCAAAGATTCACATACCAAATGCTAGAGATTTGTGAACAGAAAAGTGACGTCATTAGTAACTTATCCTTTCCCCTCACATGTAGAGAAACAAATTTGGAGATTCCATGATGACAATCATGAAGTTACAATACTTTTTTTTTTTAATGGATTTCCACATTTTAATATTTTCCTGATGAATAAATAATTATTTGGAAGATTTCAAAAGTGTTCTTCACTAACTATGAATTTCTAAAATATTCACCAAATTTTATTCAGAATAGATGATAAACAAAAATGAAAATAACTGAAATAACAATTTGAATATGACAGTGAACAAATATTTGTCCTAAAAAGTGTTATATTTCATAAAACATTCTGATGTTAAAAGGTAAGATGGTTAGGTTATTTTTGCAAAGCATGAAGTATTATTTATTTTGGAAATTCTATTTCATCAAAATATATTTTGATATAATGGCATCACCAGCATATAAACCATTTCACAAAAATTAAATTTATACTGTACTTTTTGAAGAACAAGTGAAAATTAATGTAGCTGCATACCCTTAGTGCGAACTGTGATGACTTTGCTAAGCATGCCGTCACCTAATAGATTTTTTCCAATCACTTGAAACTCATATGTTGTTCCTGGAGTAAGATTATCGATCTTCACTTGAGTGCTGCCAGCTGGAGTAACTGGTATGGTGGACCAGTCTTGAACACCATGTTCACGATACCTGCAATTAAGTAATCTCTACTTCAAATTTGCAAGATCAGAAACACATTCACAATAATAATGGAATTAACAAACAATGAAAATATCATCATAATTCTAGCAAACAATCCAATGAAACTTTTGAATAATTGATTTTAAGAATTTTTTTTTAATTCTATGAATCTATACAACTCAAGAGAAAAATACTCTGGGAATGCAGGGCATTAGGGGTAAGTTGTCAGGGATGATGATGAAAAGTAGATGAAGAGAAAGAAAAAGTTATAGAAGATGAAAGGGGAGAAAAAGAAAAAAGAGAAGGGAAAATGAGAAAAAGAAGAAGAAAAGGAAATTCATCTCATTTCTTCATTTCCTTCTTCATCTTCTTTCTTCTCATTCTCCTCCTCCTTCTTCTTCCCTCTTCTTTTCCTTCTCCTTCCCTTCCACTTCTTTATTTTCCTCCTCCTCCCTTTTCTCTTTTTCCTCCTTCTTTTTTTACTCTGTGTCCATTTTGAAGTATCTGCTTAAGTATCTTAAGCATAAGCACGGAACACAGTGGGGACTTATCCTCTCCAAATATTTTGACATATATACAGTAGTTTTGTTATAGCTTCATAAGAGCAAAGGCTTCTATGGCCGGAGTCAGTAGCTACTTGGCTGTCCAGGAGACACTACATCCTAGGCACAGGTGTCAATGCTTTGGCTGCCATTCTGCAACCTTCCTCAGGATGAAATGCATTTCGCCCTGAGGGAGGTTGCAGAATGGCAGCAGCAACTTTGGCACCTGTGCCCAGGACCCAGCAACCCCTGGATGGTCAAGTAGCTTCTATTTTTATAGCACCATCTTTCTTTTTGTTAAATACACTTTCAGTAAAACATATAACCATATAGAGACTGAAAGGTTTACATGTCGCTCACAAAATTGTTTTGTTGTCCTTTTTAGCTAAAGCATCAAAAATGCATGGGAAACAAAAAATTATGAAATTAAGGAAGTCCATGTTCCTCCCATGAACACGCACTTTCATATCTAACAAAAAGGATCAATAAGTACATTTCTTTAAACCACTACTACCACAGCCATCTATTATATTAATCGACTATGCAACTACTCCAACCACTGCCACAGCCACCACCATCATCTCCGTGGCTGCTATCTTTTTTCATGTTTGTCAGAGTTCAGCTTACTTGATGAAAAGCTGTAAGGTAATTTGACCTTTCTTAATCTATCTTGTTCATCTTGTTAACATCAATAAATCAATAAGAAATTGCCATGGCTTAAACTACTATTCCACCTAGGTACTTGTGTTTAAATCACTTCTTTTGATGTCTCTCCCAAATTTTACATGCTGAGGATGCCCATGATCTTAAGATGAATATGTTGGAGTTTACTTTATTACAAAAGGTATCCACATGTTCAAGTTAAGTTTTATCAAGTACATTCCTAAAACTATAAGTCAGCCTGTTTAATTAACTTTGTTATCTCTTCCACTTCAATATTTTGAAGAAGATTGAAAATGATTGATACAGTGTTATCAGCATTTAATTTTAATGTAGGCAACCTATAAGCAACTTCGTAAAGTATTTAAAGATTCAGTGAGATTAGTTTCTAGATTACATAAATTGGGCCCAGAACCCACTTGTTAATGTTGTATCATCTGCTTAAAAAATTACAGAGAATTAAAAGAACTTGAAATATCATTAATATGTATCAGATCTGGCAAAGGTCTAGACACAATTCCTTCATAGTACAAAATACATCTATATTAACTATCCAAATTAGATTTAACTCCAAATAATAAATTTTCAGATTGCCAGAAAATTTCTGCACATTATGTGCTGTGAGATACGATCTTATGAGATCATGTACTGCACCCTTTATTCCACAATTGTCTAGGATTTTTTTTTCTCTTTGGTGTTTTTTTTATTTATTTATTTATTTATTTTCTTTTTCATTTCATCAAAGTGAGATGCACTTTCAAATGATTTTGAAAGGTCAATGAATATACTTACTGCATTTCTGTCTGATTCCAAATTTCCAAGGAATTAAAAACTGAACTCAACAGCAAAAATGGTAGGTATACCTTTCTTGAAGCTGCGTTATGGTTTATTACAGATATTACAACTTTGCAGTATACTACTTAGTCTTTCTAAAATTACTTTGTGTTTCTACAACTTCTATGTTCTCAATGTCTTGTGTATTTTTTGTTAATGTGATCTCACAATATTAACTTTTGGGGGATTTAGAAATGTGAAGGGAGAGGAACAACAGCAAATCTTGACCCAGTTACTTGGCTGGGGGTCAAATATCTGTCACCATCAGGACTCAAAGTTAGAACCTGCCAGTCAATGAAGTTTCAATTGAGAACTCATTACCCACCTGCATATATGCACCTGATAATAAAACAATTACATAAATGTTAAAATTTTAATTTTTCATGAGATCTTAATCATCCTGAATTGAACAAGGCATTTTACAGCTTATAGGTACTAAGACTCTCCTACAATGCTATCCAAATTACGTTGATTTTATCATATGTACAAAAATACATAAATCTTTCTGCACTTCTAGAATTCTTTTAGTGGAGACCAGTACTTGTGTAGCTATATAATTTATATTTCTTGAAAGAAATATAAACAATCAAGTGTTTCAAGTAATGAAAAATAATAATTTTGACATACAATAATTATTTGGATTTGTTTGCTTCTTTCCTCATTGTTTCTTATTATCACGAGAAAATGGCACATTAGGTGCTGCTTTCCTCTATGAGATAAACATTGAAATACTGGGAATGTGAAAAATTGAGGTATGGTATATTAGCATAATAAAACAAACATAAATTATATCAGCACAAATATGTGTTTAGAGAAACTGGTCAACATCTTGCACATTTTGAAGAAAATTTCTCTGTACTTTGTAGATGTATCTAAATGTTTTATATTATATTAATTTTTGAAAACCAGTTAATAATATCTATGCTACAGAGTTGTTATTCATTTCCAAAAATATTTGTTTTCAGTTTCAATCCATTCAATGATGCAATCAGCCATAATAATAAAAAAATGTGACTTATTTTCCACTCAATTAAAATTATTTTTCCAAAATCTATTTATTAGTTGGAAAAATAACATTTAACAATATATTTGTATGGCCAAATTAAAAGAAGTGGCATTTTTAATATCTAGTAGACAAGTTAGTCCACTAGGCAAGTTAATGCTTCAATTCTTATGATAAAACAATATAAAACATGGTGAAGATATAGATAATCTTCAAACATAACTAAAATACAGTACCATGAATTTTATTTCGAAATCCTTTAATAGTAATGTTCCACTATAATGTATCTTCTTTGAAACCGAACAATTATTATGGTATATATTATTACGGTAAATTAGACATTTCTCCAAAAAGCCAAAAATGTTCCAAAATGTCCACCCAAATTCTGTTACTAAAAGAATGGATATAAACTCGTTAAACATATCAAAAATGTATTACTTAGTAATATTACATATGATTCAGATAAATAATCTTGTCAACAAAATGACAAATGTGAAAAATTGGTTGATATTCTTAAACTTAGGTCAGTAAATAGTCAGTATTTAATAGTTAATGTCAGAGAATTTATAGAAACATTATTAACTTTGCAACATTATGAAGAAAATACATTTGTGGGTTTGCATTTTTGGATCTTTTAAATTTTATTGAATAAAATGAAGATGCTACATTGACAAATTTCCTCTATTTCTTTCTTGTCGTTATCCTCACTGTTATGTATTGGACAAAGCAGTGATTCAGTCTATTGGAATTTATCACTTTTGTTCTTCTATAACATTGATCATAATTTGTCAAATTGGTTCCTTCAATTATTTTTTAATATAATGTATTGAAAATATGATTCCAGCAAGTTTCTTGTTCTTACAATTTTAGGAATGTGACATTTTTTATTGCCTGGCCCCCTTCCCAGGTGCCATCTACTGGTGCCTGAGAGACCTTCCAGGGAGCCCCCTCATGCTCCCTCAACATCATACCAGAGTAGTCTTTCTTCAGTCCATTTCAGTCTTATACCTTTACAATTATAGCTGAGGTAGGCCACAGGCCTATCTTGTTGCCTGTACTATTAATGTGGATGAAAGGAGCCATTTCCTCAGTCACACTCACAGTTACCAGTCAGGGCAAGTGATTAGGGTGTATGTAGGAGCTAAATGAGGTACTGGGAATGTACCCTATGCCACAAACATAACTAAGAGATCAAGGAAGTCAGCTTGCCTAGCTGTAATAGGTACTGGTCTCACATGTAAGCCTCTCTACTGCTCAGATCAACTCGGAATGACAGGATGTATTAGGAAAGGAGATGCATGAGGGGTGGAAAAGCCAAACATGCCAAACAAGGGTGATAACACCCATACCTACATACAGGAATTACTGATGCACTCAAACCCAATTTGTATCAGGAAGCAAGAGTTTTCAACATTACATGATGACAGAAGAATGATATTAAGAAATAAGAGATACAGGATTGAAATCATATTATATTATACATACATAAACACAGAGGCTCTCTATACCACAATTACAATTCTGGAATGTGCATTCAGTAATATATTTTGACATCACAAAGATGGGAATAACAATGTATCAGTAGATTATAGCACTTTTAAATAATGACATATTTAAAAAAGGTGAAAAGTCTTGTATATATTTCTAACAAGCTAATTTTATTTTTTAGAGAAAATTGCTTAAGCAAAAACAGTGATTCCCAATGTGTCATAAAGAAATTTCAAATTTTATAAATGGTAATATAGTCTATTAACTGAACAAAAGGAAATTTTTTAAAGAAACTTACCATATTGTGTAATCTTGTTTGTAATCAGGTCCACCACTGTAACCAGGCAACCATTGTAGTGTTACAGCTAATTCACTAGCATTCCCAGTTAGGTTGTACGGTGCATGAGGCTGAGTACCTTCCACCACCAATTGGGTGGCAGAAACAATGGTTGCTACTTCATTTGATGCTACACACTGATAATAGCCAAAGTCTGTGCGACGTAATCCTTCAATAGTGATGTTACTTCCAACCTTTCTGACCCGAGTATGTTGCAATGGAGTTCCATCCCTCTGCAAAATAAATTTTATCAATTTAATATATTGTCAAAACACAATACAGAGAGACTAAAATTTCAAGATTTACTAATTGAGAAAATAGTATCTGAATCCACTGAAACAGCAAACGATCACAGGATTTAAGAGAGTAAATAATAATCCAAGGGCATCAAATCATTGTTTAAATACTTGCCTCAAAAGGTCTTATTGAAAGTATAAGTCTATTTACAGACATTTGTGACACAATACATCAACATACTTCAGCAAATTTTGAAAAAATCTGGAGAAATGTATAGTTAGTATCTCATTAGTAAGAGATTGGTATCAGGCACTAAAAACTCCAAAATTGTTAGGTAAAATTGTATGCTAAAAATACTTAAAATGGTTCTGAAATAGGCATTAAAAATGTATATATATAATTTCCAAATAACTACTGTCACTGTAAGGCAACACATGTCTATCAAGAACACAATAAGAGTGAACATGAACATATTTTTTTACACATATCATGCTAATAAATTAAATAAACATTTAAATCATACTCAGTGTAACTAAAAGTGATCTCCAAGTTAATCAGTTATGATAATTCCTGTGCTTATTTACCGCCATGAAGAATTTAAAAATAAATATTTCATAAATAAGTATAAACAATGGACTTAATAATGTATAAATAAAAATATGTATGTATTTGGCATTATTGGGTTGGTATTCCGACTTCGCTGGCCAGCTACCGGTGTCCCCCATGCCTGGCTCTTGTTAAATTCCCATGCTTGGGGGCAAGAGCTACATGAGCCAAACATAACGTATTCTCTTCACCATAACTAGCAAGATCCACCAGCATGAGCTTTTCTTCATCACACAACTACAGAAACTGGGACAATTTTAAAGAAAAACTACAACTATTTTTGCCTCAGCTGGGAATCGAGCCCAGGACCATAACACGGGAGGCTAGTACGCTGCCCATGAGCCATCCCAGAGGTCTATAAATGAAAATAAATAATGGATATTCCTAATCTGTAGTAAATAAAAGAATGAAAATCTTTGAAAAACTCAGACAAGTGTATCACTGTGTAACAGAAATTGATTTAGATATTGGTAGACTAGAAAGTTAACTCAGCAAATGAATTTAATAGGAATTTGTAGAGAGAAATAGTCAAAATTATCTTTGCTTCACCTTCACATAACAAGTCAGTCATTTATATGTTATCTGTAATAATACAATATAGGCATGTTTCCTAATATATAGATGCTACTCATTAAAATTTACCTCAGATCATTCATTGTGTTATGACACCCATATTTATTACCAAATAATATCAACACAACATGACATGAACTAGTACAGTAGCCTACAAATAAAACCAAGCGATGAAATATAAATTTAAAATAAATAAAAAAATAAAATAAAATAAAAATAAAAAAGGGAAGATAAAAGTTAATTTTTGAGAGGGGAATGTGCAAAATAAAAGAACAATAAAGATGGTGAAATTATATAAACAGAAAAGAAAACACACAATACCCATATTATGCATTCACTTTATACATTTCAATTACAGAGCCATTATATGTACAGAATTTCAGAAAATATACCAAAGTTAACACATTAGTTTGTAATAATAATTTTTATGCTTGTGATTATCAAATCTACTTTCAAACACATTTGAACTTTCAAATAAATTTATTTAAAAAAAAAAAACAATACTTACTCGTTGCCAATTGATTGTTGGCTTTTGGGTCCCTTCTGCCTCCTGAGCCTCACAGTGCATCTCAACTGAATCACCCACTTTTCGTTGGTACAAATTATCGGGTTCAACAGTAAACACAGGAGGTTTTCTCACCAGAACTTCCATTCCTCCAGACGAACCTTGGGTTCCTTGTGCATTATATGGAGTGCATGTGTACCGGCCCTGATGTTCCTCCTTGACCTACAAAATAAACACAATTTTTCTCCATGCAATAAAAATATGAGAGTAAAAAAGAATTATGATTAAAAAAGCTGGTGTCTCCTAATAGTTTAATACTTCACAATTATCTTCCTTTTTTTTTTGCCTTGCCAGTAATAGGCCTGCAGCCAATTTAAATCTCACTATCTCTTCCTTAATTTTCCCCTTCTTTATTTACTCAATGTATTCCATTGCTTGTTTTGAAATCATTTGGAAAGGCATACCAATGGCATGCTCTCTCTGTTTCTCTTTAGTCTATACTGTTTGATTATTAATTACATTCCCTATTTATTGATTATGGCTTGTTTATTAGTTCATTTCTAATTTTGTTTTCTCTGATGAATCTTGTTACTGACCTAAAAAATTTCATTTCCAGTGTTTCTGAAAGTTTTAGTTCCTTATTTCACAACGTTTAGCATAAAATGGGAATTGCTATTACCTTACAAAAGTTTTAATTGTGTTTCTTTTACTTGATCTTCCCTTGAATTACCTTCTGTGCTATATAATCATTGCATATATACATTTTTCTGTATGCCCTCATCTTTTTTATTCAATATGTCCCCAGCCATGAAAATGAGATGTATTCTATTGCCCTGTTATTGAGAGCTATTTTGTTTCCCAGTGAATTCAATGCCATAGATTAAGTTTTCCTCATTAATATGATCAGATTATGGGCTTCATGATGTTTATTTAGCCAACACGATGTCATCTGTAATTAATCTTCATTGTCTTCTATGATAATTTGATTATCACAAAAAAAACAACAATATGTTGATTTATTTATTCAATTCAATAATTTTGCCTGATTGTGAACTACATTTTTCCATTCTCGAATCATGTCTTCTATGTGGATGTTAAATGAGTTGGTTTTGTACCTCATCCCTATTTTACATAATCCTAACATTAAAGAGCTCATTTTCAAACAAATGAATAGTAAATCTAAACTAATAGAAACATTCCTTCAAAATCTTCAACTGTCTCAACTGCCTGATCTCTTTTTTTGTTCAGGAAAAGAAGAAAAGAAAAGAAGGGAAAAAAGAAGAAAAAAAAAAGGGGGGGGAGGGGAAAAAAAATCAGAAAACCCTTGAATATCTTTGAAATCATTTTCTTTAAAACCTAGAGGTTTCCTTTCTACATTCTTTCATGATTTTAATGTAATTGTTACCTATTTAACATATCTTACTACATATGCCTACAAAGTAGTAACCAATAAACTGTTTGTTTTTTTGTTTTTTTTCATCTCAGGACACACAGGAGACATGTTGAAGGGTCAGAATATAAATACCATGAGCATCTTGGAACCTATGAAAGATTCTTAAAGTCCATAAATTACCTTCTGATACTTATGTTCAAGAGAGAAAGAAGAGATCATATTCACTAAGTGCTCAGAAGTTAAATCTTGATATTAGTAAATTGCTTATATGCAACTAATGACGCTTTCCGTATTGAAATTATGTTACTCGATAATATGCTCTAAATAAGATACAATAAACTGAATACATGTAACTACTACCAATATATTATATTGTAGATATTACTGTAAATCAGTCACTACATTGATTTCAAAGGGATTAATGCACATAAAATATTCGGAAAAATAGCACAATTAACAATTTGCACATATTAACAATTAGCTTTTTGTAATATTAACAATTAAAATAAAAATTTTAAAATATTCTTATTACATTTTTTAATTTCTCTTTTAAGAAATAATGTTGTATTTTTGAAAAATCAATAAGACTTTCTAGAGGAATAAGTGCCAAAACTGTGAAATTCTAACATGATTTAGTAAAAAGTTCAATAAGGGCAAGTTTATAGTACAATATTTCCCTTACATCAATTTGAAAATCAGACAGGGGGAGTATTGTCTGATTAGAACCACATTGTTCTAATTCCACTTCAATTGTGTATGACAAGTTTCACAATTTCAATTGTGTATGACGAGTCAGATATGATGTATGCACGTGCACAAGTTTTCCTGGGTTCCAGATTTTAGTTTTCTCTTACTATAAACTATTATGGCACTTTTTTATAAAATCTGGTTTTCATGTTCAGTTTTATATTGAAAATGCATGCTTTATGATCATAAGGTGTTAAAAATTACTGTTACATTTAGTTCTTACTCCATTTTATAGCTTATGGTTCATTCCAAATTATTCTTACTCCTTCAACCAATTATTAGCCAATAACATTATGGTGTGAGTAAGCCTGCCAATGAGAGGCATGTCACAGCAGAAGACTACTTTAGAACTGTATGTATACTGATGTGAAACTGTGGATTAAGTGAATTGAACAATACCATAAATGTTTTCTATTAGAGAAAGAATTATCATTTTATAATTTAACAGGTTTTGATATTGATAAGAAACAAGGATATTGTATAGTAAGATATGAGGGTATTTCCAATCAGTCAGGCACTGATACACTTAGTGCTGTGGTTAGGTTTCTTCAGTCAGTAGTGAAAGAGAACCCACACTTTAATCCAAAATTACCCTGTGGTCTGATTCATGTGTGTACAGAAGAAGAACAGATTCATGTCAATTGCTTTGATCAACTTTTTGAAAAAAAGATGACTATGGAGTACAAATCATACAACATCAGTATGAAGAACCAGGGCACAGTACAGTACAGGAAGTGGATTTAATGCATAGTGTAATTAATTGCCATTTGAAACGCATTGAACTTCACTCTCCTTTAGCAATAAAGCTTTTGCTCTTATTAGATGGCAATCAAACAAGCCATTTAAATTACATCACATGAAATCTACTAATTTTGACACGGCTACTACTGTATTACTGTAAGGCCATAGTTAGATTAATGAATTTGAGTAGCATAGGATTCAATAAGGTGAAACATATTGTATACATGAGAGGCTCTGAAGAAGATAATTACAGATTGTCATTCTCTGATGACACATTTAGAGTTACCAATTTCTTGAAATGCAAGCCAAAAAGATCTAACAAAATACATTATGTTGGTCTACTGCCCACTAAAGCAAATCATTGTCAAATTAGTTACAGATGTATCTAAATTTTAAGGATATAAAGTCCTTGTTTAAATATTTTCAGGTGTGAACAAAATATATTAGGATTCAGTGCTAAAAATTAGATTAGTAAGCTTTAATTCTTTATGAAGTAGATCCTTGTCCTTTGAATATTACATTGTTAAAATCTATAAGTATCCTTGTTCTAACTCCAATTGTTTTTCCAAAAGTTTGTTAAACTCAGAAACAAATAATGTTAT
Organism: Teleogryllus occipitalis; assembly: GCA_011170035.1. Classification (NCBI taxonomy): domain Eukaryota; kingdom Metazoa; phylum Arthropoda; class Insecta; order Orthoptera; family Gryllidae; genus Teleogryllus; species Teleogryllus occipitalis. The sequence goes on along the minus strand of BLKR01008978.1, from coordinate 259,072 downwards.
TGCTTAATAAAATAGGCATTTTAAAAGCCTTTTTCTTTCATTGAAACCCTTTATCTTAACTGATAAGTATTATGATTAGTTTAGAACTGAAATTTCAAAGTGCTCTCCTAAAAAATTTCCAAAAATGGAGTTAGAACAACATGGTTCTAAGCAAGTGATATAAGAAATAAAATTTTACATTGTCATAATTGATGTGGAAAATTACTTCTTATTGACATTCTAGAAACGTTAAGAGTAATATTATAAAAGTGTCAAAATATCATGTATTCTCATTAAAGAAATGATTTTACGTAAATTGACCTGATTTAAAAATATCAGTGATTTCCATACAAATACTCTTCAATTTGACATTAAGTAACCTGTATATAAACAATAATTTTGAACAAAGAAAACAAATTTGAACTGCAATAACATCACATAATAAATAATTTGGTTCAATACTCACTCTGGTAAAAAGTAAGGAGCCATTATTCATGATAACTATGTCTTTGGTTTGATAGGGCTCAAGCAAACGCTTGTCCTTGGTCCAGGTCACATACTGCAGAGGAGGGTTGGCTTTTATGTAGCATTGCACTACACCTGCTAATCTGAATGGAAGGTACTGCACAGTTGGTGTGAATGTCACCTTAGCTGGAACTACACAATTTCAGTATAACTTATTTAGTCAAATAGTTTCATGGGATATAATAACTAAATGCATTACTGAAATAATAGAAAAATTATTTTAATAATGTTCTAGATCAGCCCTGTTGAGGACATCTGCACAGAAAAGAACTCAAGTTAAACACTAACTCATCATTTTCATACCCTCTGAATAAAAACAAAATTACATTAATTAAAAAATATAAAATAATGTTGAAAAAACATCAGTACATTTTAAAGATGAAATTCAGAGTCCAGAAAGTTCCACAAAGTTTGAATATATTACGAAGTAAGTGTTAAAGTGAAAATTGGATAACAATAATAAATGTTTCATGATTTCAAGAGAGGAACTTAATTATGTTCAAAATAAGCTACCCCTCCCTCTGTGTGAGAGGGTTTGGGGCAACAATGGGAGTTTGCACTATTGTTGATTTAGAATCAACCTACAAAACTACACAACTTTTGATTGAAACATTTAACAAAAATTTCCTCAATGCTCTGCAATTGGTAAAAATTGAAATTTACAGTATTTGAATTTCCCCGGATTCCAGTTATTTATGTTGCAAAATAAATGTTTAAATGAAGGCTTAATATGGTTTTCAGGCATGGGAATATATAAATTTAAAAACAGATCCCAAATTTTCTATTGTAGATTTTGATTCTACTGAAAAAGTTAATTTAGAAAAGTATTTAGTTTGTTGGCACTCTAATAATTAAAATGAAACTGCTTTTCAAACACAGGAGGTCGTTTATTTTCATGATGCTGTAGTAAAAACACAGTAATTTTTTTTACATGTTCACAGCCAAAATCAAGAGGAGAGCTTCAAGAGTTGATTTCTGGGCCCCTCTCAAAACGAATTTCCATTAAACACTTTTATTTACATATGTCATAGTTTTCTAGTCAATAAATAAAACATACTACAAAGAGAATGAAATTAAGAATTTAATGATACAATTTAATTAACAAATACAACTGATTTAATCATTAACAGTAATTCCCTATAACACTCAAATTCAAGGGCTGATTGTATCACATAACATTTTTTCTCTCTCATCCATATCTCCCTGCCTATATTGTCTAGAGGGCAATTTGAATGTCTAAATTGGTGCATCAGTGACCCAAGAGAAAGCAAAGGTATATTACTCCAGGTACAAGTTGTCTAGAAATCTCAGGAGAAAATGGAGGGCTTCAATTGAGATGCAACCAGCCTTGGACAGAATACCTCCCAGCCCCTTCTCTCCCATTTACCCCTTCCCTTCAATCACTACTCACACTAACCTTCCCCAATGTGTGCAGGCATGTTGTAAGCTGCTGCTCATTTACAAATGATGCATTACTGGGACAATCTAGTGAACAAGGCTGATCTAGATAATAATACAAAAATCAAGTCAAAAAAATTATAATTTTTGAGTACATACATTCAACATTGAGAAATGCTGAAGCAGACTGAGGTTCTCCTATGCCATTAGTCACTTCACAGAGGTATTGGCCAGAATCATCAGCACTCACAGGATTGACAATGAGTGAACCATCACGCCTAATAGTAACTCTTGTCTCAAGTGATGACACTTCCTTCACTGGAGCACCTTCACGATACCACTTGACAGTTACATTGCCTGGAAGAGCTTTGGCCTCACAAGAAAACTGTACTTTCTCTCCTTCAAGTTTGGTTTGATTTGTGGGTGGTACCATGATCACAGCTCCACCTGAAATGATTTACAGTATTAGCTATGTTAGACTTCCATTTTTTAGACTATGACAAAGAATGATCACAAAGTAGATACAACACAATTCAAAATGAATACTATAATTCAGAACATGTATATGGCCCAAGCACAATCTGTTCGGTATACAAAGATACAGAAAATATTAAGTTTTTTCAATATAACTGATGGTGATATCCATTTATAAGTTGATAAACACAAATGAAGAAAGTAATAAAATCCTCATCTCAATCATGTTTGTATCCAGTTTTTCAGCAATTCTTAGAGCAAATGCAGAGATTATTGTTTCTGAACAATATTCTTCCCCAAATGTCATACACACCTAAATTGCTTTTTTGATGTAATAAATCATGATCATCATTAGTATGAGTATTACTGTAAAGAAATATCTAATATTTACCAGCAATTATGACACGTGCTGTATGGGATATCTGTCCTTCACCATTGCGAGCTATGCATGTGTAATCACCAATGTCTTCATGTCTGATGTTCGAAATGCGCAGCTCTGTGCCATCATTAAAGATGCCAATAGTGGCCGAGGGCTCCACTGGGTTGGCATCTTTATACCACAGGATCTCTGGAGTGGGAGTGCCCTCGGCCTGGCAATTTAGAATTATCGCATCACCCAAATTAACGTAGATAACATCTTCAGGTGTAACACTGAAGCGTGGAGGTGCTGTAAAATAAAATAAATTTTTACTAAATGTGTTTGTAAATGAATTTTTAAAATTAAAAATTGTATGAATAAAATGATTAACCCTTTAAATCAAACTTGCTGGCAAGAATTGTGAAATATAATACTTACCGTGGACATCAAGGTGGAACCAGGTACCATTCTTGTGCTGATTAGGTGAGCGATTGAGGAACACCACCTTGCATTCATACCATCCCTGATCTGACTCACGAATATTGGTCAGGTTGAGGGAGGCGAGTCCATATGGCGAGTCCGGTGAAACACGTGACACTCGTCCCTCATAGCCCTCCCCACTGTGTGTAGGATAGCTGTCATACCAGATGTAGATGGGAATGTCCAAGCCCTAGTATGCCAGTAAAGAGAGAGCCGTCCCCGGAACGAGACAACAAAGAAGTCCGTATCACAGTCAACTGTCTTTCATATAACTCTGAACACACAGGGAAAATTCAATACTTATTCTTAACATATCTATAATTATTCACAACTTCAGATATAATTCACAACAAAGGAATTATTAATTTAATATACTGCAGAGAAAGAATTAACATTTTTGTAAAGCAACTTACATTTGAAAATATACACAAATTTACTATACCAGATATGTGATATGTCAAGATCATAAGCATAGTGTTTTCCCAGTGCTTTGCATTAAATATACTTTTTACATAAATTATTAAAAATAATATATCAACAAAAATTCTATAAGGTTCAATCAAAAACAGTTTAAATATATATATTCATGCTGCAAACAGTTAAGAGAAAACTAAATACAATATATGTAAAACCATACTTTTAATTTTGGTATAAGGATTGATATAACTCAGATAGGATTACGGATAGGAAAGGAAAGAGGAAAATCCACCATGATGGAAAGCTTAGTGTCTTATTTAGAGGTAATAATACTCTGTCAATTGACTGTTCTAGAGTAATTTAAATCTGTTTTCAATGATACTGGGTTTACGATGAAGTTAACATAGAAAAATAGATTTACAGTGGGAGAAGAAAACACACATATCCTCATCAGCAAAGTCCCTTTTGCCCATCCACAAAAATGCAAGAAAATGTAAAGAGCAGAGCAGCATTATGCCATGCCACCTAAAATTGAAAGTTACAGTCTCTAGGAGAATGTAAGCTAAATATTGCAAACCAAACAGACATAGACATATGAATTTTATTATGAAACACTTTATTTGGCTTTTATCAAAACTTTATAGTTTTAAAATAGAATGGTTTTGAATGACACTGGAAACTATATGTATTTTAATTCATTATTTATAGGTATTATTTTTGTGTTAGTATTATTTTCTATTAATTAATCAGAGGATAATTAAAAGAATGAATGTCAAATCAATTAACATGCATATATATTTTATCCATAAGAATCAATATGAACCATGTTATTTCAGAGCAATCATTAAGACATGAAAGTTTAGTTAGCTTCAAGGTAAACCCAAGTACATAAATATTTAAATAATAAAAATACACATTGGTAATTAGTTATTTATAAATATTACTTGTGGTATTTTACACTTAAGATGACTGATGAAGGATGATATAGGCTTGAAACTTGCAAGCTAGTTCCACACAGACAGCAATTACTTTTCTAGTTAGTTATGGATAATTGCTGTATGGACGTGAAATTAATTTGATAGTATTAAAATTCCACTGTAGGTATGTTAATAAACTAGCAAGGAGCCCAGTATACTTTGAAAACATCAAATATCTGTTAAATTAGATTAAGAGATATGGAGATGTTTCTCCATATTTCTGAGGGCAAAGTTGCATTCCAAGTGTCACATGGTGATCTCAACTGGACTGCAGAATATGGAGGTTTGTAAAAACATGCAACAACAACCACAACCACAACAAGAACAACAACAATAACAACAACAACAACAACAACAACAACCAATCACAAGCAACACTCATTATACAACTCTTTTCACTAAAGCTGTTGAGAAAACTGGTTCAATAATTACCAAGTTCAATATTTGTAACTGCACATTAAAAGTCATCAAAGAGGGTCTTATATATGTATCCCTTCAACTATTTGTGTGCAAACACAAATGGTTGATTTACATTGTGACTTCAAATGTGATTAAGAACAAGAACACTTTGTTATTAAAATTTGTTTTAAAAAGCATTCATTAAAAACTTTGAAGTGGAACATTGAAAAATAACAAGAAGAAATATATACATATTGTGAAAAGGAGTAGGTATTCACTAATAAAAAGAGACAGATATTGACCTTTATTACAAATGGTCTCTGTAAATTTAGTACTTTGGTTCAGAAGCATTAAGGAACATAAAGGAATATTAAAAGTTCTTGAAAGCATATATCCTATCCAAGGAAAAAGAAAAATTGCCAAAGAAAAATATAGTTTATCAGAAACCATAAAATTGAATTCTAGAAGACCATTATTTTGCAATAAGCACACTGCAACAATGGATTTTCTGCATTAAGAAGGCTGATGTGAAATATAAGAATTTTTCAGTCATACATGCATTGAAATTACTATAGAGTATTTGAGTATTTGTGGTTGAATAACATAAAAACCGAAAAGAAAATGTTTTCAATTAACAAGAAATAAACAGACGAATAATACATACAAATGTTTTGTCCTAATTATTCATATTATCTTCATAAATATTATTTACTCTCATGAGAAAATACATATAACTTCATTTCAGTTATTCAGGAGAAGGTAAACTGAGATTTACAATACTTTGCAACACTGAGCTAATATTTAATATTTATTTAAAAGAACATTTATAAGTATTATATTGTATATATTAGAGCTTAACTTTAAAATATGGCGAATTCACACATTAACCAGGAAGAAGATGACAGACAATGATATAGACCATTTCGGACATCATATGGTTGGCAAATGTTCCTTAAATTTTGTTTTCTGTACTCCTTATTTGAATATTACCAAGTTAGTTTTCAATCTTTTTAAAAATGTAATAGAGCAGAATAGCAAGAATTGCATCTGAATGTGATTTTGGAGTGATCACATTCTCATCAAACCCACAGATCTGAGGTTTAGAGTGAGGTTAGGTAGGTCATATTGAGTAAATATAAATTTACCACTGACAGAGGAACTCGAGATTCAAGGCTGTACCCAGAGGGAGATGAGAGGGGTTTAACCCACCCATTAAACCCCCAAAATACTTTAGTCACTACTTAGTTAAAAAATTATAGGCCCTACAGACCTAGTGTTTTCTAATTCTGAATTTCATTTAATTGTATGCTGAATGTCCAATAGTTAATTGTTGTGAAAAGAAAATAATGAAATGTCATTGTCCATAATGCAAATTATTAGTGTTCATCAGTATTCAGTATTTATCCCCAGTATTTCCCCAGTATTCATCAGTCCAATCTGGATGCAACCTTGTCAAAATTTCACACCTTGAATCTCGCTAGCTTTAGAAACTTCTCACCAGCTTCTATCTGCTTTTCTTCATTACTCTAATGTAGGATGTTACCCACCCTACCCACCTTGCATTGCCTAATGTGCACTTCATTCAACTTAAGTTCGAAGTACTCCTTGACATCGTTTTACAATCAGGGAACAACTTGCATTGTCACTTACAAGTTTTTGAATATTTAAAAATTTACAATATTTCAAATATTTTTCAAAAGCAATATACTGGACTTAGTAATTACATTGCACCTTTTTCATTATGGTTCCCTTATATTTATTTTTGAAAATTAACTTCATTCAAAGTTCTGAAATCTGACTGGTTTCTCTAGACTTAATTTCTCGTGATCCCATTGCATTACAGCAGTTTTTTCTGAGATAAAAAAACTTTAAATAAGTATTTTATCTGGGCTCCTTGCATCTCATAAATGTTCTTCATCTTTACACATTAAAAATTGAAATAAATATTACTTAATAAAATATTTAAAAAATTTGGAAAGAATAAATAGACATGTTCAGTTTAAACAGTAGGTGTTGTTTTGTACAAGATTTCAATATAAACAGGTTTAATAGTCATTATTTACATAAAACATAAACCAGATCAATAATGAGAAAATCAAAGACATTTCATTCATATAAGAAGTAAGTGAAATAATTCACCAAAATTCAACAGCACATGAAGAATGGCAACAGCACACAAACTATTATTAAACCAATAAGAATACACTGATGTGGTGTATTAGGAACTTATATAGAAGTGGGAAAAATAAGGCCATAAGTCACAAAAAAGTAAGTTGTATTGTTATTCATATAAATTTCATGCAAAGAAATTATGGATATAAAGACACAAAATATTCAGACATAGCTTTCATGAAAAGCATTCCTCAAAAGAAGGATCTATCTGAACAACGAACAATTTCAAAAATAGAAATCAGGCAGAGAAACCATATCATTTGATGGTATTATAATGCATCTAGCTCTCAGCCACAATTATGCAAGAAAATGCATGGACAAACTGATCAACTTGAAATTTCATCCATGCCAAAAGAAATCAGTTGCAAAAATTATAAAATTTTAACAGGTCATTATCATTCCAATTGTTATTTAGAATGAAGTGAGAGATTAAAATTATTAAAGAATAATGTCAAGTCAGTTCTTTCCAAAATTCCCCCATCGTCACTTATTCATCAGTTTGTTCATATTCTCATAGAAATTATCAGCCACATTAGAAAAAAAACATCACATATAGCTAACAATGACAAGATCAAGAAAGCAACAAGACGTATTCACATAGTACCCTACAAATGTATAATTTAACAGGAAGTAGCTTTCCAGCACACAATGCCAAAGTATGCAAAGGTCAAAGGCATGCAACATGGCCAAGAGGATGAAAATAAAGAGAAAACACAAATAGGGAAACTAAACACTGCATTCTGTTCCTTTGGTAAGATAAAAACAGAAGCACCTCTAAACAGCCACAGAGATAGAGAGAGACACAGGGCCAATGTTAACATGGCAGCCAACACATGGTGGAGTGATGCTAGATATAGCATTCTGCCAAGAAAGACAAAAGCCTCTGCACATTTTTTATGCATATAGTTTTTGAAAGTTAAAATTGATTCATTAAAACTAAAGAAACAATAAGTGAATAAAGACAATATTTTTGTAAATGTTTTACCATCTGTAGGAAAATATTTTCCTTTCAAAAAATGATATATTAAAGGTCATACTGCTAAAAGATAAAGAGCATTGTAAGGATTATCTGTACCAAACATACATTTCCTCATTAACATTAAATATAGTACGTATAAACTTTTATCACATATTCATCTTTTTATTTGTAGTTTGATATTTGTGGCATCATGGAAGTATAAATATGTTCATTGTTTTAAAGTACAATTAATTTGAATTTGTTCATTTAGATAGCTAGTGAGGGGAAGTTTTCAGGAGCTAAATGTTCTTCCATAATAAAGTTTTAATTATACATGAAATCACTATAATTTTTGTTGGAAATCACACAAATTGTGTTTCAGGTATGATATTATTTTTCTTTTAACAATTTTGATAATTTCATAAATATCGAGGCCAATTGTCCTAAAGGTACACATAATACTGAATGTCCATTTATTGGTTAAATTTGATACTCCATATCTACAAAAATTAATAAAAAATAATAAAAATTCACATCAATATGTTGATCTATGTTGTTTTATTGAATTAATTAGATTTTATGATCGTAAAGAAAGTTTATAGAAATTAATAACAATGGAAATCAAGAAATGAATAGCATTAACTAATTTTATCTTTATAGTTTTGATAAAATCGGATTATATTCATTTATAACATCTTGAAGTACTCTTGTTCTATGAAAGCACAAAATATCCTGAGTGAACTGCAATTTGTGTGCCATTCCTCCACCCTATGTTGGCTGTTGTAACTAGAGTGAGCCAGTGGGTCCTTCAGGCAGTGCTCAGGTTTGTCACAAATGTTGTATGTACAAGTGTTTGGATGAGTAGGGCAATCTCTTGGATGAAAGGAGGCAGGGGTCACCACACCAAAATAGGAAAAGTTGATAAAGTAAGCTGCCTATTCATATTTTTATCACCTTACTATACCATATTATGAAATGTTTATTTATATTCTTTTTAATTATTAATTGTAAATAGAGACATGCTCAGTTTTTACTTAATTTATATATATTAACACAGATTAAACTCCTTGCCAAATGTTCATATTTGTATATTCAAGTTTTCTTTCTTATACAATGTTATTTCCTTTTTCCTGAAGTAAGTCAACAATAAACAGAAGATTCACTTCTTTGTAAGGTAAATAAAAAAGTGCCTAAATAAACAATATCTGTGGGAAAATCTAAAATCATTATGATTTTATTAAAAAAATATTATTTGATTAACTCAAGCAGATTGTGAAAAATTTCTGGTTTAGTGTACTAGAAGAATAGTAATGGTCACTCAGTCAATTATGAGAAACAAAGGTCTTTTTATTCTGCTCAGGAAACAATTATAATTAGCATGTTTTCATTTCACAGTGATTGAATTGAAATGATGTACTAACAATGGGAGGTATTTTTAAGCATTGCTAGAAAGCCCTCTTCTTGAGATAATTAAATTTTATTCTGTTGTCATGACTTACAAAAATTTAATAATATATTTGAAAATTAAATGCTCACAGTGTACTTCAAGTTAATGTCAGCTGACTTATAATTCTGTGATACTTAACTTTCAATCATGGCAAAATTAATCTAATTTGTTTCTGCAGTAAGTAGAAGTAAGAGTAATTTTCTGCCCCTAAAGAATGTTAATATTGAAAAAGACCAAAATGGGAAGTAAAATTCATCTGAAAAACTGCAGATTTAACTTGCAGATTTTGAAAATCATAAAAAACTAAATGAATGAGAGATCATCCTGTCATCTTTCCAATACTAATAAGCAAAGAAAATAGAATATTTATATGTCTTGATTTTCCTAGCTAGTAAAAAGTATATGATGCTTTTGAGATGAAGCAGATGTAAATGGGCAAATAAGAATACAATTTTGATTTACTATTATTATTTTATTATACATTACACCACCTAGTCAGAGTTGAAAGTTAAACAATAACATGGGAAAATATTTTTTTACAATTGCCAACTACTGTTGCAACCCCATAGCTACTAAGCAAGATGTAATTGTTACAAATATTGTTTTGACTGTTAAAAGAATTGACTGCCCTAGCTGGGAATCGAACCCAGATCTCCCAGTCTGAAAATAATATTTTTATGATGTTGTGAATAACTTACTTTAATAATAATAATAATAATAATAATAATAATAATAATAATAATAATAATAATAATAATAATAATAATATATAATAATGATATTAATAATATTAATGTAATAGTAAATAAATTGAATCCTATTTGCTCTTTTACACCCTTTCACCTTATTCTGTCAGCCAAAGAAGTCATCATATGTAACCTGTGAAAATATATAATTAATATTGTTATGAGATATAAAATTAATATAAAAGAAAAGAAAATATCAGCATATTAATGTAAGATAAAAAGCTGACAGTTTTTCCTTGAATTGTATTCTTCCCAAATGACTTGAAGTCAATTATATAAAATTTAGCAGATAATCACTATATTTATAGAGATTTATTGAATTTTTTCCATGAATGAATTTCAAAGCATCGTAGAAACTTATTTTTAATTTATTAAAAATTTATTTTGTTAAAAGTCTGAACTATTTAATGAGGCAGCTTTTACTTTTTCAACTTCCTGGTTTTTGCAGCTTTCCAAGGATCTTGTATGGCTTCACGGTTATTAGACTTTTTCTCAAAACTGAAAAGTTCTGCAGCACAGGTCGTGAGTATGGCAAACCACAAAATTAAGTAGAATTCTTGAGAGTTCTCTAAACCTCTAGTTTTATGGAATAATAAAATTACAAGACATTTAATTCAATCTTATGAATGTAGTTACTTGCAATGGTCTTATAATATATTAAATTTGAAATATATAAAAAAAATCATATTTGCTCTGAAGGTAGTTTTAAGGCTCTGAGAAACTTGAGCCTATCTTTCCATTCTCTTTCTAGCATTATTTCATTAAAAGTTTTGAGCAATTTATGGCAGCCTAATATGACTTATGTCTTTCTATTGTCTTTTGAAAGTTATGGGAAAAGCATATAAATTAAATTCTCAAATCTCATCACACACATAATACACATTTGTGGGGAAAAAAGCAGAAAAAATAATAGAGGGAAAAAATCTGCATCAGAACTTTTATACTGCAGTGTGCCATACTCTCACCAGCACTAATGAACGTCATGACAGAACATCTGGCATTTTATTCATATGAACCATGGCTCATGTCACTTGATTCGGTATCGGAAAAGAAAATTATTCACTTTTTAAATTCGAAATATTTACAAAGAAATGTGATCATATTTCTAGGTATTCATTGTACTTCATTCTTATATGACTAAGAGATTATGAAGTGCGCGAGATTTGCACAGTTGAAGATTCCAGGGAGGTGGAAGATATGGTTCGGCTCGGAATAGACATCTCGAATCGACACGCTAGCGGTTGCGGTTAGTGAACGCTCCAACTCAGCTCTCTGAAGTACACTACCAACCAGGATTCGAGCGCGGTCGTTAAAGTAGCTGCTAACCGGATGGCTTTGCAGAAAGAATACGTTGCTTTTTATTGTTTGAAAACAAAACGAAACAAACAAAAACGTATTTCAAAGCTCCTGAGCGTGAAGAAAGTGCTGCACTGTGACACCTATAGATTCTTAGAGGGAACTATTTTAACGTATCGTGAGATAAGCGTCCTTCAATGACAGGTAAACTTAAAACCTGTGTTCTACCGCATACATGACTTTCTTGTGTTGAACAATTTAACTCGCGTATGTATTTTTCTGCTAATCCAGTTTGTTAAGAAGTTTATTGGTTTTCCTGGCAACATATTTCAGGTAGTTTTTCACATTGCCCTAGCCGATCGACTCAAAAGACGATGATTCGGATTGAATCGATTTCAAGAGATCTTCGCGTCGACGAAATAGCAATGACGACGCTAACGAGTCGGTGCCACACCACCACTCTGCGAGTGACCTCCAACTGTACAAACGTCTCGCTTATTCATAAGTCTATTTCAAGTAAAAATTCTTATAAACCCAGGAAGTGTTTTATAAAGCTCTGTTCTCTCTCTCAGACCCGTCCTGAAGGTCGATAACGGCTGCGGGTGTCCTCTTAGGCCAATGGGAGTTCAAAATACTCGTCAAGAGAATTAGATTATATGAAAATAAAAATTTAAAATTAGGCATCGGCAAGAACGAAAGCCAAGAGCTTGAACAGCGACCACAGCAGCGCGATGTGGAAGAGAGGCAGGTTGACGTGTGCCTATAAGCAATCAAGCCGATGAGCCGCTCTTAAACTAGTCGTTTCAGTTATCCCGATTGATTTCCACAAAAGAGGCATCAAGTCTTGTCTAAGCCAGCAGAACGGATAATTATCGAAATAGGTTGATCTATTCGAAGGAACAGATAAAAAACAAAAGTGTTTGAATATTTTAAATTGGATCAACTATTTCTTTGGCTAGAGTTTAAGGAATAATATGCTTTGAATAAATACAAGTTTCCAAACGAATGTTCACTTTGAAACGACACAACCCCCACCCCGTCCTTGACTTGATCAAACGGTCGTTTCCACAGCACGCTTGAGCACTGGTCGTGGAGAGACGTGTGCAGGCGGTCCGCGTCTTTGGAGCGCATGCCCTGAGTGGCCGCCGGAGCAAGCGCTTGAGCGTGCAGCGGGTGGCGGGTGGCGCGTGGCGCGAGGCGCGTGGCGGGTGGCGCCCGGCGCGCTGAGGCGAGGGGCGTGGCGCGCTGGCCGCCTTCAAGCTCTTCGCTGTCGCCCGTCTTTTGGCAGCCCCGCTTGGCTTGCGCAGTAGCACTGCGTGGGAGGTGTAACGAGGTCATTCAATTCCTTTTCACAGCGCCGCGGAGGGGCGGGCGCCCGCCGCCGGCGCTGTTGTGGCCGCTTCTCGCCGCCAGACCCCAACATCCAACGCCACGTCGCCTTCTCAGTACCTTTTGGAACTCAGTGGAACTGACGTTCTTTTGATTCAAGTGATTTGAACTGAATCAATTGATTTCAATTGTGATTATTTCAAAGAACATTCAAACCTCGTCAATCAAATGAAATCATTTATCCATTTTCCGAAATGGACCGAAATGAGTAGACATTTTAGTTCCAACAAGCGAATGGAATAAGGTCCAATTCCCACACGTGCATGATACAAAATATCAATCTACTCTTATTACCAACGAAATGAGAATTGCAGCATGAAATGAGAGCATTTCCGAGCAATTACTAGGCAAATAGAAAGCAAGCTGACAAAAATTCGTGGGACAAAATTGAATATTTTTAGAACAGTGAATCGCAATGAACTTGTAAAAACACTAAAACAGGAAAATCAAAATATCACGTATTATCATATCGCACATGAAAAATCAAGAAATACTCGAAGCGAGATTTTCAGTACTCGCGAGTTTTTTGTTATTCGTGTATACAAACATTCATTCACAAGTCATGGCATGGCCATTAACTTGTTCGGAAGGAGTATTCCTAGTTGTGAAACTGGCGGATTTGTTGCTTCGTTGGGAAAGACGAAAACACCTTCGCCTGCATGAAATTCTTTAACGAATGTTACCTCAGAGAATTAGCGGTTCAACTTCAGATTGTTCTATAATGCGTTGGTATTATCAACAACTGAGTGACATCGGGAGCTTATTACTGAAAGACAGACACATGAGCACAAAGTCATGGCATTTAAAAGTACTTTTCACATATTTTCAAACATACATGTTAGGTTTCCTGTTTTGGTATATAAAATAACAGTGATATCTTGTAAACCATCACTCGTAGAATATTTTGAGGAACTAATTCTATATTTTATTGCTTCTACAGGAATAATATTTTATTATTATCTTTTAGTATTTTATAACACAAACACTACTGTAGAATTCCTTTATATTGGGATGAAAACTCGAGCAGGCACTCGCGATAGATATGCATTAGTTTCGCGTCCTACTAACTGAAATAGAATTCTGAGCGGTTGAGTCCTTGAGGTCCGGTGGAAAGGAGCCGACCGATTCCGCCGTAACCATAATGGCAATTAGAAGACGGTTTCGAAGACGGCAATACAGTCATTTAATAGAGATGAATGATTACAATTCAATTGAAAAATGTATAGCAGGCGACTTAAGGAAGACAAGTCAAACAAAAAGTCGTGTAAGTAATGTAAATGTTCTAACGCTATATTGCCTTAGCAAAATAATTTACTAATCCCTTAATATACTACAAAATACGACTCAATAAATGAGTTTCCTGTGTGTGTGGTAAAAGTACCTTATTCCACTATGCTTCTGAAATGCCGACTCAAATTGACTGCATATCTGCATGTAAATGCATACGCCAAGTGAAATCTCAAGAAAAGATTCCGATTCAACCAGAAAGGATCTTGGAACAATGAATTTTCCGCACAGACTGTATGGCGCAGGGCGCGGGCCGTGGGGGAGTGGCGGCGGAAGAGGCCACAACAGGGTCGGCACGTCGGACTCCGGCCGCGCCGCAGGCTTTGCAAGGCCAGGTCATTTAGTTTTGTGTTGTTTGGCAATGCTTTCATCACGAGAGAAGATAGAACAGAGTTTTGGGCCTACCGTGTCGCCTACCTTCTTCTCCCACTGGAGCACGTAGGGCACAGGATGGTCGCTCGGGAACTCCACATGGCAGTTGAACACCACCGACTCGCCCAGGATAGCGGTGATGTGGACCGCATCATGATAGCACAAGCCTGCAACAGACTGACTCCCTGAGCGGAGGGCGCGTGGGGGGCGGAGAGGGGAGGGCGTGGACGGTGGCGGGGGCGGGGCGGGGCGGGTCGCGTGGCCAGGGCTAAGCGACGGCCGCGCTCGGGGCAGGCGCCGCTTCTCCGCCGGAGCCGACGGAGCGCAAAGCCAGTGCCGGCCGGCGACTCGGCGCGTCGCGATTCCCGGCTTGTCGCCCGAGGAGAGACTGCACTCTCACATCGGGCCTCTGCCAGTCTCGTTCTTCT
Source organism: Teleogryllus occipitalis (assembly GCA_011170035.1). Taxonomy (NCBI): domain Eukaryota; kingdom Metazoa; phylum Arthropoda; class Insecta; order Orthoptera; family Gryllidae; genus Teleogryllus; species Teleogryllus occipitalis. The sequence continues at coordinate 243,970 of BLKR01008978.1, read as the reverse complement.
GGAGACTTAAGAAACTGCGCTCTCCCGATACCTCTTCACACACATCACCTAATACAAAAACAAACTCGAGGGTAACAGGTTCAAATAATATACGAATGAAAGAAAAGCACAGTGGTCGTTAAATAGGCTATGAGTAAATTACTTTGGGTAACTTCTTTGGGTAAATTGTTGTTGACGAAAAACCTGTTGTTGCCCATTTATAGCTGGAGGAACATTTTTCTTATATTTTATTCGGCAAATACTAAATTACTTGCGAATTTATTTGAGAGAAGAAAACTGAAAAACAAACGCGTTTCGTTTTTACTTTCGGCAATTACGAAGTCTAGTAGTAAAGTATTGTAAAGTTGCAGTAGATAGTGGCGATTTTTTACAGCAAAACTGGTATTGTTGGTCCCTACAATATCCCTCGGTTGAGACCGAAAAAGTGGATAATTCTTGCTCATACATGTAGCAAATTACTTCTTCTAATATGTTGTGTAGTCACAATTCACGTTTTGAGAGTAATTGATACCGAAATATTAGTTTACGGTAAAATGTCTGTTCGTTTGTCTGTCCGTCAATTTTAAAAACAATATTTGCTCAAAACTGTTCCATTTTTTATATCTTATTCTCGAATAGAGCAAAACACGTTTATAAAAATGGCACAGGTCCTACTTCTGTTATACTATCTGAATTTTAAGAAATTGGAAAATCTTTTTTTCGACTTCTTACAACTACAATATTAAAGATAGTGTTTTTTAAATGAAATCTGTTCTTCGAAATTAGATGTTGAAATAATATCATGAAAAATCTCTAAATTTTCGAAAATTGCAAGTGCAAAACATTCAACTTTCTTTGTAACGCGTCGAGAAGTTCGTTTACTCTCCCAACCTGGTGGTGTAAAGGTAAGGGCGTACTAAACTTATGAACCTCGAATTCGAGTTCCAGAGCAAAAAAAAACAAACAAATTTCTAATTGGAAACAGCTCTGTAGTTCAAGTAGTAATATATTATATCGTAGACGTGTGTGACACAAATAATCCGTGAAAATATGTGCTGTTGAAGTACTATTAGTTCGATCTAATAGCAATGGTCGATTGGTTGGTTGGTTGGTTAGTGATTCCGGGCGCGTCAACAGCTTAGGTCATTAGTCCCATTAGTGTAGTGCATGCTTTTTCCTCTGGAGATGGCGGTGGCGCCGACCTACCGTCGTTTAGCGGGGTTTCCACCTAACCAGGACTCTCCCACCAACGGGGCACCGCCCAGCCGGGACAAACTCCCGACCGGTCTCCCGGAATATGTGGTAGTGTAGTGATTGTTAATGCAAGTGTGTGTGTACTTGGGGAGAGGATAGGACAAGGAAGAGGAAGGAAAGATCGCGCGCGGTCCATGGCCCGTTTGTTAGGGTACTGATCTGGCATTCGTCTGGTGTTGATCGAAGAAACCACTGAAAACTACCGATCAGAGCAGCCGGGCGCTAGAATTCTCCTCCAGACAGCGACTGAGTTCGACCTAGCTGAAAAGCTAGTGTCGAAAATTCTGCTGCCGTTGGGACTAGGAGCAATGGTTGGATTTCATACCATGTTTCTACTTGTAATTTTTGTTTTGTCTTTTCGTTCAGGACTTCATTTGTTCTCTGGAAAATTTGTTATTTTTATATCCATAAATATGGAACACCTGTTCATCTAGCCCCATTAGTTATTCTCCACATTATCCCTTTTTCGGTTTCTGCAACAAATTAATTCCGCCTACTCCAAACTCCACATGGAGTGCACTTGAACATGATGTTTCATCCAATGTCATCGGAACGTCGTAAACCCCAGTTTTGCTTATCCCTTGAACGGAATTTTGTGACACATGCCTAAATTGTAATTCTTGTATTCGTACAGAATGACGATTTTCCTCAACCCGGAAGATGTTTGGTCTGCATCCAGGTGAAGAGACTAGCGCCTGATCCTTATCCAAGTAGGTGGCCAAGTAGATAGTTTACCTTTGCCGTCTGCCTTTGGCCGATGGACGATAGTAGAGGGTAAATATTTTTGTCTCCGGGCACGTCAACTAATTGGATCCATATGTGATACGTATGCGTCTGTATGGAATTAGACCCGTATGTGTCGAGAATGTTATATACAGAGATGTGACTGTGTTTTCTCCTGCTAAAACGTGAGATACGGCATTGACCTGCATATTAGCTTTCCCCTCTATGTATCTTCCGCAGCGAGACACTGCCCCCTCTGGGACGAATTCTAAATTCCCGACATGCGAAGTAGTGTAGTCCATATAAGTGTTGTGTGTGTGTAAGTGCAGAGAAGTTAAGGATGAGGAAGGAAAGATCGCGCGTGGTCCGCAGCCCGTTCGTTACGGTACTGTTATGGCATTGGCCTAATATTGATCATAGAAACTACAGGTCAGAGCAGCCAGCCAATAGAATTTTCCTCCAGACATTCGACCCAGCTGTGTACGTAGTGTCGAAAATCCGCGACCGTCGGTACTGGAAGCTCCCTGTCAACGATGCTGCAGAGGCAACGGTATTGCCACTGATCTATCGCAGAAATAGGGGTAATAAGGGGTAAATAAAAATGCTAAATAAATGAAATGATGATGATGAATCTCATGAAATGATCTGCACCATCGTTCCTTTTGAAATTATGGTTCAGATAGGAACCATGCCTAGAATTGCGTTTTCGCAGAATGAAGTTCTTTGATTTAATTTTAATGAAAGTGTTCATAAACGAACTCGTCATTTAATCCATCCGCCAAGTTATTTAATGATATGCTTACTGAACATGAGTGCACATGACGGACAGTTGTGGTTATCACATGGGGTGACCATTTAGCCCGGATCTTCTCTGAAAAGACGTGAATACGGGCAAAGGAGAATTCACCAAGGTAGTAGGCAACCCGTCGAACATCTACGGAGCGAACACATTGCACTCGATGGAGCACAACTTGATAAGAATTAGAAGGACGTCTCCTTTCAAGTTGTAAATATTAGAGTATTCACATGTCGAATATGAAGATTTCATTGAAGTGTACAAGTATATTGCATGTTACGATATGTTCGTATGAAGGATAAAATATGAAAAACGGTGTGTATTGTAATACATTAATCGTACAATTTCTACCACTCGCAACTTGAATGTAGTTGAAGGGAAGTAGTAAATCGTTGTTGATGATAGACAATTTATAAATTAAAAAAAACAACAACAAAATTTTACAGCAGCAAGGAAAATCATTATTGAATTATTTTTCTAAAAGCACCTTACGAAAACCTCCCATGTGTCTCTTACCATGTACGAGATATTCTATTACCAATAAATTGTAAAGGTCACATAGGAAGTTTTTATTTTCTATTTTAAGACCACAATTTCTAATTTTTTTTGGAAATTTTCTTATCAAATTAAAGAACAAGCTAATTCTGAATCATTGATACCAAAATGTAAAAATCGCCAATTCCGTCGCATAGAAGGTTGCCCATTATCAACGACGATATATGAAATGCGACAGATTAGGCGTTTTTGTTATGCGCCGAGAGCGAGCGTGAGGGGTGCCGCTTTTGTGAACGATTTTTGCCTAACAGCTCAATCTACGCACGCTGGATCACACGCGTAATATTAAAATAGTTAATTTTATATTCAATAAGCAGGTTATGCAAATAAATTAACTCAGTTGAGCCCAACGTAATTTTGTGCGCATAGCCCTCGCCCATTGTCGTCGCGTTCTTGCGCGCAGTCATTGTTGGAGCTCTCTCATAGCATTTACTTGCAACTTTTAGAAATAATTCATTGTTGTGTTGCTAAATTATACTACTAGAGCGCCACCCTCTCCCTTCGACCACAGACATATAGCAGCAAAGGACGATTTTAAATGAAGATTCGAACGGATTCAAGTCATGAATACACCCTGGCCAGGAGTATACAATGCTTTGCGATCACGGCTAAATCGACATCTGGCAATCAGAAATGAAAATACTTGTTTACATGTTTAATCTAGGATATCTCTGTTTATTGAAGAAACAAAATTCACAAAAGAATATTTGAGTTAATAAAAAACCCTTTAATTCGACTGTAACGTTTTTGGAACAGTGAGCTCAAATAGGAACACACGATTACACTTACAATCACTTTGGCATAGGCGAAGAAAACAAAAACGTGAACGTGGAGGAAAATTTTACTGAACTATACAAGAACCGAACAAAAATATTTTATTCCTGCAAAACCATTCAAGAGATTTGACACAAATTCTATTTGAATAATATTAATATGCACCGATCCATTGAATATCGCTGTTTTACAAAATGAAGAATATATTAAGAAAATGTGCAGGAACAGTTATTTTCTTCTTCACCTGCATTTTTAAATCTAGAATAAGATGTTATAAAAATAATGGAAAAGTAAGGGTATTTTATTAACTGGTCGCCGTGCCAGATAAAATGAAGGTTTGGCACGGTTTGGAAGCCAAAGCGCCCACGGAAAGTATTAAAAAATGTTTTTTAGTTAGGGTCGGACGTTTGTACTTTGCGGCGTTCTTTTCGAAAAGTACAAAGAAATCTCAGCTATTCCGGCGATTCCTGGTAGTGAGCAGTGGCGGACGGTGGGTTCAAAACTTGGGGAAAACTATTAGTCTATTGGCGACATTCCAAGTAAAAGAATTAGATTTAATATTTCTCTTCTTTTGGGATCACTTCTCCGCGAAACCGGCACTTCCAATAAAGATGTTATTGTGTCCACTAAAATACTGGGTCTACCATATAACGGATCCATCGCAACCACAGAGCACCCACTGTCTATGACTGCAACACGCCTCCACAAGAGGCGGCCGGACGCGCGAGAGCCTCTGTGCCAAACCAACTCCAAAGCTGGACAAAACTAAACTACTCTTCTTATTGGTTGAGGGACGTTGCCGTGGCAACAGGGGAGGCGCGCGTCAGCTTGAGCCGCCGGTATCCTTCAGGCTCAAGCAGTGCTAGTAATTGGTGGTGCTACCTGTGTGTAACGCATAGAACTGCTTGGCTCCGTCTTCAAGTGTAACGCTATGTTTGCAGCAAGAGAAACTTCTTTTAAATGTTTACTTGCCAGCTGTAAACATGCCAATTTTAGACAAAGTTAATTCTAACAATTTTTAAGTTAAAAAATGAATATCTTTTAGTGATGTTAATCAATTCTTTTGGGGAGGCCTGGCCTCCCTTGCCTCCTCTGAAAATCCGCCACTGGTAGTGAGTCAAGGCAAAGGAGGCTTGGGAGTGCCACAAGAGTATGGGTACAAAGACAGAAACTATTCTCCTCACTGTTCTGGAGGGGCGGTGGTGCCAGTGGCTGCTTGCAAACAAATGCTGCGACTGAATGTCAATTTTTTTGTGCTCCTGGCATTTGGACCGCAGCAGTGACCTTTCGCGAGCAGCCGCCGCTGCCCCTGCATCGCCCCCGCCATTGCCGAGCGTCGTACTAGAGGTCTCAACGAAATGCATATGGATGTCGTCAGATGATCTGCCAATACGAATACTTAAGTACATTCCAAACGAAACTAAGCAACGTTAAATGGACGTTTACTTATTACTTTGGGTTTGTTCTCTCATACAGCATCTATCATAATGACTTATAATAATGTTTTACATTTTATTTTTACTGATTTTTTCATGGGCATCTAAATAAATAATTTAGAAAGAAGACAATAGGGTGAAAGTTTAGTTTTAAACACTATTTTATTTTTATTGTATTTATTTAACGTCAAAAACAGTTGAAAACTGTGTGTCGTGCTTTGGGGAGAAGTGCAATCTGCACACATTTTCTTGAGCTCTGAGATTCCTACCTAACTCAACTCAAACGAAATTGAAATGCAATTTCGACAACCATTGTTTAAATAATCAATACATTAAAATTATCGGGGGGTAAGGTAATCAGTATTGTTAAAGTGAATTAAATTTAAAATATATCATCTCTTTTAGTCTCAAGAGAGACAAAGAATATATTTATGTATCCTTAATTAGTACTGTTATACTTTTTCGATAGTTCACCCACGAAAGATAGCATTCTTAATAACCGTGGACAGTAATATCAATAATATAACACAATGTTATTTCTTTCCCCTTGTTTCTACAGAAATGTTTTTATTCAAGAATAAAACTAATTATGATTATTTTAATTGTCCGCTTACTTTGATATTTTGAAGATATATTTTGTTTTGCATTGGAACTTTTTAACTGTCATTCCGTTTCCCTTGAATCATTGAACAAACGCTAATATCCACTGAATAAATAGTCACGAGCTTTGCTTCCGAACACCAAAAGTTTCTTACTTTCAACTGCTTTTGACGTTAAATAAACAATTGATTACATACATTTTTGCTTGTTGTAATACATTTAATGCAAATATTAAAAAATGAATTGAAATTTGTATTCACATTGCAAGGAGCGAGAGTGTGAACGAATACTAAATACAGTGGACGCCGCTTATTGTAATCACGGTTAATGTTATCATTTGTTTAATGTTATACTTATGATGTCCCGCCCGGACTAATAGTACATTAAGAAAACGTCGCTAATTGTGATGAGAATTCGTTTCACGGTATCATTGTTTTGAAACACATTTGAACCATCAAGGCTCGCGACTTGAGAAAGACGAGCAAATTATTGTATCTGCGAGTGGCGCACACGGTGTCCCTTTCCCCCGCGCTGTTCTAAAAAGCACTTGCTGGCCGACGCTTGATCGCCTCTCCCCTCTCGCAGGGAGTCTTCCTAACTATCATTGTGGTTCACGAAGCCGTCAGTTCCCATTCGGTCGTTAAGTTAAACTGCAGTGATGGACAGTGTGAAAAGTTGGCCTAAACGTAAAGACTTGACAATTAATTAGAAAGTTTCTATTATTGAACGTTATGACAGATTGCCTAAAATGAGACAAACGTAATGCAGCAGGGCAGCTACAAATTTCTCAACATCTTCTGTGCAAACTATTAAAGGGTAAAAACGATATTCTTTAGGCGATACAGAAGAACAAAATTTACAATGTGAGAGAAATCGTGTTGGGAAAGACTATGAGATTGAATCTGCTCTAAGAAAGAGTTTCACTAATGTTCGTGAAAAAGGTGTTAATATGACTGTATAATTAATGCTTTAAAGGTGTTAAAAAATTTCCAGTGGATTATCAGGCAAACTCTAATGCATAGATAACTGCTTCCATATTTAAAGTATGGTTACTGAAGTGGGATAACAGGCTGACTCGAAAAGTAATTTTATTGGGTGACACTAGTATGGGATTTACATTAATGGAATCCTCAGAGAAAACCAGAAGCGGAATTTAATAGAGAACGTTTTTACATTGTAGAAAATGTGTATAACATGTAATATTATTTGTGTCTATGAAATATGATTGCCTAAATAAAGTTTCTTTTCTTGATGAAGGGACACGTAAATATAATAAGAATGGATGTGTTCCCCATAGTAAACTATTTCATGTAGAGTTTTTTCATTTGCTAATATTCAATTAGAATATTTCGCCAATTCTTATCAATCGGTTAATATTATCATATTACCTGTGGCTCGAAGTGATAAAAATAAGCGGCGTCCATTGTATTGATTTTTATTGGGAAATCTTGTTAGTCACAATAATACAATTTAACATCGACAACGTTTCAAATATCACTTCATCAGATTTTTCATGATATATTTACAGTCACATATATTCCAGAGCACTTTTAAAGTGAACATTATATTATCTATTAAGACAATTAGTATCGGAAAGCCATCGGATCAGTTTTAAGGAACGTAACGCATATTTGTTTTCGTTGTACAGAAAGCGAGACGCAATATAAGCTTAAGGGAATGGCCTAGATATGTTTTCATAAAGAATTGCGCATGCGGAAAATGCCATTATAATGATGAGAGCTAAACAAAGGAAAATACAATTAACAATTTTAAAAATTTGGCCCAGCAATTACAACAGGTGCAGTGAAATTGTTCCTATGCAAACGCTTATCTCGTGTCGCTGCATGTTCCCGCATTTTAACCACCAGCAGTGAGCAGAGGAAGATCGAAAACACTGATTACTCGAGTTGTTTTAATGCAAAAATATGCTTCGTTTCGTATTTCGTTGTAAAACACACTCTTAACAGAAACGGACTTTATCTTGAAACGTCACACACATAGTGGATGCAAAATAACAGGAATGCGTTTGTAATATGCGACACCAATTTAGGAGTTACCACGAAATTTGCAGATTTGGTTCGAGTAAACTTGACATAAACTTCGTGAAATTACTTGTGAACATCTTAAAGCTATAAAATTTGGAAGGTCAGTTTAGGTGAAATTATAAAAAGAAATGAACATTATTTGTTGTTTTAGTTTTATTGAGAAGGCTTAAGTATCATTAGTTCTTAATTATTGGTCTTGCCTCCTCTACCGGTCGCACAGCACAATCTATCGACGGCATGGTACTCCTCCACACTGACCCTTGTATTCTCGTGTGACAGTTTGGTTACCCAAGATCGGCAACATTTTTTTATAATATAAATGAAGTGGCATGCTCCTGCTACTGGCTCCCAAATCTATTGTTTCTTTTCTTTCTCCTTGATCACGTTAAGTGAACCCGCCCGAAAAGAAAAATCCCCAGCGCACACATGCAACCTGCATTAAAGATTTGGAGAGCACATACATGTATTACAACAAAAATGAAGAATATTCAACGAAAATTGAGACAAATTTACACTATCACTTTATAACCACTGTTCTTATTTTGTTGATTAATTTTTAAATTCCCAAGGTATTTTTAAATCAACAATGCAATTAAACTGATTAATAAATAAATGTATTAGTTAAATAGCAATAATCATACAATCGGTTTATGAAATGGGAACTAAAACTAAAAATGGAATACATTACTTTGAATTAATTGGCTAGATCCTGATGCAGAATTTCAAATTCCGTGTTACTCGGGGCAAAAATGAAACTAAAAATGTAAAAATGATAATAAAAGTACTCGTACATATAGGGACTTGGTAGATAAGAATCTATCGCTCGCATGAAATATTGAGGAACCTATAAAACAGATGCAATCTGAAGCACGAAAAATCATGAAGATTTCTAAAATAACATTAACAATTAAGGTATTTCGAAAGCTCAAGAAAGGAAAAGGTTTATTTGGGTGTTCATATTCACAATTTTCTCTTTTCTCCCACTAGTGCCTACAGAAAAGTCCGTGATTAAAATGTAGCTAAAATGAAGTTTGATTACTTAACGTCAAAACAAAATATACACACAAAACTTCATTGCGTCCACTCACGAGAATTAAGTAGCGTAAGGCAACGATTAAAGGGAGCTTGTGAAAATGATTGATGTTTCTGGACACGCCAACTGCGGAGGTCACTGCGAAGGACCCGCTAGTGTAGTAAATGTTTTATTGCAGGAAGTGGCGGTGTTCCTCCCTGCTGGAAGGTGAGATCCGACACCGACCACGTCAGCTTGCGGGGGATTTAATCCTGCACGTACGGTGTCTCCCTCCAGAGGGGCACCGCCTCAGCCGGGAAGAGCTCTAAGCTCTCGACTGGACTCCCTTCATGTGGAGTAGTGTAAACATGTGTGTAAAGGGAGAGAATGGGACAAGGAAGAGGATGGAACGGTCGCGCGCGGCCCGTTTATGGCGGTACTGGTTCGGTATTCGCCTGGTATTGATCAAAAGAAAACAAAACAAGGACAATTATCGATCAGACCAGCCAGCCACTCGAATTCTCATCCAGGCAGCGCTTGAATTCGACCAATCTACACAGCTAATGTCGAAAATCCGTTAGCATCGCGACTCGAACCCTAGGTCCTCTCAGTCAGAGTCAATGCCCAGACAGCAGCAATGCAGGCTCCGAGCAAAACGCAGCCGATGGGAGTGTGCATGGAGGCGTAGAAAGCAATGACGCTGACGCAGTGACTGCGCGCGGGTGTCCGCGAGTCTTACTTCGACGAGCTGCTGAGACGTATGGTAAAGTGGAACAACTGTGAAATGGGCTAATTTAGGTCGACATACACAAGCAGTTTCGAGAACGAACCGAGTCAAGTTCAGCCTTTTCAGTAATTTGAATGCAAAATGCGATGGAACGTTTGCGAAGTCTGTTTCAAGAATGTTTCATGTGTTAATTGAAGAGGTCGAAGGTCAGTTCCTTGCCGCTGACTTGAAATTGACTTGGGAACGTCTTCAATTAGTCGCATCGAATAGGCGACTTTTTAACATACTAACTCATCTAGTTACCTGAACTCGTTCAATGTTTTGAATCACCGCCAAACTATACAGAGCATTTCAAACATGTTACGTTTATTTACATGCTTGAACTGCTTGTCAAACAAAAGTGGCGGGTGGCATGGGGCGGCGCTGGGTGGCGCTGGGCGGCGCGGGGCGGCGCGGGGCGGCGCGGGGCGGCGCGGGGCGGCGCGGGGCGGCGCGGGGCGGCGCGGGGCGGTGCGGGGCGAAGGCGTACCTGGCGCGGCCAGCAGCAGCAAGGCACACAGCTGAGTGGCGAGCGTGCGGAGGGAGGTCACGGTCTGGCGACACCACTTGACCACTTGGTCCCCGAGCACGCCCATCCCTCTGTTTCCATAGTCTCTGTTAGAGCGGCTGCGACACCATCACCTGCAACACACCAAAGCCATCTCCTCTTACTCGTCTTCACTTGGCACTTCAACAGGACACGAATCAACTTCCGAGTCAACATACACATGACGAGTTTTATTGCTTTCTGCTGATAAAGGAAAGAGGCATGAGAGACAAGTATGCGAGTAAGTGAAAAGATGCATTCTGTTCATATTGAGCTGCGAACTGAAAACTGTTTCATCCTCCGCAAATTTACCGATTCATAAGGATGGAATTTTTAAACCTCACCACTTCATACGAGTACATGTGCATTTCAAAACGAGTTACTCAAATGACCAAACTCAACATAATATATGCGTTTTAAATCATAATCATATTCCTGAATACAGAAAAGAGTTGTAGCTTTGACACCTCAGTATTTAGTAGCGACAGATGAGAGCAATAAAGACTACCATCTTTCACAAGTAATTATATGAAATTGCATGGTAAGTGTGAATGAATCAATACGTAATATATAAACAATGAATATTTTGAGCAAAATTATTTACATTAACACAACTCCAAAACCTGAAAAAGTAAATTGTTTTTAATGATAATTAATATGAGTATATTTCAGCTAAGTGAGAGTTGAAGACAATCCTATGTTATTGACAAAGCCATTTTAATTTAAAAAAATCAATGATACCATGTTGTTCGAACGCCAAACCAATTGCGCCAATTGTTTTTCCTCGCCCAAAGAACGATTTTCCTGTCTCTGGTTGGAAACGCGGTATCTTGATCCTTACGACTTACGAAATACTTACTATTATTACATAAAGTTGTTCTAGACGCACATATTAAAGACACTTAGCAGGTTTCTAAGACTGGTTTTGTTTTCTTCGTGAAATAACGTTTAATTGCATGCGATGTGTGCACGAGAATGTGTCAATACACACATAAACGACACATTTTAAATATCTGAAAGCTCCGAATGGATTTTATTTATTTGAAACTTATTGTTATGTTGATACTTTTCTTTTAAAGCCGAATTAATGTCAGGAAATATTTAGGCAGAACGTTCATACATATTACTGAAAATAATTTGAATGTTTCGAATTATAATTCGAAACGTAATTCGAATTATAATTCGAAAAATAAACAATTATTAGGTGCGGTATAAGATCTAAAATGCTGATCTGTAATTATTGCAATTACAATATATTACTTGAAATGGTTGCAACTGTTGTTTAAAAAAGGTTCAGCGTTAATGCATAGGAATGCACAGAAATTGTGTTTTACAAGCCGTCCAGATGACGCCCAATTTGACAGTGCGCCTACTATCTGCTACAACAGGCAACCGTTGTCCGAGACCGTACCTGTGTGTTGATGAGTGATCGCACGTCAAGATGATTGCGACTACGATGAGGTGAGGCTGCTACCCGATGGTATTTTCTCATTCAAAGAGTAGTCTACATCAATGTCTCGCCTTCTCATAATATTCGACAGACAAAACAAGCGTTATGGCAATATAAGTAGAACTAGCGCTGCAAAAGCACACACGTTCTCGTAATAGTGTTGCAACTTCAGTCCTACAATATTTCCTTCGTGATAGAACGGCTGCTTCGGCTCCGTCGTTGAGAATAATCTCGAGAGCGGAAAATGCCGCCGTGCATGCGTTCCGCCGAGGGGGAGGGGCGAGGGGGGCGTGAGCTGCAGCGGCCGCGCCACGTCGCCGCGTTGCGCCATCGCCGCCGCAAACAGAGTGGCACATTGCACTCCGGCAACCCGCCCGCCCACGAGCGCGCGCGCGCTCGCGAGCGGGAGAGGAGGGCGGGGCGGCGAAGGGCGGCGCAACGCGGCACAGAACGCCTCCGCTCCGCGTGAAAGTCCGTCTTTGACACCGTCGCCTGCACCGAGAGAGCAGCTCGCAGCCGCTGTGTCCTCGCGGGAGGAGACGCAGACGGAGACCGCGATAGCCGCCTCGGCACCGCAACGCCGAGCCCCCTTCCCCCGCCCCTCAGCGAAAGTCGCACGGGCGAGGAAGCAGGGCCGAACGAACAATTGTGGGAGCAAACAGTACGAGAGCGCGCTCCGTTGCGCGCGTTGCCAAGTTCTGCCCTCGCGCAGCGGCTCGTGACGTAAGGTAACGTTCTCCGTGACGTAAAGGCGGCATGAGCTCGGAGAGGATGCCAGAAGAAATCCAGTTATGGTCTTCATTAGGTCACATTGCACAACTAGTGGCTTCCATGTCATATTTAAAATTATTCCCTTTGTAACATCGGAAGATTATTAAGTTGGCTATATAAATAATTTTATGTAGTATATTATCCTATTGACATCTGTAAAATTACTGAAATCTGAATATTACAACTAAAAGCAGCTCTGAAATATTATTTTTCGCGGTTATTCGATTCCTGTAATTGACGGATTGTAATGAAAAGCCACAGCGTATCACGAGGGTCTATAACTTTTTTATTTTCATAGTTTTCTTAAATATTATAATTATTACCGTTCATTATTCGAATAAGATTCCGTTTGAGATCGCAGCAGGCCCGCAGTAGGGTCGCGTCGGATCATGGTCCCCGCTTGAAGCGCCTGGGGCGCAGAAGGTAGGCAGCCCGCTCCACCCACCAGTGCTTGTCTCATTCGAACTCCGTCGCGATGGAATGAAAGTACTCTTTTGCCGATCATTTAGAAGAAGATGAAGGAGGAGGGGGAGGAGAAGAAGAAGAGCAAGAAGAAGAAGCAGTACAAGAAGAAGAACAAGAAGAATAACAAGAAGAAGAAGGAGGAGGAGGAGGAGGAGAACAAGAAGATCAAGAAGAACAAGAAGAAGGAGAAGAAGAACAAGAAGGAGAAGGAGAAGAAGAAAGCTGAGGAAGAAAGGAGGACGGAAAAGTTTTACTGAAGCCGAGGTGATAATGAGACAATTAATGATTTTATAGGTGAGTAGATGAAAATAATGATTTGCCGAAAGGACAATACCACGTCAGAGAAGATAACTACAAGCGTAAAGAATTCAGCAGGTGCGTTGTAGATTGAACTGGTCAGAATACTTCGCCAGCGGTCGTCGACAGCTCTCCCGCTACATGTGCGCTGACCTTGTATCACTATCCTCAAAGATATATTGAAAATGTTATTTATACAATTTCAATACCATCTACCTGAAAAGTTTAAAAGACCTCTACTCACTAAAAAAAACCTCTTTTACGCGTTTCAAATTGAAATAAATAAATTTCCACTTATTGGTTTTTTATATTTCTGCAATGCTTCATTTAATCCTCGTAAGACCTAATATGAACATTTTGTGTAAGTTGTCCTCCTCTAAAAATATTTAGGCTTATTAGAAAAATATAATTTTCTTTTCATCAAATAATTATACTTGATTTTTCATCATTGAATACAGTAAGATTTTCTACGTTCTTTTCTGTCACTAATTGGCTACGCAAATAACCCACTTTGGCACTAAATAGAAACGTGTAATTAATTTAAGTTGAGATATGAAATCGTGTAACAAATATAGAATCCATAGAAACAGTTTGAAATATTGTTGTAGACAAAAATGAATTAATGTCAAGGACCTGAGTTATGACACAAAATAATATAGATAAAAATAAAAGCCAAGCATACAGCAATGACCACACCAGGAGTGAAAATTGCAAAAAAATTAGAAAGATTTTTTTGTTTTGAGAAACTGGCATTGTGTTTTCCGACTTTGTTTTATTATTATTATTATTATTATTATTATTATCATTATTATTATTACTATTGTTATTACAATTTTCATTGTTTTCATTCCACGGGATATTATTAGAGACTGAAGATAATAAAAATTATAATTACAACACATAGAGGATGATAGGAAAATAGAGATTACCTTGATTTATCAAAGTCATATGAATGACCAAGTTAGGGAATTAGAGAAAGAGAAGCATTTTATACATGTTTAAACGTGGAAAGACAATTTTATCAATATTCATGCTCACAGCAAAGTATATTGGGATTCGTGGATAAGATATCTTCAGGTACCTTACTTCAATATTATTCCACCAAAAATTGAGTCTATGGTTGATCTAACAATAACAAAGATCTCAGATACTTCCTATGTGAAAAACTTTGGACCAAAAATGTCTTTGAAGACGAAGTGAAAAGAATTATGATCGGATATGTGAAGTTATGTATGTAGGATGACTACATTATTAGAATTAGATTTTCGAGGAAACAATTACAATGATAATGTTGACAGTATATTTTAGATCATTATGTAGAAATTACCACCATTAGAAATTACATTCTAATACTGAAAATACGTCGTTCAATTCAAAATTAAAGTTTTCATGGTCTGGATTAATGACCCAATTAGGGGCAAAACATATTTCAAATTTTTCTCTGAACGAAGACAGAGTTTAATGCCAACATATTCAATAATCTACATTTCAATAGCGCGCCTAGGATTTATATCGAAAATATATATGTACCTAAAAATATAAAGACATATGGACTAAAACTATCCAAAATCGGAAGTAAAATATGGACTAACAATTGAATACATTATAAAAATGATGAAAACAAGGCATTAATCAAATGTTAATGCTACATAAGTAGAATGGCCACAAAATTTAATTTTAATATTAGTAGCTATTCAACAAGATTTACTCGTGTAATAAAGTAGATTGAACATTGTTGTGTTGCTGAATGCAAGTTTATTAACCATTTTCTGAAAATTGGTCATTTACAAAGCATTTGATTACAAAGTACAGTTTTAAATTTTCAAAATATGAAATTGCAATTTTAATCTCTTAATACTGGCTGAAATGCCGCCGAACGGCGGAAGTTGTAATGAAGTCCATCTTGAACCTTACAATATATTGTGGAGTTAAATCCTAACCTTCTTCAATACCTGTTTTATCACTTTAAATTGCCCAACAATTTAAAAAAATTCAAATAATATTTGTGAAAGATTATAATATGAAAGAAATTGCAAGTAAAATGTTGAAGTATGCCAAGTACTGTGAGTTTTCCTTAAGTATGGGAAAATATGTGCCATATCTGGAAATACGAACAAATATGAATTATAAAATAGGTTTCAAATAACGTCAAAGAACCTAATCCGTAAACATTGGCAAAGATTTGATCGTAATTAATGAACAAACAAATGTGTAATTACATTGAAACCTGACCCGGTTCATTACTTAACTGACGTTAAAGAAAGTAAATTATTCTTTAGTAGACCACGAAAAAGCACTCTTTCAATATTATTGAGGACGATAGTATTATTAGACAATATATTTAATTTCTTGATTAATCTTGAGGATAGTAGCGTTGATAAAATATAACAATTCTAGTCATCCCTTCCTGTCTGAGTACAAACTTGGTTATTCTTTAAATGCAATTGTAAAAGTCATATAACTTTCAGTCAATTTACTTTCCTACATTGAATGGATGAAGATAAGTTGAGTTCTAATTAGAATCCAAATTTACGCTTAGCTAGTTCAACATTAAGAGCGGTGAAGTCAACTAACAGCATTCACAGTCGCCCGAGTGTAAATGGGCGTTGTCTGCAACCGGGGAGTCATCTACGGTGTCGTTATTAATGACATCAGTTCAGCTGTTTGTTTTCGTGCAAACTACCGGCTGTAGATGAGGTCATCTCTTTTAATGGAAGGTTTCGGGCCCGTAGATTGTATAATGTCTTTTCGTCTCCTGTCCCTAGCACAAATACTATGATTCCACGTTTCTCATAAAAAAACGTTTCCACGTTTCTAATTAAAAAATAAACACAATATTTAATTATTACACTTTTTATATAAAGTTTTCAGAAATTAATAATTTAATTCATTTAAAAATATTAAATTCAAATAAAATATAGATAAAAGATTCATTTGTTCTCGCGAACAGCGACACTCAGTATTATCGTTCGTATCGGTTACATTCATCTTTTGTGATGTTGCTTTCTTCGCCGTCGTATGCTGGTTATGAAGGGGAAGGAATGGAACGTATCCTCCGCGATATCACAACCATGAAGAGACTAGACATGGAGGGGACGCATCAACTTTTCAAAGTAAATTCCTTTCACACTGAATTGTTAGCAAAATCTCATATATCAAAGGTAGTCTACAATTTTTAGTAATGTTATTAACAATCATCGGATTAAAAGTTCATATAAACGGCACTCTTTCTTCTGAAAGAATAACTCAAGTGCTCTCCAGTTGGTGAGGGCTGATAATGACAGGTAATTATGTCACACAGAATTTTTCTTCCTCGGCTTTCTTATTAAATATAGTGGAAAATAAAATATACATTCAGAATTGAAGAAGGCATTTATAGCCGTGCGTAGTGGGACAGAAACCATGTTCCTTAAGTGTCTGAGAATTTTTATATTTCCTAAGACGTATGCTAGAGATATAATATTTTTTTGCAACAACTGTTAATGGTTCGAATTTGTTAAAAAGATATATAGTTAATTATGTCTTTTCAATATACCATTTAAAATGTGTTTAAAATCCTGTGTGGTTGGTCGAGGTGGTTAGAGAGATTTAAATCGCCATTTTAGGGCGAGATGGTGTACCAACTCAACATCTCGGCACGAAGGGCCACCGATTTAATCCCTACCCTGGGCTCGAGTCTCCCCCCTCCGCGTATGTGTTTCACGAAGAACCACGCGTTGGGACTTCCTCGCAACCACTGCAGCCACAAACGCATTGCACAGAACGAGAGCATTACGGTTGGCCGTGCACCTCATGAAGGCGGGCGGCGCCGCTCGCTGCCACCTGCTCACCGGTAAGGGCACTTTCGCCGCGCGGCGCCGGGGCGGGCCTTGCGCCGGCGGCGCCGCAGCGGCTAGTAAGCGGCTGCCCCGCCCCCGCCCCGCCCCGCCCCGCCCCGCCCCGCCCCGCCCGCTAGGATGCGTCCACGGCAAGGTCTCGGTCCCGGCGCGGGGCGGCGCGGTAGAGGCGCGGCGCGGGCCGGTTCCCGGCGTCGTGGATCCGGCCTTTAAACCCGGCGCGGCGCCTTACGTAACGCTAACGGCCGCGGCGTGGAGCTGTGGAGGTGGCTGGGCCGGGCCGGGCGAACGTTGGCCGCGGAGACGCCGTCGACCGTTGGCGCGGACGCGCAGCTCTTGACTCGCTGCCAACGCAACCGCCGCGCGCCGCCGGTGACTGACTGGAGGAAGGCGAGCTCGCCCGTGCCTTGTGATAGCACGCGTCGCGCCACCGCCTCGCGAGCCTTATTAGCGAAGCCGCTCCTCGCTTCCTCGTTATTTGCATTTTGCCTCCGCGCCGCCCGCGCTCGAGAGCTGCGCCTCGCGGGGGGAGGGGGGTCACGTGGGGGCAGCGGCGCGCCAACAGCCGACTCACCGGAGAGGGGTTCTCGCGTCAAAGGCCTTCCGCGTCCACGGAATCGGACTCAACCTCGAAAAATAAGCCTCGCCTCACAACGGAGTCATGTGATCACCAGTCTAGAATCATTAGTATTCAACATATTCAGAGAATAATCTCTTATGTATTCTTCTCTATATTAAATTGATTGATTAATTGATGTGTCCAGACACATCAACTGCTTTTGTTATTAATCCCGCTTGGGTAGTGAATGTTTTTTATGCCGGGAAGTTGCGATGTTCCTCTCCCGCAAGACGCCGAGATTCAACGCCGACGTACACGTGAACGTGCAGGGGAAGTAGAAGCACACAAATTGTGACCGTGAAAAGGCAAACGATATACTTTTTTTTATTATAGTACAAACAGCATCTACAATCCAGGGCACTAATGGTCCAGAGTTGACTAGTCGTTGCGAATCCTGGTTTCCGTAGGCGCCCTTAAAAGTTACAACACATACACTTTCGAAATCATCAAATCATTTTTCACAGGTGGGAATTAAATACATTCCTACGTAATTACAATAAAATTATTACACCCAATATATTGTTGCAAGATTAATAGCTAATATATATGAAGGTTCGAAAGTATGCCTTACTTGATAGTGTGCGTTAGATGATATCTGAAGGAAGTAGAAACCACGTTTCCTTAACCTTGCATTGGTTCTGGGACGCAACCAGACATACGGGCTGTCATACCTCACAGATCACCTTGCAAATAAAACACGAGCGCGGCTGACACCCTGCCTTATGAAATGTGGGAGCGAGCGCAGCGGTAAATCCCGCCTCAACAGAAACGAGCACCGGTTTAATGAAAAAGCGACACGGCAACCGGTATTCTGCGCGGCCAAATGGGCCCGCGCGCGTCGCGTCTGCGCCGCAGACAGTTGACGCGCAGACGGTCGCCTCCCCGGAGCGGCGCGGCGCGGCGCGGAGCGGCCGGGCGTGGGCGTGCGCGTGGGCGTGCCTTGCCGTTACGTCGCACTGGGCCACTCCTTACTGTCTCCGCGCCGGCCCGCCTCATGGCGTCCTGCTCATACGCGTGCCTCTTCCGGCCGCTCGCCCACTCCCCTGCTCCCTCCACATCTCAGCCAGCGGCAGATCCAGCACAGACTTTTCTTAAATAATAAACACCTTTGTTACTGTATTATATTTTATTTTGCAGTCTGTTTGATACTGTACGATATTATTTTTTATATAATCACATAATTCTCACATAAATAAATATTTAAATAAACTTTGCCAAATAAAGGAAGGTAACAAACGAAAACTCCAAGACTGGGAGTGTGATCGAGGGAAAGGGCCCCCATGGTTCCCCTTCCCTCGATCAGCCACTGACCTCAGCTACCCACCGCTCCCCGAGGGTGGTTCAGACTCATGGCACTGCTTCTTCGCCAGCTCACGTCGCTTTCACCCATTTGGCACCAATACCAAATTCAGAACATTATTTTTATTGTAGACAGAGCAGAGGCAAGTATTCAAATCTTGGCACCCGTTTTGTCTTACCTAAAAAAATTAATTGTGTCCATGCAGGTCGGTTAAAATCGGCCAAATTATCTTCTGGCTAACGTTTCGACGGTATATTTTGCCTTCATTAGGGCTACAAAAGGGCTAAGGCATTTAAAAATTCTCGTACACATTTGGTAATCTTGTTATTTTTAAAATTATTATGGTTCATAAAGAATTCGTATATTTTTAGGCATAAGGAATAGGTATATTTTTAGAATTAGTATAGTTATGTAGTATATATTTCTAATCATAAGAAGAAAATTGTCAAATTTGGCCTGACACATAAACTGGACACCACATGTATTTCTACGCATGAGAGCATTTGGATCATACAAGTTGCCTATACTATTTTTGTGCTACACATTGCAAGCTATTGAGCGCAGAGAAGTAATTGCAACTTTTTTGCTGTATGATATAAATATACTTCATTGGCTTGCAATTAAGTATAGTAAGACTAATGTTGCCCTTGAAGTAATTGTGCAGCGTTATTCTTTTCTTATATTTTGAGTTCCCGAAAGTGGACTGCAGGAGGTTCCTTGATTTAACCTGTGCAACTAAAGAGGATGGTAGGCATTAATTTATATTTTTCTTTCACGATAACAGAAAAGAATGGCTATAAATACAACATGATACTGTGCATCATCTAATGCCCTGACAGCAGCAGTAAAGAAGCGACCAAATTGTAGCAACATTGAGGAAAATGTCAAAGAAGAATTTTCTTCATATAATTATATCTACAAACACTAGCAACAATAGAACTGAAATGTTTAACAAGGTAGTTAAGTTTTCTTAAAGCGTCCGAGATATCATCTGTTGGAAGAAGTGGAAACGACACTTTTAACGAACAGCCCATCCACATTACAACTAGGACACATATGTTAAGACGAATGTTAGAAATGAAAAGCCATAATCTCATGGATATGAATCAAAATAATTTTACTTCATGGAAAATGAGTGATTTATGTGAGTGAGTAGCACCATTTTCTACAGCCAAAACATGTGTTGTGTTTAAACGATTATATGCAGAAAAAATCAAGAGCTTCTAAGATGCCTGATCAAAATATCAAGCATACGTTATAAATAATTTTTAACAAAATATTTATGACGTATTTTATAATTTAAAAATGTATATATACATTATATATATATATATATATATATATATATATATATATATATATATATATATATATATATACATATATATATATATATATATATATATATATATATATATACAAACTTTATAATTATTTTAAATTATACTAAAGCAAATAGGTTATCTCACTAAAAATTATATAAAAGCAATAATTATATTAAATATATCATATATATAATACAATGTATAATAATTTATAAATGTATAATAAATTTGTGTACAAAATATATTATGTAAAATAATATTAATTATAATTATGGCCTCCATCGTGGAAAAAATTGTAACACGTAACCCATACCACAAGAACTGAGAGGGAGAGAATTCATCAAAATGCCGATAAACTTAAAATACACCAGTGATTCGTAGTTCCCCAGAAACCTTCCTGAAGCTGTATGCCGATAACTAGAAAATGTGTGTGAATATTTTCAAAAGAATGTATATGATACAACAAAATGAATGTAAATGTTCCTTTAAAAATATAACTGGTTTGTGTGATCCCCATGCTCGCTTCGGAGCTCTTAAAATGGATATCGAGAAGATCAACGATTAGTGTAAGATGTTGAAAAAGAAACAAACAACCTTCCACAATAGCTTGACTTGCGCAGACCAGAGTACTTTTCTAAGTGACCCCATTTTAAATGCCTATTTACGTATTTATTAAATGTAAAAAAACAACTATTAAAATGTGTTATGTACTATGGGGAGAAGTGCAATCTTAAGAAACCTAAAAATAATGTACTTTTGTTTAAATTTAATATCAGCAAACTACTTTTGATTTTACATTATGCATTAATGAATAAAAACTCAACAACAATAAATCAATATGTTTCTCATTTAATTAATAATTTCAAAACATATAATTGTATTTTTAATGGCGTTTTCTCCAAGGATACCGTGCTACGCGATGAGAGGAGACAAACTAATAAGTTGAAAAAAGCGGACTTGACAAAAAAAAAAACGAAATTTCAATATTCATTTTCCTTTCAAGACAAAGCGAATTACGCTTGCGACACCGCAACAACTTACAGTTTCCCACGCCAGTCTGAGAAGTGGAAATGCATTTCTCGCCTGCCAAGACAGCAATGCATGGGTGCGCGTGAAGGCTGCAGCGGTTGCCTCATAGGTCCCCACGTCTGCGCCTGCTCTTCCCACATGCGCTCTGCTTCCAACCCACCAAGCCCCAACCCTCTCGCCCACCACGCCCACTCTGCTGGCCGTTCCCGCTCCCGCTCCCGCACGTCACCGTGCCCTCGCCCCGGCTCCATCGCCAGAGCCACCAGCCGCCCGCCTATCCCCACCGCGTACGCTGGCGTTCGTCGGCCCCTTCCAAGGCCCCGACAGCGGCATCGCCTTCGCCGTCTTCTCTTGTTTTGTCATGATGGAATACTCATCAACCCATCAATTTTACATATGTTTTATTCCTTAATTTTATTTAATTTCTAAGCTTTTTGAAGTTACTTTTATTTTATTTTCGGTGAGGGGACTTATAGAACATCTCAAAAGACGAGAGATTTCAGTTAATTTAGATAGGAAGCATGGACTCGAAGTGTATATTTGATGCACGTTTTATATCCGCGTATTTTGCGCAACCTAGTCTGTGAATAGATTGCGGTGAGAAGATTGGTGTAAGAACTGTGAACTAAATAAGCAAGGCGACATTTTATCGTACGGATTTTTCATTCACTTAGCATTTGTAATTGTATTGGTTCTGAGGCCATTTATTGACTTACACAATGAGGTGTGTATAATTCTTCTGAGACATTTAATTTGTAATATTTGAAATTTATTTGGGTTAGCGTCTTAATCTCATCTGTTGATTTGCATGCCTAAAGTACTGATGCTCTGGTTATTGTTTGTATGGTGTTAGGGAGTTGTACCGTGTCATAATGGTATGTATAAAGTTTCTGTAATACTTTTGTATGTACTCAGTATATTTTATTTTCACTAGTGTTTCTATTATAGTATCTAGTCTTAGTGGTAGATTTTTACAGATTTTTTGCGGACAACAATGGAATAAAATTATTGTTGATGGAAACTAATGGGGATAATGCTTTTCGTCCCAGGGAACATTTTTGTAAAGGCTTTAGAGGAAATAATTTGATTTACCTAGTATTTGACCACTTTTATTACAGTTAAGAGTTACTGCGTTTGATTTATTTTATTGTTGGAGCAGAAGGTACAGAAATAGACGGAAGAATTGGGATACACATTTGGCACGATTATTCCTTATGTTGCCAAACGTTGTGGGAGGCGCAGATCATTTACTCGTATGCTCGCCGAGGCACTTCTGTGTCAGGTATATTACAATTATAAATAACTCTACTTAACATCTTGCTTGATTATTGCGCGCGAATGATATTTCACATTCCTTGAAAAGTTCGAAATTTTTAATTAGAAATTCGACAACTTTTATTTACGCAGTATATTATCTACAGTGAGTGAAGTTAAGGTTTCCGCAGGTCACTTCCAACACTTGATGTTAATAGCCACAGGCCACAAAAAAAGGACAATAAACGCACAAAGATACCTCAGGAAAATGAATCGCTTAACCGCAAACACACTTCGCGTGCAAACTGGACAGTCTGCTTTCCAACCCCTACAAGAGTGAGTGGGAAGATTAATACTAAACTGGCATCACCGCACAGCCTCTTCTGCAATTTTATACGTTGTGTGTTAACCTGAATAATGCAAACATTCGTAAACAATAGCGCATCGCCATCCACCTATTTCTGTGAACTGCTACGAATGTGTTTCCACATAAATATAATGCTGTGTCATCTTCAAATTCAGCTGCGTCTACTTCTTTGAGGGCGAATAGATTTGCAGTATATAAGTTAAATAAATTGATGATAATAAAGTTTCTTTTCGAAGACCTGCTTGAATAGTGCGAATATTAGATCAGTGGTTGTCACATAACACTGAAAATGTTCTACCTGCGATAGACTTCGTATGATTTTCATCAAATAGTTGAGAGTGTTGTTGATTTTGAGTTTGTAGATTAGTCCCTGATGACAGATCTCTCGAAAGATTGTGATGTGTTTAGGAAGATAGTACAATAATTGCATATTGATGGACTTGAAAGGTTTTGAGAATATGCTCAGTGAATCTTAGGAGTTGATGTGAAGTTGACAGGTCTTCTACCAATACTATTTTATGTTTGGCTACGATGTTTCTTTTAGATAGATACTTAGTATTTTTAGAATAAATGTTTTCAAGAATTCTCAGAAAATGTGGTAAGAAGAGTTATTGATATTTAGCTCTCACTAATTGTGCGACATTTTCTTGGTTTTGGAATTGGACTAATAATTGAATATTTTCATATTTGAGACAAGTATCCAGATCTTTATATAGAGTTGAAATACCGTTTTTACGTTATATTCTACGTTTCTAAAAGAAAGTCATTTAAAGCTGCAAGAAAAAGTGCCGATTTTTCGACAGAAAAAAACAACGTATTATGAATCCCTGATACAGGAAAAATGGACTTTTGTAGCTCATATATAGGAAATATATAAATTGTTTTCTTTGATATGTAGTGAAGTCAACAATCCCGTTTCGGGGGTCTCGATACAGAAAAAGGGGTTTTCTCAAAACGTTTGTCTGTCCGTTCGTCTGTTTGTCCGTCTCTCTGTGAATTCCACTAGCAACTCAACCGTACACAGAATTTGTCTTCAATATCTATACTCCCCAAACAGTCTATCCGAACTCAGGGCCCTGTTAATTGGAAACGAATTTTTGCATCAAGACCATATCCATCAAGAATCAATTCTCAAAATTTTCACAAAAATACTTTTATATTTTCTTTGAATTTCTAGCTCAAATAGAGCCAAGTGCATTTAATAATATAAGGGTTCCATTTTCATTTAACCTATGAAATTTCAAAAATTGTAAGTTAAAAGTTAAACATTTTTTGAACCACTTCTACACGTTTTTTTATTGAAGTACGAGATTTCTTTATGAATGCAAGTTATTATACAATACTAGAAAATTGAAACATTTCATTAAAAGATATTTTGAATTATTATTAGTTTTTGCGTAATTCTGGATTAAACCGTGATAATTTCCTAAAATTGTAAACAAGGTTTTATCAAACCCCTCCACTAATTTTTTAAAAGAATATCGCACAATTATCTGGATCACACGGCACAAATGTCATATTTGTCACAACTTTTGATTCCCCCCATACCAAATTAATTTTATGTATTTTTTCAATACCTCAATTGATGAAAATTAATGAATAAATGAAAGGTCCCCAAATATGCATGCGTATACGCTAAATTGTCATAAATCAGAAGTGTTTGGTATTAGACGCTATTTATAACAATCATCACACATATTTCTTATTAATACAGCGAACACTGTGTAACTATTCTTATCTCACGAAGACTTTTTTCAAAATGAGTATTTAATAAATAATTTAATATTTTTGACAAACATTTTAAATTGAAATATACAGGATTTGTGAGTGAAAATATTATTAAGAAAAAAAAGAAAAATGTACTACAGTAAAGTTTTTTCTAATGTTTTACAGTGTTTTTTTCATAGATTTAATTGGTAATATGATGTCTAGTAGAATACTCGTAATAGATGACCAGTAACAATGTCACAATTGAAATACGAAATAATCATTACATCTTCAATTTTATTCTCTTAGGCCATTTTGATTTCAATATTATTTTCATCTTTCGTTCATTAATTTTCAAGGGTGCTACAAAATTTCCAAATTGACATCGGGCTTCAGCAGGTTGTAAGAGATGAACATGCACACTAATGGTCAGAGCATTTTGTAACCGTTTCAATAGAAGCAAAATAAGGTTATTTGTCGCCTGGCCGCATGTCTAATAGCCCAGCGGGCCAATTGTCTTCTCACGCACAACCGTCAGCAACGGCGCCCCGCAGCGAGCACTGCGCTTCTATCCCCCGCACGCGGCCATTCACCTCGCGCCCCGCGCTTCTCCCCGCTGCGATTTTCTGTTCCGCCCCCGCCCCTCCCCGCCCCGCCGCGCCCCGCCCCACCCGCACCGCCCGCCCTGACCAGGTTCTTCCCTCCCCGCTCACGCGCCCCAGCGCGTACCCGAACAATTGTGAAGCCTGGTAGCGCGCTCGTTTTGTCACAGCCGCGGGGAGGTCGCTCTTTGCGGCCGCTCTCTTATGCATTACCGCATCTCCCGCTGTAACCACAACACCGGATGCGCGATCGATGGGAGCGGCGCCGCAGAGGTTTCGTGTTCTGCATGCGTAGCCGCCGGGCCCGCCCCGCCCGCCCTGCCCGCCCCGACCTGCCTCGCCCCATCCCCGTGGCTCAAACAACTCTCCCTAGCAGGTTTCGCCTGTCCCTGGCCTACCTACCCAACACAGCGCCCGGCTCCCTGCTCGCTACGTTCGTCACGAGCGAATCCGGTCCCCTGGAGTGCATTGAATGGCAAGAAATTGGTCTTGCTTCGCATTCCGCAGGTCTCTTGAAGAGAAGTTTCAAATCAACTAAGCTGCCAACACTGCGAGAGATTTCTAGAGAACATGTAATCACCTAAATAGGATTTTTAATATCTCCTCTCTTCTATTGGGTAAATCATAAAAACAGCTGCAAAGAAACAACTCTCATTCTCACCTGTGTAAATAAGCATGTATACACAGAAGGTATGGAATTTATGTTTGAAGACATAGATCTAAATATTTACGTAAGTATTTCCAAAACTTCAATATTTATCTCCGGAGTCTGAGACAGAGATTGAATGCCTAGAGTAAAATATTCAGATTTCCAAAAATTAAAGGCATCATTATCCATTTTTAATTGTGAAATAATTTAAAAGATTGATTAGTCTTCAAGTCATCCAAGCAGGTCAGGTACATCAGGGGACTGCATGTTTGGGCAAGGATATTATCAAACAATTATATTAGCAAATCAGTAATTAGGAGTTAATAGCTACGGAAAACACAACTACAGTTACGCAACGAAATAAAATTTGAAGGAAAGTGGTTCAATGCAAGAGGGGAAACGTGGAGTCGAGCGAGGGCTGCGTGACGTCCTTCCCCGCGCCGGAAGCTCTCCATCGGGGAGGCGCGCGCTCTCGGCGCGGGGGCGGAGCCCAGCGCTCGCACACGGCGGGGAAGCAAAGAACGCGAGTGTGAAAGACAGGGAGCGCGGAGCTGATGTGCAAGGTAGGGAGGAAAGGAAGACCGATGTGGACGAGGAGGGAGGGGCGTGGAGGGGCGTGGGGCGGGTGATAGGGTGTGGTGTAGGACGGAGGGTGCGCTGGGCGGCGTTAATAGCATTGTAGGGCGCGAGTGGCGGTGCTCGCGGGCCGTGGGCGCCAGGAACAAAGGGCGGGCGGCGGGGCCATCAACAGCGTCCTGTCACCGCGCGGACAAAGCGCCGGCTGTCGCGCGTGACGGACGCCGCTGCGCCGGCCGATAGTCGCGGGTCCCGGGCGTGGAGGGGCGTGGGGCGGGTGATAGGGTGTGGTGTAGGACGGAGGGTGCGCTGGGCGGCGTTAATAGCATTGTAGGGCGCGAGTGGCGGTGCTCGCGGGCCGTGGGCGCCAGGAACAAAGGGCGGGCGGCGGGGCCATCAACAGCGTCCTGTCACCGCGCGGACAAAGCGCCGGCTGTCGCGCGTGACGGACGCCGCTGCGCCGGCCGCAATTAGTGCGGCGTCCCGTGTTGCTAGTGCCCCGCCCCCGCCGCCGACACCTCGTCTCATCCCACCCGCGCCTCCCTGCCCCTCCTCCGCCCCCGCCCCGCCCACGCCGCTTGGCCCAGGGTGCCGACGCCTTGCAAGTGTGGCGCGGACGCCGCGTCGCTCGGAGGTCTCGTGGCGACCTCACCCCTCCCGAGAAGCAGGCGTGCGCACGAAAGCCTGCAAGAAGCCAACGGAGACGTTCTACAAGTTGTGAAAACAGGCAGAGTTCCGAGGCGAAACAGAACGAATCGGAAAGGGAATGCAGACGACCCACAAAGGCGAAAGGGGAGGGAAAGACACCACAATCAAGGCGGCTATGGCGCTTTTCGGCAACAATCTGCGTTTCAAAACGAATCAACTTCGTGGGGCCTTCCCAAGGGGGGGGGGGTGCTCCGCCGTCAAGAAGCCGCGAGGACGTGATTCAGAGGTGACGAGGGTCAAGGGCGCATCCCGTCGCGCCTGCCGGTTTCTTCACGCCAACGTTTTCCCTCCAACACACAGTCAAGTCGCAAAGCCATTGAAAGACGAGTGATGAAGTGAGATTACTCTATGTACTTGGCTCCCGCAGAATGTGGAAAAGCGCGCTTACTCTGCAGATTATTAGCCCAGTTCGAGAGAGAAAATTGTGCAAGTTCCTGTGACTCAACAGATCAGCGTCCATGAGGTGTGCGGGACGTGGCCGAAGTGGGCCACAAAGAACGGGAAGGTAGTGCGAGCTGAGGGCGGGAGAGGGGGCGAGGGTGGTGGCAGGTCGAGGGCGGGTCGCGGGGTGAGGGTGAGGGGAGGCGAGGGGCGCTCGGGAAGCAAAGGTCGCGGCGCGGGCCATCCGGTATGGGGTGCGAATCTGCCTCCCCCAGAGCACGAGCTCGCGGGGCTCGTCGCACCTCTCCTCTCTCGGAGCTTCCGGGATTTGCGCCACCACCTCTTTTCAGAAACACAATTCTCGCCACATTCTTCCGTGACGGGGAGGGGGGCGTTGAAAGTGTACAGAGCCATTGAGAAGAGGCTTGTTGAAAAGTCCAGAACGAAATGAGAAATGACGAGATGCATCTCATTATAAATCTCGACAATACCCTCAACACATCCTAGTACAACAGAAAGAAATTCGTGATCGGGTTAGTGAAATTATGCAGCTCAACATACTCACGAGAATGTTAACAAAACTTTAGCACTAATAAAAATGAGCCTTAATAATGTTATAAGTTACATATTTATGAAACAAATTACTTAGTACGAGATAAACATTAAATAAATATTAAAAAAAGAAAATATCATAAAAGTGAATTATACATACAAAGAATAAGGAACATGTCTTTACTCAGCATTCGATCATCACCATTTCAGACCAAAAATACCGTCATTTTGAAGCTTAAGCAATCCGCCACAACTTCACTGCATCTAATGCCAACCCGATAGATCCATATTTACTCTTGGCCATTCCTCTTGCAATGTGCACTCACTGACACAGTATCTTCAATGCTATTAACATTTCCATGACGGATACAAACTTCAATGTGAGAGGTTAATCGATTTTAAAAGTGGCTTTTACAATAAACGTGTTAATAATTGTTCTTCCCAGAAAAAACTTCTAGCTCCGACACAGATATTTAAGATCATTACTTAGCAAGAATAATGACTAAACGTACTGTCTAACGACAATAGATTACAAGTAACCACATCCCTGTAAAAAATATCGGACTTCAAAGGACCATCATAAATACATTTAAAACTGAAGAAGAAAATGTATAAATGATTTACACTGTGATGAAACTCTTACAAACCTAGTGATTCTACATCATAAATTTTATCGCATTATTTATAACGGCTTCGCAATATATAATACTACTACTCGATCCTGCAAAATTGTTCCTAAACTGCAATTTTTTTCATGCTTTTAATTCGGACGGTTTAGCACGCCATTGAAGACATCTACACCAATAGCTTCTCACGCATGTTCTTCCTGACTCTTTGAAAACGAAGTTCAATATCCGCAAATGACCAGAATATTGTTGTAAGGATCATGCATGATTTTAATGATTATCTCTGACCATTTTTGTGGTGAGCCCGAAAAGCACGAACACGCTAGTAGTGCCATTCCTTCGTAAGACTCTACTTGATGAATCAGAAAATCAATAAAGGAACGTGAAGATGTCAGTGAAGAGAACGTGTGCGGGAGGTGTTCGAGAAAGGTGACAGGGCTGTACACGTGCACGTCGTTGATCATCCATCCATTGCTTTCCCAGCGCACGCCCGGCCTCCTCCGGCCTCCTCCGGCCTCCTCCGGCCTCCTCCGGCCTCCTCCGGCCTCCTCCGGCCTCCTCCGGCCTCCTCCGGCCTCCTCCGGCCTCCTCCGGCCTCCTCCGGCCTCCTCCGGCCTCCTCCGGCCTCCTCCGGCCTCCTCCGGCCTCCTCCGGCCCCCTCCGGCCTCCTCCGGCCTCCTCCGGCCTCCTCCGGCCTCCTCCGGCCTCCTCCGGCCTCCTCCGGCCTCCTCCGGCCTCCTCCGGCCTCCTCCGGCCTCCTCCGGCCTCCTCCGGCCTCCTCCGGCCTCCTCCGGCCTCCTCCGGCCTCCTCCCGGCCTCCTCCGGCCTCCTCCGGCCTCCTCGCCTCCTCCGGCTCCATCATCCAGCCTCCAGCCTCCTCCAGCCTCCTCCGGCCTCCTCCAGCCTCCTCCGCAGCCTCCTCCGGCCTCCTCCGGCCTCCTCCGGCCTCCTCCG
Source organism: Teleogryllus occipitalis (assembly GCA_011170035.1). Lineage (NCBI taxonomy): Eukaryota > Metazoa > Arthropoda > Insecta > Orthoptera > Gryllidae > Teleogryllus > Teleogryllus occipitalis. Next base: position 214,015 of record BLKR01008978.1, on the reverse strand, counting down.
GCCTCCTCCGGCCTCCTCCGGCCTCCTCCGGCCTCCTCCGGCCTCCTCCGGCCTCCTCCGGCCTCCTCCGGCCTCCTCCGGCCTCCTCCGGCCTCCTCCGGCCTCCTCCGGCCTCCTCCGGCCTCTCGCCCCACACTGGCGCCTTCTGCGCCTTCACACCTTCCATCAACGTCTAGCAGCCTTTCAAGTCCATGGACGCGCTAACGTTGTACTTAAACATGATATATACTATTTCTGATTCACTGTGTTACTTTCGAAAGTATTCCTAGAATGAACACTGTAAGTCAAGTACAAAGATTTTATCAACGGAATTAAAGCTCCATACAGAAGTTGGTCTTTTGAATTATGTAACGAGAGGGCTACGGAAACCACCCGGAAGGGTCATGGCTGGCTGGCTCGCCTTATATGCGCATAAAGACATTGGTTCGATCCCCAGCGATGGAATCATTATTTTGAAGCTTCCGTAATGCAATAGCATGTCGCTGACTCTCCGGCGGCGGTAACGGGGAAGCTTTTGAGACTGTATACAATGCTGCGTAATGGCGTTTCACAGTGAAAGGTGTTATTCGCAGAGCTAGTTGGTGCTTGGTACTTTCTGGCTGGGTAGGGAAAGAATTGGCAAATACCTCGTTTTCTTTAAATATATCTCGCACGATTAAATTATTATTAGAAATTATTATTAAATTGTATACTATTGCAGTCCCAATTTAATTTTGAACAACCATACACTTAATAGCGTAATGAAGTTCTAGATTTTGCCATGTCACACTATTTTATTCAAATGAAGCAGATAAATTTACAAAACTCAAAATTGGAATATTGTTAAACGTCACAACGTTTCGGAGACTTCCGTTCCCTCATCAGGTGCTACTACATTGTGATGTTGTGACGTGAGGATTGGGAGTCAGCGAGAGAATCCTCGAGATCGCGCAAGATGAGACGTGGTACGCAACTATTTTCGTCAGTGTGGCGTCATTGTCGTGAGCCAGGTAAAGAAACGCTCATGCGCTGGCTTTCTCGGGAAATGAGTTGGGAGGTTTCGCTAGGAGTATTACCATCTTCCGGTTTCACGTTACTAATCCCATTCCGACAACGCCGAATCAGCGATGGTAGCAGGTTAAACCGGGCCGAACAATCCGCACTATATGTGTCATTATCATCATCGTCGTCGTCCTCATATGACATTTTAACGTCTGCTTTAATCTATCGGTCATCAGCTGATGTTCACGCTCACTAATCATTCCAGTGTAATTATACTATCTTGAAACTTGACCTTTGATTTCACTCCTTAACCCCGTAGTTGCTCGTAAGCCCATTGCAACCGAGAACTGTCTCCTGCTTCTAGTAGCTCGTAAGCCCATTGGGTCCGAGAATTCTCTCCTGCCGCTGGTAGCACGTAATCTCATTGCGTCTGAGAACTGTCGCCTGCCGCTGGTAGCACGTAATGCCATTGCGTCTGAGAACTGTCTCTTGCCGCTGGAAGGTCGTAAGCCCGTGGTTTTGATTGATTTGTTCGTGTTTCCGGGCGCGCGAACTGCTTTGGTCATTAGTCCCGTAAGTGTAATACATGTTCTCTCTCTCTCTCTCTCGGGAGATGGCGGTGATCTTCTCCCGCTGGATGGCGAGATCTGGCGCCGACCTACCGTCGGCTAGTGGGGTTTCCCCTAACCAGGACTTACCCACCAGCGGGGCACCGCCCCAGCCGGTACAAGCTCTAAGCTCCCGACCGGTCTCCCGGAATATGTGGCAATGTAGTGCATGTTAGTGTAAGTGTGTGTGTGTGTAAGGGGAGAGGATAGGACAATGAAGAGGAAGGAAAGATCGCGCGCGGTCCGTGGCCAGTTTGTTAGGGTTCTGCTCCGGCATTCGCCTGGTGTTGATCGAAGAAACCACGGAAAACTAACGATCAGAGCAGCCTGCCGCTAGAATTCTCCTCCAGACAGCGGCTGAATTCGAGTTAGCTGAAAAGCTAGTGTCGAAAATCCTGCCGCCATCAGGACTCGAACCTAGGACCTCGTAAGCCCGTGGTGGCGCTGGCACCTTGTTACGGGGAGGGAGGTTTGTTGGCGGTCTAGTGGCACTCCCGTAGGAGTCCATCGGCACATTATCGAGCTTACTTCCCATGGCATGCAGGAACTCACAGTCATATCTCATACACAAAACCCTTCAGCATTGAGGGAACCAAGAACTGAATGGGTTCTTATGGAGCTACAGGGTTGTTGGGAGAAGCCCCATCACGTCGCAATACTAACGCAAACATTCCGCAAGCCCCAACAGAAACCTCACTACGCCGCAACACTAAAGAAAACATTCAAGCCCAAGGCGGAATTCGAACCAACGACACTTCGAGTCCAGATTGCTAAGGCGCGTCCGAGTTAGTGCTCTCGGCTAGCCAGGTCGGCGCCGCACTGCGTGTTTCCAAAGGTCTTTCCCAATTTCTCAGCAATATGGCCACATCATCGGGATCATGATAAATTCTCTCTGCGTTTGTTCGTCGATACCATGTTTTAGGATGTTGTATGTAATATTAAAGTACATGACTGGCTGATGCAACCTCACAGGTATCGAAAGGAAAGACTAGAATAGAAGTTGATCAATATCTTCGTAATTGAAACCGAAACAGTTTTCTTCATGTTTCTATAATGATCCTTTATCAACTCCCCACATTTAGCAGTTCTTAATTGGCTCATCCTCTATGTATATACAACCAGGAATTCGCAATACTTCTAAAATACACTCATCAGATATGTTTAAGCTATAGTTGAAGCTTTGAACTTTTGAAAAACATTCTTTAACATTTGTGGATACTTTACACGAAGCCCACCGGACATTTTGAAAATTTTCTCAAAAACAGCCCTGAATTTTTTCTTTCAATTTCTTGTAAGAACACCGTAAAATACACTAATAAAAGTGGCATAGGTCCGATTTTCACGGTTAACTGTAGAGTTTCGAAAATTGCAAAAGTTTGAATTTTTTCCGGCGTCTTCCTACAACTATGAAATTGAAGAAAGAGATTTTTCCTACAAATGAAATTTGTTGTTCATAAATATCTCTTTCATTAAGGTCATGTAATTTTTTTTGAAAATTTTAGTAGTTTTCGTGCAATAATGCAGGTAATATTTGCAATTTAAAAAAAATACATAAACAAGATTTTCTCATAAACGGCTCAAATCTTTTCTTTGGATTTTTGGTAGGGATAGTACCAAATGCACTCTATCCGATGACAAAAACATCATATTGCTCTATTCTTATGTTTTTTCAAAAATTACAAAAATGTAATTTTTTACTTGTCTCTCACGTCGGAAATATTTACTACCTGAGGCGATTTCTTCACTTTATTAGATTTATGAGTACATGTGCTTTCAAAAATGTCAAATAAAGTTTATCGAAAACAATAATTTTCTGTCAAAATGAGGTCTAAGTTCCGCATTTTCAGAAACGCTCGAGCCCTATTTTCTCAAAAATTGCTCCTAATTTTTTCTTAAAATTTTCCCAATGGATAGCGCTAATTGCACTGTTTTATATGACGTAAACTTCATTTTGGTGTATTCTTTCGTTTTTTTAAATTACACATGTAATTTTTTGAAATATCTCTCAGACCATTAATATACACATTTCCATAGAATTCTATACATTATTGCATTTGTCAGTAGAAGTCCTTCAAATGACTTCAAATGAAATTTTTCGAAAACTCAATAGATTCCAGTGTAAAAGAGCTTCAAATTTTGCATTTACAGTAATCCTTAATAGCCATTTCTTAAAAACGGCTTCAAATTTTTCAATGAAAATTGCTATTTAGGACGACGTTATAGCCTCCTTTAATATAATTAAAATATAATTTAGATTCTACTATTTGGAAACCGAAAAGTTGCGAAAATTTCAAAAAAGTTTCTTTGGTCCGCAATAGATGGAAACACGCAAGAAGAAGGGACAAGACTGTACAGTACAAGTCCACACCACGGAAATTAGAAAACTTTACTACGAGAAAGCATTCTGTAGCACCTCTAGTTAGAGTTTGATAGTGAGGTATGTAACACTAAAAGGTACAAACTTCTCGGGCACGTGAAAATGACTACCTTTTGCGAGTGAACATGGCGAGGGAAATTTCAGATAACGATGTTACACATGTTAGTTGCTCCTGATTATCAAGCAACTTCGTATGCACGGGTGTTCGACAGGTCACTTTTTCACACAGTCAAGGAAATTTAGTGTTTCTGCTGAATATCAGCGCGTACGGAGTGTCCTCACAATCAAAGGCAACTAGATGTAATAACTCCGTTATAAGAAATTTACCACTTCATGTTTATTGTCAAAAAGTGAACATTTTCGACTCATCTACATGTCCTAGACGTGTGTAACATTTATTTTAAGACAATCTGAATAGTAGCTACGTGTGAGCAATTACAGGTAGGAAATTACCTTCAACTTCATTGCGTGTCATCATCATTTATTTTCATCAGTTGAAGACACATCCCTATTTTAAAATGTAACTACTAATATCTCTGTAAAATCTCTTTAGTTTTTTAGATGTAATATAATATATCAAGATATTGTAATTATTTTATTCCAGGCGATGTTTAATTTAAATCTGGATTATCAACGATCTACTACTCGTACACCAAAAGGAGTGTTCTACTATGAGAAGTCAATACAATTCCAATTTATAAAATCTCCCATGTTTATAGTATACAATGATTAATAATGAATAATAACACATAGTTTAAAATCTGGTTCAAAATAATTAACTTTAATTTATTTTAAAAAATATCTTCATTTGAAAGATTTTGTCTAAAGGAAGTATTTTCTGTTTGAATTTCTAAGCAGTCACGTTGGGTAACACGTTTCTGTCGTATCTGTTGACGTAACTCAAAGAGTAGAGCTACTTACGAAGTAATAAGTTAAGCGTTTTCGATTGTATCTCCTGCTGTATGAGATTTAACTTTGATCGCATTTACTGGAATACTGAGGGGAGTCCTTGAATTGAGTGATTGAAAATTTAATTATGAATGAAAGACAACCGTAACTATAAAACACTGAGAGATTAATGGAATTGTTAATTTCTATTTAGTGTTTGGCTTTGTAAAAATTCGTAGGATTAAAACGTTGTGTAAAATATATTGTTCATTCGGAAGGTGATCCAAACCATTCGCAAGCGGCATCAACATACAACATTTCAGATTCATAATGAATGTACTACGTGAAAGGCGTATAGTGATCAACCACCGGACTAATTAAAATTAATAATAGTACTCGAGACAATTAACACGAGTGAACTATATCTCTGCAACCTCAGTATGTTCAGTAGCAAACCAAAATCATCATGCCAACTTGAGACCCCACGCCAGCGCGAGTCGCAAACCTTAACTCGCAGCTTCGCGGTGTCTTTCTGCCGCGAGCGACTTTGGGGTGGCACACGGCGTTTTAACGAAGATAAAGCGTGAACGTGTTTGCGTTGCCGGGTCGCTTTGGATCGCGTCCAAGGGTCGAAATACCAACGGGCGCTGCAGTGCCGGAATCCGTAGAGCGTGGAGCGAGAGCAGCGATTTTCCGGCCCTCCCCACCCCTCCCCGACCCCGACCATCTTCCTCCGCCCTCGGCGGCACCGCCCCGCCCTTTCCGCCTCCTCCGCCGCCCCATCACTTCCTGGGCTACCTTCGCGATGGCCACTGCCGCTTCGTCTGCGACTCTGAAAAGGCCCTCCCATGGTTTTTGAAAATGCACATTCTGCACGAGACCGTAAGGGGCCTCGGTGTTGCGTGCCTTTCAACAGAAAATAAATCAAGCTTTTTCAACCTAATCATCATAACGTTGTAAACACGCTTTCAAACTAGTCGTTTGCGATATGAAAATAATTTGACAAACAAAATCGATGACGGAAAAAAAATTGGCCGCTATCGATATACAAAAAATAGCAATTGTATAAGAAGGACTAGTTTTAATTTATTCATATGTAAATCGGGAAATTAAACATCTCGTAGTTTATAATGCGCTAATAATATCAGAGAATGGTATTATATTTTTCACTTGAACACTGGAATCAATATTCTTTAAATCCATGAAAATCTATGATTTGACAAAACATATTTGATTCAATGTGCATGAATGTTAAAGAAGCATTAAAAAATAGATCATTTAACCTTTTGGCTTCCTTGTTTCCAAATTGCATTGCATAGATTTTTTGTATTTTTCTGTGATGGGTTCCTTTCACATACTAAGTGGGTCATTTTATTAATTACCGAAACCACGATGGTGATTTTAATCATCGCAAAGAATTATGGATCGCGGGTTAAAATCTTGAAGTGTATCTCTGGTGTCCCACTCCTCGATTCACTTTATAAGTGTATGGAACGTTGAAAAGAAGAGGATATGCTTAGATGATATACTGGGACTGGTACCATTACTCTTAATTTATCTCTTCAGCCTTCAGTCAAATTTTTCAATTATTATTCTATAATTCTAAATATAACGTGACGTTAAGATAAATATGAATATTTACAAGATATTACAAACAATAACACGTGAATATTGCGTTATAAAGTAGATCACCAACCTAACTGTTGCAGCTATCGTAAAATACCGCACTTATGACCTACGGCGTGAATGACTAGTTGGGAATCTTATCAAAAAGAAGTACTTTGCTGATTGAGCTCACATTTCAAATATGTGCAACGTTCGCAAATCAACCAAAGTAATACTAAAAACGATCTTCAATGAACGGAAATGAAAACATAAAAGTTATTTTAGTTTTTTTTTAAATGACCATAAAGTTAAAAAAATCATCAAGATTAATAAAATTATTTTTTACATTCAAATTAACTGAAATTTGTGAATTTTACGATATCGAAAATTTGTAATTTAAATGTTCGTTCCCTTATTTATTTTGTCAGAAAAAATCATTAAATGTTCGGAAAAATAAATATAATTACTCATAAAATAGCCTTTTATGTTCAAAAGTATGAGGACGCACGAGTGGGTACAAATCAGATTAGGAAATTCTATTTTACACAAACGAAATTGAAATAATGTAAGTTATGGCCATTGACTGATATTTTCTCTGATACTAAGAAAAAATTGTTGTTACTAACCTAAATCTGATGGAAATTTATTATCAATAATAATTATAACTGAATGTTCTTTTAATGAATTTTTACCATTTTAACCGTTCAAAACACTAGATCTTCATGTCTCTTTCAGCGAACGTGTTGACCATCAACGAGTTACTCTGACCTACTTATGACAAGCAGTGTTAACTCTTGAGAAATACCAACGAAATTTACTAACAACATTATAGACTATTAACAAACGCAATTTAACTCACATGACCTAAGATGGCCAGCCCCGCCCGTCTTCGCAGAGAAAAAAGAGGCGATCTCTTACTGCACGTATTCTCGGTATTTGCGTTGTGTCTTCTCAGACAAATGCAATATTCAAGTGTACGAACCGTCCATATTAGCATTCTGTTGCGGTCAGTGACTTATCTTGACCCAGATAATAACCGTTCCATACGGAAATATCAACCCAGAGCCGATCTTCCGTAGCGACTCTCTGGCGGGCTTGAAACGCTCTTAGCTGTGGAACAGGGGAACTCATATTGCAAATGAGACTGCTAGTCAGGATCAGAACGCGAGAAGTTGGCGCTTCGTTTGAAAATTGAACCAGTGAGCAGTTTTGATGACATTCACAAGAAATCTCAGCCAGTAATGCGTTATGCTAATGGTGAAAAATATCATGCTTAGAGTGGCTGGGGATTATCCAAACAGGAAAGCATCACCAAGCTGGCAAAGCATATTAAATTCAACAAACTAAAAGAAAAATTAAAAAAAAGTATTTTAGTAGATTATTAGTCTACAGTGTAGAAAACACAATAATTTGATTTATCGCAGTAAGAATGAAGAAAGGTACGAGAATATCTTTACTATGCTACAAAAACTAATTCACATATTTAAGTATTTCTTATCTTTGATTACAATTGAAATTATTTAAGAATGTTTGACTAACTCTAAAACATCTGCAATTTAAATAATCTAGTGATTTAGAATGCATGAAAAAGGCCGACAATCGACACATACGGGATCTTATGAGCCTATATTATATATTAGAAATTTAATATCCGTGAAAAAAAAATAATAAATAACGAGGAACTCATTACTAATAATAACGGTAGGCTTTCAGAAATACACGACCCAGTAAATAGAAAAAAGGCATCTACGCAATGCAATAGTATTGTTAAAATAATTGGAGAACGACGGGGTCTATGACCTTGGAACAACGACCACGCCACTTCTGGACGGAAAAGAGAAGTTCAAAGCAAATATTTTATATCAACAAATTATTCACTCGGAACAGGTTCGTCATTATCCAGCACTGCTGGGCCAAGGCTGGAACCTGGGTCAATAGATGGAAAAGGGCAAATTCGATTCACATTCACGCACCACGCAGTACCACCAAAACAGTACCATATTGTTTTCCTACTGTTAAAATTTAGATGACTGGACATACGTCAATGAACAACAAACTAGCAGACCGCTTAGTTTGTAGCGTGGGGTTGTCGCAGGCACCGACCGTGTTCACGGCACACCCGCACCTCTGCCCACCGCAATCTGAACATCAAAAGATGACGTCACGTCGTGCGAAACCCAGGCGGAAGGTGGGCGTGGTTTGCAGCGTTGCCATCTCGTCACAGGGTAAACAACCCAGTGGGCCGCGCGTGCGATGAGAACTGGGTTAGATGGCAAGAAACGAGCCCCGAGCTCCCAGAAGGAAGTGTTCGCGGGGCTTGGCCGCGGCAGGTAGGGCGGGGTGCGTCGGCGGAGGCGCGCGGCGCAGCGCGACCGGCTGCCGGGGAGCTGGGGCCGGGCGCCGAGGGCCGGGGAAGGACGCGGGCGCGGCCGCCCCACAGCCCGTGCGTGCGCGAGGGGCAGAGCCAGGGCAGCGGCAAAGGCAGCGCCGGGGCGACGGGCGAGGCAGGGGGGGGGGAGCGCACGACGCGAACCTTCCGGGGCGGCACGCGTGGCGGTGCGGTCGCCCTGGGGGCCGAGGGCGGTGACCGGCTGCGGGTCATGGCGGCGCGCGGGGGAGGGCGGAGCGGGGTGGCGCGAGGGGGGCGGGCGAGCGGGGAGGGGCGGCGTGGGGCGGCGCGGGAACTCACGGAGACGCGCCAAGAGCGCGCCCGCGCCGCGCGGCGGCGCGCCGGCACACACGCAGCGCTGGGCGCCGCTGGCCGCCGGCGCCTGTCACTTACGAGAGGAGTCGGCCGGAGTCACTGGAGACGGCGTGACTCATCGGCGATCAATGGCGCGGCGGAGGCCGAGGCCGAGGCCCGCGGGCGGCTGGCGCGCCGCCTGGCCCGCCGCCCGCCGCCCGGCGACGCACGCACGCAGGCACGCAGGCACGCGCTGCACACGCCGCACACGCCGCACGTGCAGCACGCGCCGCTCCTCGCTCGCCGCGGCACGCTGCGGCCGGCCAGGCGCAGCGCCGCGCCTCGCGCCCCGGCCGCCCCGGCCGCCCGGCGCCCCACCGCCGCACGTGGCCCCGGCGCGCCGCCCGCGCGGGCCGCGCCACGCGAAGGCGGGGCGGCGCCGGCGACCGGCGACCGGCGCCCGCGCGCACCACCGGACAGCGCGTCCACCCTAGGCGCCCTCGCACCTCCCCGGCGCGGCGGCGAGCGGCGGCGGAGGCGGCACGCGGCAGCGGGACGGGAGCGCGACTGCCGACTGAGCGGGCGGCGGCGGCGACAGCGGCGGGGGCGGCGGCGGCGGCGGGGGCGGCAGCAGGGATCCGCACGTTCGGCTCGCGACCCACCCGCGAAACTGCACGGCGCGGCGGAAGGGCAGCGCGGAGGGGGCGGCGCTGGCGCCGGCGTTCTAGTTCGTCCCTCGGCCGCCAGCCGGCGCAGACGCTCGTGCCTATTGATCGAGCTTCGGGCGGCTTCGGAGGGAAGAGGACGCGTTCGTGTGAGCGCGCGCCGCAACGGAGGTGAAGAGAAGGCCCGCGGAGCGGACGGGCGGCCGCGGGATTTTTGTTTGTGGCAACATGCTTCATTGAGGGGCACGCGCGAGAACGGCAATGCGGGCGGATGGAGGCCTGAAGAAGGCAGCGCCGCGCGAGTGCCACCGACGGGTGGTGACAGAGAGGTCACGTGCGCGGTCGTCGGCTGCGTGCCTCCGCGCAGGTGCTTGCCTTCAGCCGTCCGCCTCCGGCAGTGTCTGCGCCTGCGGCCGCAGCAGACGCTACCAGACAGGAACATCGCATCGATTACGATCCAATAACAGGCGTGGGCCGCTCAGCCGATCTGCCGCCGGGTTCGCGCGGACGCAAATTCCGAGGCCGTGTGCGTGGGCGGCGGGCGAGCGCGGAAGCGGAGGGGCCGAACGGGCCGAGTGGGGCCCCGCGCGCCCTCGCGACTCTCGCGGCGGACAAGCTTCCGCTCGAGCGAGGGTTCGCGGGCGGCAAATCGCGCGCCACGCTACTTTGCGACGCTGCGTTTCTCAGCTTCCCTCGTCCTCGCCCTTCCTTCGCCGCTCGTGGGGAACGCGGACGGGCCTTTAAATTCCGAGAGCCCCCTCTTCCTTTTCCATTCCAGTTTACCTCCATGAAACGGCGAGAGCCGGTTACAAAACCTCATTAAAACGAAGCGCGCTGGCGGCTGCTATGCGCGATTGATTCGGCGCAACGCGTCTGGCGCGGGTGGAGGGCGGAGGGCGCGAGGCGGGGGCGGGGGTGAGAGCGTGTCCGCCGCGCCCCGCGCTCCCGCCGCATCCCCCCTTCGCCGCCCGCCCTGCCCCTCCCCCACCTCGCGCTCCGACGCCCCCGCGCCCGCGCTCTCCCATAGGTCGCAGTCATAAACTTTTGCGCGCGCGAGGTTGTCGGCCGCGTCGATTGCGACTCGATGGAGGCAGCGCGCGGCAGCGGCCGGGCGCTCTCCGCTCTCCACTCTCCGCGCCGGCAGCGCCATGCAAACCAGAGTTATTTACAGCTGGAGCCGGAGGTGCCGTGGGGGATTATGCGCGAGGAAGCCACAACTTCTGTATAAATATGATAATCGAGATTTTTTTGGAAGAGAAGTGCCGCTGAAGTACGAATACGTCAAGTTCTCTGTTCAATAGAACTCGTCGAGGAGATGTATAATTTTCCCCTTGTGCAGCACCTTGCATCCAAGAAGCGAAACGTAAAAATACGTTTTTATGATAGGTACCGAGCACTGACAATAAGAATCATACTCGCCCAGGATTCTGGAAATTTCTACCGCTCAGCAAACAAGACCACAAGAGATCTGTGAATCAAACTGAACGGCGATAAAAGAATATTAAATTTCGCTTTGTCAGAAAGGGTATTTCAAATTGCCAAATTAATAGTTAGAAATAATATTGATCTTAGTGTATGACAATATTAGTTGAGGTCGTGTGAATATAGAAAAGAACATCTGCAGATTGCTAACGTTATTTCATTCCAAAAAATAGAACGTCTAATATTTAGATCTTGCAGTAGTGAATGGTATCAAGTAATAAAAACTGTCATCTCTCCGTGACGTAGTTTCACTTCACAGAAGTATTTGTCATAAAAGAAGCTCATTCTATCTGCGAAACTTTTATAACACACATATCTGCGAAACTTTTAAACACAAATATCGCGTTCACACGCAAAATTATATGAACGGAAATATGCTCTCGCCCCATTTTAGGAATAACCTGGATTTAAAATGTATTACTTCGTGTGGTTTTCACAGCCACCCTAAACTTAGGAAACACGCAAAAAAGGTAATTTTTAAAATAACAAAATGAGCTGGTGTTGATAACACACGCCTAAAATATAAAGCACATTCTTCATCAAGGAAGGCACAAAAACTACAGAGAAAAATACAATAACTTGGTATACGTTTGTGCATATCTGAAAGAGATAAGAGAGGAGAGAAACAGAAGAGGCAATTTAATGCACAAATATTTTGAGGCGCATTTTGTGAGTGGTTGCGTGTTGCAACGCGGGGCCACTGGCAAGCCCTCAAGAGCTGCCTCGGCGGCCGCATCGCAGCGCGGGTGAAGCCCATCGCGCGATAATGGAGAGTCGCGGGCGGCTTGGCGGTTGGTGGCGGTTGGTGGCGGTTGGTGGCGGCAGCCGGGGAGCGTCTCGCGTCCGTCTCCGTGCCTGCGAACGAGCCCTCGGAATAATAGCGTTCTTTTCCCCATCAGCGGGTGGCGCTCTCTGCCCCCGAAGCGAGGGTGGGCGTGGGGCGGGGCGGGGCGGGGTGGGACGGCGCGGGCGCGGAGCCGCTCGGCCCTCCGGGCTGCGCGCATGCGCACGCCCAGACGCCACAGGCCACGCCTGTCCCTCGCCCTACGGCCCTCCGCCCCCGCCTTGCGACCTCTTCCAGGGCCTGAGGGACCAACCACACAAACCGCGCTTCGCCCGGCACGTTTTCTTCCTTGCAATTCCGAAAGAGGACAGATGTAGATGCATGTATCGTATGGTGGACTATAATGTCCTGTATATGACTCAACTGCAGAGACGGGCGAGGGAGACAGAGAGGTGTTCAAAGTACTTCCACTAGACGCTTGCTCTTCTGCAGTGCGTGGCGCCCTGCTCGCCCTCCCCCCTCCCAGCAGCCCTAGCCTGGCGCTTTCGCTCCTGTCCCGTTGCGCGCCCTGCGGCCGCGCCTGCCTCCACTTTGCCTCTCCCTCTCCTACCACCCTACGACTGGGCATACAGGCATTGGGCCAGGTTTTTAACTCCATAGGGTGGGGTAACGTGAATGAGTTAATATTATTTAATGATCAAGGGATTGTCATTGCAGTTTGTTGCATCTTTTTTCAATAATCCTGACGCTCAACGTTTGTGTTCATATTCTTCCCTAGACGAGATAGATTTTAATCATTGCGTTACTTTGTTTATGCTTGCTTGTCCTTCGCATCTCTTTAATTTTTACGCTTTTGATCCAGGCAAATAGTCTCTCAATGTTAACGGCTTTGATGTTCGCCCACCCAGGAATAGAGATAAAATGCCGACGTAAAAAATCCGTTATTCCTTTGCTAGAGATGATAAGACATCAGAACAAATAATAATACGACTTAAGTTACTGTGAATAAATTTTTTAAATTTACAATATGTTCAGCGGCAGGTTGCTGTTTTGCAGTAATTCTTCGACAAGTAGTTTCTAGTTTCATGAACGTTTATACAAAATAAGATATTAGGTAATATTTAAAAATAATTACATTTCATTACAACGAAAATTATTGCCTTTAATTTAATTCTATAGGTAAATATATTGTTTAAATTTCTAACTTCTCATTCTTTAGTCAAGAATTTATGACGTTTGGGTTTACATACTTCTATTGGCTTCGTGTTTTAGGTTGAGGAGAATTTGTACAGACATTGAAATATAGGAACTAATATTTTCGTACAACTTGTATGGGTATCTACTGAGCGTCCTTGAGAGAACTGAGCCACAAATCCCTCCGTGAGTTCAAATCTGTTCGAGCCGAGCCGAGGATGATGAACGAACAGAAGTAGCGGCGGAGTTTAAAACAACGCACAGAAATTAAATTTCTCGCTGGAGACAACGTCCAGCCATGCACGCGACGGGCCTCACTGGTCCAGAGCGCACAGACGCTCCTTGGGATGCGTACGGCCGTTCGCGGAAGCAAACTCAGATTCAAGCTTAATTCTTCTGGGAAATGGGGCGAAAGGGAAGTTCAGAGAAAGAACAGCAGTTGAAACAGAAGTGGACAGGTCGACTGCGTGCCGTGGACCAGCGTGAAGCAGACGTACGAAGCGCAATGCTCTCTTCGTATGCTTTGCAAAGTATTTTTATGCTAAACCGGTTTTGGTATAAAAAAATGATTGCTTCTATACGTAATCTTAGTCAAGTACGAAAATCACCAAATAAAGGTGTGAATTAGTCGATTATATTTTCCTCAGAAAACTGTAATTTATTTGAACAAACTCAACAATATGATTTTTTCTTTATCGTCTGGATGTATTGTATTGTTATTTTCAATAAACAAACTGTTTTTTTAGTGTGCTTATTGTCACCCAAGTACTCATTCTGAAGTAAGACTTAGGAGACTATGAGTCCAAATTAGGAAATTAGTATCCCAATTTGGATCGAATGCACAGTTGTAGTGATTTTTTCCATTCATCTGTACCAGAAACAACGTAATTATATATTAATAACATATTACATTTTATAATGAAAGAAAATGGAATGCAGATTGTTTTTGTATACATTTTTTACTAATTTATTGAGAGAATGGAAATGAAACATTAAAAATCGGTTCATATTACGCAATGTTTTGTAATATATTTTTTATTTACCTTGTTACTGCTGAGCCTAAATATATACGTGACGGTATATACAGTCACCAACACAATCACAGCTAGGTCCATAAAATCTGATGTAGTACCGCAAAATAAATTTAACTTAGTTTTCGTCTAAAGTATAAAATTTCATCGTTTCCGATGGCATCATTCGTCATCACCTCAGCCGCTAATTCTGACTGAACCGTTCTGACTGAACACACTTATCCATGGCGTCTCAGATTTATTTATCACAATAACATTATTTATCAGATATATAGTGTATGTTCATCAGATATATTTATTTCTAATATTTATCATCCTCTTTAACAGTTTCTTATCTGATATTCCTCTACCAACATAGCTCTTTTCGCGGACGAAAGCTCTCTTCACTTCACACAACGATATACTTTGTGCCCACGACAACCCACAAAACGATCTAACCACCTCTCTCCAGTGGACATAAAAATGGATAATCAAGATCAATGCCGCAAAATCATAATACAAAGTTTTCACCCTTCGCAAACCCAAACCACCAACCCCACTACTCATCCAAAATATACCCAATCAGAGACTTCCAAACCAAACATACAAATATCTAGGACTCACATTATATACAATATTGACATGGAGAGAACAAATCACCGACACTATTCACAAATCACGAGTAAAAAAATTAAACTCTATACACTATTAAATCACAAATCATCTCTTAGCATAGAATGTGGGAAAACCAAAAATTATCGCTAACGTACGCATGCCCCGTATGGGTAAAAACAGCACACAGCTAAATTAACAAGTTACAAATAATCCAAAATAAATGTCTTAGAAAAATTACCAAAGCCCTATGGTTTACTAGTAACCAACATTTTCCCAGATTTTAAAATTGAACTCCTCTACAATAACACATTAAAAACACTCAAGAAGTTCTACGAAACACTACAAGACGCAACTGCCACCAAAACATACCAACTAGGTCAGACATACAAACACCTTCCAGAATAATTTCATGACACCCAAAATATGTTCCAAATCCTCTTAAAACACAACTAGACAAATGATACTACTATTGCAGCCGCATAACATCTTGAATTAAATCAAATTTTAATCTAAGTATCTCTTAAAATAAAATTCATCAAATTAAAGTGGATTGGTTTAGCCATGAGGATGATTTAAATGAAGTACTCATGCATCAATAACCTTCAAAGACAGCAATGTTGAGCAAGAAGAAAAAAATATCAGATTTAAAATAATTTTTTCGATTTCATAATTTTTATGATGGTTTATCTCTGGACTTCACCATATGAATGTGTTTTATACACGATGGTTGTTGCTCGCTTCAACCGTATAGTTCGTGAGCATTTCAATAATCACTTCGCACAGTGATGGATTGTTCGAGGGGAATTTACTGCACTGCCTGCTAAATTGCCAGATTTCAATCCAATGGATTTTTTCCTGCTGGTCATTTGAAGTGCTTAGCGAGGAAACCTACCACAACGTTTGGAGAGAGCGCATCCCAAATGAATTTGATCAACTATGAAACACTCCACATGTTTTCAACGCGAACCAGAAAGAATGGAACGCGGGTTCAGGGGATGCGACAAAGGGGGCGATTACTTGAAGCAATTTTTGTAACAGAATGTTGGGATTTCGAACAGGTGGTGTCTCATTAAATTTTCTCAGCATCTTTTCATTTCCTAAACTTTTTGTTGCAACTCCAATGTTGTTTAATATATTGATTTAAACAATTCGTGTTGCATAATATTGCTAAATAAAACACCTTTAAACGGATAAAATGTCTAGTACATTCGATTTGTAGCACCATTATTAATCTCCAACTTAAAAAAAGGGAATTTGAAACCCGTAGTCATATGACCTTTTCACTTCCTCTTATCTACTTCATAGAAGGAGAGAGTTATGTAATGTCCCAAGAAAACGTGCCGATTTTTCCTCAGAAAAACACGTTTTGTGGGTTCCTGATACAAAAAAAGTGTTTTTTCTCATCCTTATAAGTACCAAGTCACTTTCTTGAATACGTAGTGTAGTCAGAATCAACGTTTTGTGGGTCCTTGATAATTAAGAAAATACTTTGTCTCAAAACGTCTGTCCATCCGTCAGGATTTCGGCCAAACCTGATCGATCTGGTCGATATCGAGGCCTCTTAAAATTAAAACACACGTTTTAATTTCTTCGGTTCTTTCTTAAATCCTCAAGGATATTTTCAAAATTTTCTCAAAAATGGCTCAATTTAGAAAAATATTTCCTTTCCTAGAATAAAACAATGTACTCTCATAAAAGTGACGCTCTTCAGATTTTCATTCAAACACCTTAATTTTCAAAAATTGCTTAAGTATAAAATGTTAACCAGCTCTTGCACTAATGAGAGTAGTTTATATATTTGAAAATCTTTGGAAAGGTTGATGCTACAAGGTTTCCCGCGAAAAAGTTGCACTTCCTCGTTCTGTAATCAATTAAAGGAACGATATATGTTCAACACTTCAAACACACTATTACCCCATAATTACGGCCTGAATACGTGTCATCAATTACAAGATAAAAATTAAAAATAGCATGATTGGAAAATATTGTACTAGTGTCTTTTGTCTTTTTTATTTGCTAAAGCCTTCAAAACTTATCCTGGTAAATTAAAAAATAATGGTTTCCTCAAAGCATTTATAGTTTGGGTAGCATCATAATAATCATTAAAACCCACTATTTTCAATCTTGCTTTTCTAAAATGATGTTTGAACTTTACAATTTTTTCGAAGAACAGCTTTAAGCTTGCTTTAATTAGTCCATTTTCCGAATCCTTTATACTACATTGCATTAAAACACTCATTCTTCTTTTACCTAATCGAGTCAATAGCAATTTCACATTAGCTGAGGTCAGTCTTTGATTTGATCATTTATAATATTTTTGTAACGCCCTCACTTATTGGTTTGGTAATTGGATAGTACTTTCCTCTTTCTCACGCTCGCGTACGCTGTTATATCTTGTTTTTTATTTCCAAGCTGGGATTTAAGATAAACAATTTTTTCTTTAAAGAGGAAGTTTCTCTTTTCCCCTCTCATTAAATTTTCTCAGCATCTTTTCACTTTCTAAACTTTTTATTGCAACTCCAATTACAACGGACTCTATTACTATCAAATATTTGAATTTCTTTGTTACGTAACGGGAGAGATGGCTCAGTGCATCACTGACGTCACTGCAGTGCCTCGGACCGGCAGGTCCTAGGTTCGAGTCCCCACAGTGGCGAGATTTTCGTCACTAGCTTGCCAGCTAGGTCGAATTCAGTCGCTGTCTGAAGGAGAACTCTAGTGACCAGCTGCTCTGATCGGTCGTTTTCCGAAGTTTCTCCGATCAACACCAGGCGAATCCGGAGCAGTACCCTAACAAACGGGCCACGGATTGCTCGCGATCTTTCCTCCCTCTTCCTTGTCCTATCCTCTCCCTTTACACACACACCTACACTAATATAACACACACTACACTTCCACACATGCCGGAAGACCGGTCGGGGACTTAGAACTTGTCCCGGCTGGGGCGGTGCCCCGCTGGTGGGAAATACCTTGTTGTGTGAAACCCCACTAGCCGATGCTAGGTCGGCGCCGGATCTCGCCATTCAACAGGAGAAAATCACTGCCTCCTGATGAAAAAACATGCACTACACTTACGGGACTAATAAGTTCTGTAGTTCACGTGCCCGGAGTCACTGACAACCAACCAATGTTATCAACATACGTTATCATCTTTCAAAAACTTTTTTTTGAAAGATCGCTTTGAACATTGCATGTAGTACTTGATAACTACAACACGCATTTTCTACCCTGTATCATTAGGTCAATTAAATTTTCTTGAAAAAACTATTAGTTTGTCTACTTGGCAACATCCCCCTGAGCAAACTAGTACATCCCACAATGTTGGCACTACTGTTCCAGTAAATTCAAAATTTAATTGGATAATATCACACGCACACGTTTACTAAAATCACTAGCACTCATTCAAATATTATGAGCCAGTAGAGCTAAACTCAAATCACGTTGAATTCAAATAATGTCACTAAGTACAATGGCTTTGCATTGCTACCATCGTTAACATTACTAATGGTATTCTTAATTAGAAGTAATGATCCGTTAATTACTTTAAGTGATTTATTACTTTCATATTAAAAATTTCCGACGAATAGGTCTTTTGTCAATTTGCGAAATAATCATAGATCACATTAACCCAACTTTCACCAAAATAGACAAAGACACTCCCTCGTGCTTGTTTCCTCACCAACATCGATTTCGAATATCAACCGAAACAATCAGCGAGGCAGACACAGCTCTCTTCAGTTGTAAGTACTTTACCCGTAAATTTAATATTGCACATCAGGGTCATCAATTAATCCTACTTTATCACAGCTTAATACTATTACTTCCCTTTACTAATGTAATGATTTTGCGGTATTATTTTTGTCTGATGAACTAATTTCTTATATTCTTGGAATGAAATTCAACTGTGATTACAACGATTATCGTTATCTCAATTAATTTAAAGAAGATTGAAATGAAACGATCTTTTTTTTCAAGTCCACGGCAACTTCATCATCGCCCATTTTCGTTTTCATTTCCTTTCTTGGCCCCTTTGTTCTTGCACAGAGAAATATGTTGGCTGGAGATAGCAGCCAAATCGAATTTACTCCCCCGAACTTTGCAGCTCTTCTCCGGCGTTGCGTCTCTGTTGCCCTCGGAAACAACTTGCCCGCGAGTTCCTCCATCTGCCCCCGACGCCGCCTCCGTGTCATCGCCCACGCGCAGAGTTCTCTCCTCCACGCAGACGCGCACGCCGCCCCAGGAATCACGCACCGGACGGACGAGGCTCCTCTGCGCTGCTCGTTCAGTCAGGGGCGGCCTCTCTCTCGCACCCACGAGTTGCAATGCAGTAGTAGAAACACAATTGGAGTTTTAAGGGGATTCTGACGCGAACTCATGCATTTCTTAAATCATTCACACAGACTGAGATTAGCTCCAAGCCAGCGTTGCCGCTGCCTCTTACGCGACGCTGACTGGGGAGACCTAGGATTCGAGTTCCGACGATGGCCGACGATGGATTTTCGACTCGAGCTACAGAGCTAGGTCGAATTCAGCCGCTGTCTGGAGGAGAATTCTAGCGGCCGGCTGCTCTGATCGGGAGTTTTTCGTGATTTCTCCGATAAGTTCCAGGCGAATACCGGAGAAGAACCCTAACAAACGGGCCAAGGACCGTGAGTGATCTTTCTTTCCTCTTCCTTGTGCTATCCTCTTCCCTTACACTCAAACTTACACTTACATGCACTACACTGCCACACATGTGGCCAGTTGGGAGCTTAGAGCTTGTCCCGATTGAGGCGGCGCCCAACTGGGGGTGGATTTCTAAAGGGGAAAATCCCTCGCAGACCGACGTGTATGTCGACCGGGAATCTTGCCATCCAGTGGAAAACACCGCTAACTCACGAGTAAAAACATTCACTACACTAACAGGACAAAAACCATAGCAAGTCAAGTACTAGGAAACATCATTCACTCAATAAATTAAGTCAATCACGATGTGAGGAAATTTTCACGTATTGTCTCGAAGCTTGTTTATATTTCACAATTTGTCAAATTTACGTAACTGGCATCAGTACCATATACAACAAAGTACCGCGGGCAGCCATCCGTGCACCCAAGTAAAAAGGGTTGCACTCAACCTATTGTGGCTCTTGCAAGACTCTTAGACACTATTCTGCGTCTGAATTGGCAAGTCTCATCGGTATCGGTTGATCCAAATACACCTAAGACAAAGTAAAACTCAGTTTCTGTGTTGCGCGATTAAGGGAAAAGAAATCGGTAGCAATCAACTGAACATGTAAAAGTTCGGGCTTTCCATTCAACTCTCGATGTTTTTCTTTCCAACGATCTGTCAAACACTTTTACAATATATTATCCTCTTGACAGTGAACGACCGGTTTTACTCATCATACTCGTGAGTGGGAAGGATACTTCATGTTTACACTACTGTTACTTGTTTGAGATTCGTGACTATTCGATCTAAAAGTTAACGGTAGTCTTAAATACGGTTTCATTTTTCGTTAGCTTGCAATACACTCTTTGAAACATATATTCGGTCTTCAATGGAATATTAAGGCGTTCGATGCATGTGTAGAGTGATTGAAATTAGTTTTTAACATTTTAGTGTATAATAATAGACAATTTAAAAATTAGCGTGGATAACTCTTATTGTAAGCCAGAAGACATAACTTCGTCGCGACATTGTTTCAAATGTCGATGGTTGAAATGAGGAAATCACATTCTCTATTCGAACATCTTGCCAAAGTGGCAACAAGTTTGCGCATCAAGCCGGCGTCGTCAGCCGTATTAGTTTACTACGTTCTGTGAAGTCACGGAGGTTAAGCGAATTCGAGACTCGCGGGTTCCTGGTTGGGTGACCGGTTAGGAACTCCGGGATCTAAGGGCGTCGTGCCCCTGGCCGAAGGGATAAAAGGCTCTGACTGACTGCGACGTGACGACACTTGACAAAGAAAGTAAAGGAGGATTACTCAAGCGCTCAACGCCCAACAAGAATTTAAGAGACGCGTTGCGTCAATGACACAACAAACAAAAATTAAATAAAATGAAATTTTAAGCGCACAATTGACAATAGCTACTCGCTAGAGGAAACAACGGCTAGTAACGAAAGGAAATATAGTATATTGATTACACAGGCCAACAAAAAAAAGTTTCAAAAAACTTTTAAAATCTTGATAGCTTTTTATAGGTTTTTTCCTGCTGAATTCGCATCTGAACTCTCTTCGTTTACATCACCCACAGTTTAGTCGCAATTTGATCTAGTAAGCTATGGGAAAATATGCTAAATATGGAATAAAAATTAAAAGTAAACGACATTTAAAATACCAATAGAACTTTATGTAAACATAAGGGCTTTATTACTTGTCATAGCTTTATATTCTTAACATTACATTATACATAGGCTTTACATGTCCATTGTCGTATATTTTCTTTGTCTCTTTTCTATAAAGCTCCTAATATAGCTTTATCTCCTCTGCGCCGTTTGCTGACTCTCTCGGTAAAGTGACCCACAGCAACAATGACTCCCATCATGTTGGTGTTCCAGCGTCCCTGATAACGTTTTCCCATCACTTTTAGATCTTGACGAAACCGCTCAGCTTGTTCTTCACTTACATCACCTAAGTTGGCCAGAAAAAATTGTAAATGTTTAAAAAGTGACCCTTAAGGCTCATTAAACATTCCAATGTTTTGAAAGCATCCACCACACAACCCGGTCAAATGCGAGTCTGACTGTGAAATCGCCACGCCTATCGATGCGCGGTAGAGGAAGGGATCACTATATAGAAATATTTTAACAAAGTGTACACTACCCTCATTGTCATCTTAATAATTTCTCATTCTAAGTTACTACGTCTCAAACTTTTCTAGAGACTCAGAGCTGGATTTACCTAGCTATAGAGAGAAAATGTTAAAAGTGTGAACAAGTGTATACGGCATTTTTAATGTTGTTTTGGAAACCACCACACTTAAAACGACAAGAATTAGGCAAATACACCCGAAAAGGATTTTGGTTGTTGGCCTGTGTTATTTGATCTGTTAACTTTTATTTTCTCTAACCACTTAATTAAAACCGAAGTGATGTGACTACTAACTGCTCATGAAAGTGAAACCCTCTCTCGTCTTCACAACAATTAAGACTAAGATTTCTTTATCTTCACGCTATCAATGAGAGGCAGAAATTCTTTATTTTCGAATGGTCGGTGCAACTCCGTACTTAACTGTCCCTTGAAAGCCACAGATAACGTAATGTGTGCATTTGAACTTAAAAGTTTACGAAGGGAAAACACAGCAGGGACAGGAAATTACAGCACGAATTCAATGTTTCTGCTAAATTTGGCAACATATTTCATCATTTCAACAAATAATTACTCTAAGTAGAGAACTAATTTTGCAACGCAAATTTCACCCAAACGTTTATCTTCACTTAATTTCGTTTTCTAGTTTCTCTGACGGCCCAAGATCACGAAATAAAATTCAAAATTTCCAACATTATATTCTTGTATCTCTAAAAGAAATTGAGAAACATAATTACGGAAAATGGTTCAGCATTAACTCCTAACAACGTTTTAAAGTTGCCATACAAATACAATTATCTTACATCTGTGTATTTCGACCGAATTTTCAAGAAGTATTTGAAAAAGAATTATAACATTTAAGATGTATATCTTCCGACAATGCCCACACTGCATGGCTATATGCTTCCAATATATTATGAACACTTACGGCGGTATTAATTTCTACTGACTAGAAAACATCGAAAATTATCTTTATTACGTATTACATTATTGACTTTAGCTCTCATTCAAAATTACGAATCCTCCTTATCATAAACTTGAGATACAATCTTCTTTGGGCAAATTTTAAGCCACGATAATTTAATAAGATATCGTCGGAATATTAGTTTAAATGATTTTTATTGGATTTAAAAAATCTGCAAGAAGTAATGGTCTTAAAAGAAGAGCTCAGCAATTCGGCGCCTTCTCTCCCGGCGTTCGTTCAGTATCGCACGAAATGAAATCAATGCATAATTAATCAGGGGTGCCCAAAGAAAACAAGAGGCCTGGACCAGAGAGCTCTTTACAAAACAAAATTGCCTATATGTGTTTATATTATTATTATTATTATTATTATTATTATTATTATTATTATTACATAACATTTTTTCTCGGTATTCGCCAGGTTTTTATTTGACATTGTGTCAGGTTAGTAACCAAGACAGATCAATTGCTGTTTCGTCGCAATTTAGGAATTTTCTTACAATCCTTCATGTGTCCGAGATAAAAAAATTTTGCATAATTTTGAAGATAAATTTGGGTATTTGTTATTATTATTGTTATTATTAATTTTTAAGAAAGAGTTCATCTTTTATGCAACAGAAATTACATAGCTGTTCATTTGAATTAAAACCATTTTTGTTTTCAATGAAAAATTGTTCGGGGCCTCACTTAAGGCGGGGCCCGAGGGAAGTTGCAAGCTGTCCCCTCTCGGCGATACTGTAATCAACCACTGTTTGTCCCATATTGCACGTTCGATGATTTGAAGCCCTCCCACGCTGTAGTGTGCCTCTTCACCAGCAGAATCAACTCCATTTCATATTACTACTGTTCATTTTTCGCGGTCACGAGGGGAAGAAATAGAAAAGAAAAAATTTAAAACAATTGTGTATTTAACCAGTATTTAATTTTAAATATGTTTTTGTGTGTGTTATTCAATCGTGGGGACCATAATGTCTTGATCTTTAATGGCTCATATATAAACTAGTATCTCCAAAACCATACATCATACAAGAAACCATTATGACGGACGTTAAAAGGGTTTGAAAAGACCAAATACATGTTTTGGTTTGGTGGCCTGGTTTTAAAATATGCCTACCTACTTCTGAATGGGAAGTTATGTTCAATTTTGCAACATCGATAAAGCGTAAAAGTATATTTTACATATTGTACTTTACCGAAACATTTTGTACATTCATGTACAACCTGTCTCTTTGAAGTGACTGCATTTTATTTGTAATACAATGTGAATATTGATATTATAATTGTCTCAAGGTAACACAGCTACTGATTAATTTCAACCACCTTCAACCTGGACAAAACCGCAAGGTGAAAAGGAGCTAATCCTGTTCACAAATGGTTTGAAGCCAGCAAGAAACATTACCGATGCCGTCGCCACGTTTCGCCTCTGAGACGTCTTCCCTGAGGGGCCGTGGCTCGTCCCCTGCCCCCCGCAGCGCCGCTGCTCCGCGCGCTCTTCCGGCGGCGCAGCATTCGCATGTTGGAACCGCCGCGCCGCGCCGCGCCCACCGCATTTACATTCAAATTTCCTTGAAAGAGCGGGAGCTTCTGTAGTTACTCTCCGATCGATGGCGACGCACGCCGAGCTCGGGCCATTGTTTGCGATAATTAGTATATTAGGCGGGGAGAGGCAGCAGCGCTGTCGGCGGGGCGGGGCGGGGCGGGGCGGGGCGGGGCGGGGTGGAGCGAGACTGCCATGGCCGGGAGGTGGTGAGAAAGGGCGGATCTCTTGCCACTGCGCCCGCGCGCTGTTTTCCAATGGGGTTGGTTACACACACGGGACACTGGCGCTCTCAAGGGAACACGTGCAAAGGGCACGCACGCAAAGAAAGGTGCGCCAGCTTCCACAGAAGACGCGCTTGACCTCCAACGACATTCCGGGAAGAGCGTGCGCGTCGTTCTGAACTTCCTCATGATCAAGGCTTCTCCGCGAGAAACGCTTCGCATGGCGCTGCAATCAAAGTTAAAACTTAGGCATCGAACTGCCGTGCTGCTGTTGTTCCGCACAGCCTGAGCCGCAGAATATAGGTCAAAGACCGTCCTTATTAAAGAAATAAATGCGAGGAAAAATGAAACCAAATAATCTGTACTAGATAATGGAGCATAGAGATAATGCTAATGAGGGGATCTATAATTTTTTACTCAAACAATAATAGGCGGGAATATTAAAAATGTTGACAGCCGCTAAATAAATAATGTGGTTCTGTTATCTCGGTAATATTATTCAATCTGTTTAAGCCAATGGGGCAAACAGTTATGTTCCGGGACCTTCAATCTTTCTCATCTTGGAAATTAATACGCAAAACGACACCTCACGTCACACGCCCCAGCGTCGTTCACGTTCCCCGTCTTTGTGGCCGTCTGCACAGCGCACACCGCACGAAAATACCCGTCCCTCGTAGCTTACCCCCTTCCCATTCTGGCCGCTGTGCTTCGATCCATCCCAATCAGAACCCTCTTTACGTTGTAACCAGCCTAACTCCTTCCCAAAGGCGCCCACCTGCCCGGATGCGCTTCTCCCGTTGCGACTTGAAGGTTCCTCCGGCGCCTAAGCCACGTCCGCGCGGCATGGATCCGCCATTGCACGGCGCGTACGAATACGTCTCATAAAAATCCAACGCTACAATGGCCGCGTAGCATGCTAACACGCCGCCCGGTATTGACGTTTCTCAGTCTGGAAGACGGCGGCGAGGGCAGGAGTTCGCGGGCGCTGGCAAGGACGAAGGCTTGGCTCTGAGGGAGGGGTTCGGGGGGGGGGAGGCGAAGGTGAAGGCGCAGGCGGGAGTGGGAGCGCGGGCGCGGACGGGGCCGAAGACATCTGCGCCCCACCCCGCCGCTGCCGCGACAACCAGCTCTTGCGCCCTCTCTTTCCCAGTCGAGATTCTCTTTTAGAGAGGGTTTAGGATCGGCCTTCCACTCGAACCCTGAAGAAGTTGACGCGTCGAGAGAGGCGCCGTCGTCCCGTTGTCGCCATCGCTGCCGCCGCCGCGGCGCCTTCCAAAAGCCGAGGCAGGGAGTTCGCAGGGAGGCAGGCGCCGGGCGGCGTTTTGCCCCGCACGAGTTTGTGGCTCGGCCTCCTGGAGGGCCCACTCGGCGCCCTCGCGCGGAGAGGACTCGAGCAGAAGAGCGAATGTGGCGGCGACGGCCGCGACGTCTCGGCCCATTTTCCCGTCTCTACGCACGCTCCAGCTCGCAACTTCGCCGTAACGAGAGGGTCGAATGCGCATAAGTAGAGTTGCGACTGCACCGCACTCTTTCCGCGAGCTCAGTCGCACGCAGCCCTCCAGGAAGCGAGGCCCCCGTCCCCGCTGCCGCCGCCCCGCCGTCATCGCGTCGATTCGTCGCCCCCGCCCCCGCCCCTGACGCCGCCCCGCCCGGCCTCCCTCCGGCAGCCGACTTCCTTTGGTTTCCGCGCGGCGGCGGAGGCGCTCCGCAACCATCCGGCAGGGCGTCCGCTGTCATTTCCGACACCCCAACATCGCTTTCAGACCATTTTGTGCATTTTTATAAACAACTAATCGAAGCCTTCCAGAATGAAAAAGTCTGCGGAAATGTTTTAAAGGGACTCGTTACAACCCACAACTGTAAAATTATGATACGTAATGATGTGCTTGACATATTATTCTTTCGAATGTGCACAGTTATGCTCCTGATCAATATTATTTTTTCATTGGAATCAACAACATATTTGAAATAGGTGCAAATGATGAATGTTGACATTTCTTACAATTGGAATAATTTATATACGTTTTGCACTTATTATACACTTATTTAAACCAGTTTTCACGTAATTTTCTTAATGGGCTTTAACAGTTGTCACTCATCACGTAGAAAAGAATTTCTTACTCCTCGATTGTTTCGTTGCTGATACGTTCGCGGCTACCGATGCCGTTACGCATATCCTCATTTCCTTAGTAGCTACAACGTCAAAACGCAAAGTTTATATTCTGGAGAAACAAACACCTCGGACGGTACGGCATTAGTACCGGCCTAAACGCTTGTCTGTTGGCGTAGCCGCTCGTCAGAGATGCCACATGCAGCGGTGCTCGGCGGGAAGCCTAGTCTGGAGTAGTCGTACGTCTGCTTCACACTTCCGGCATTCGACGAATAACGAGCGAATACACGCCAAATTCAGATAGAGAGGATGGGTTGCTTGGTATTCACCAAGCACCAAACATTCGCTGCTCGCCTGAAGACGGCTCCATACATTCGGCATTCGCCGAGCAGCGAGCTAGTGCTCGCCCAATCTCGAGCAGCTGACGTGTTCGGCGAATGTTCGCTCCCTTTGATGTGTCCAAAAGACAGGCACGCGGTGGGTAGGGTGAACCCCGAATGTCGTCACTCAACAAATAGCGAGCTCATACACACTACTCGGGATTCGGCGAGCGGTTACTCAGTGTTCGCCGAATAACGAATGTGTGGAGCCGCCTTTACGGCATTCGGGAAGTAGCAGGCGACCGCTTGCCAAATGCCGAGTAGTGTGGATGGGTTGCTTACTATTTACCGAGCGACGAACATTCGGTTCTCACCCTATCCACCGCGTTTCGGTCTTTTGCACACATCAGAGAAAGCGAGCATTCGCCGAGCACATCAGCTGCTCGGAATTGAACAAGCAGTCACTCGCAACTACACGAATGCTGAATGTGTGGAGCCGTCTTAGCCCGCAGCGTTCTGGGCACATCAAAGGAACATTCACTGAGCATATCGGATACCCGAGATTGGGCGAATAGCTGCTCGCTACTCGCAGAATGTATTAAGCCGCCTTCATAACCTGTTCTGCAATTAAAATTCATGAAAAACAGTTTTAAAATTAACACTGCGTTCAGAGAAAATCTGGGGATTTTACTTGTCCCCATATGCGACATAGCGTTACTGTTTTTTGAAAATAAATAACAAAATTTCCAAGTTTAGAAAAGAATACTCATTCAAGGTATAAACATTTTATTCATAAAGCCATATCCTTGCCGAATTCTCTACATTTCAGTACGTACAGTAATGATCGTGCCAGTGAGATAGGAGTCCCAGCCGACGGCAGATAGCTCAACTGGTACCAGTAATTATCACGCTCTGTTAAAGAGAGATTTTTCACAGACCAAGAGGTAAAGTGACAGAGACGATCAAAACAGCACGTATCTTTTAGAAGTGTCCCAAATATTATTCAGTCTTCTTTGGAAACAAACAGAGTGTCTTCACACGCATGTCTCCGCTCAAGATCTCACACGTAAATGCTTAAAAAGAATCGTATAAATTCGAAATTCACTATATCAGGGTGGATTTACTCAAGTAGCGAAATCTGGAGGAAAGTTTTCTCTATCGTTTCTTTACCAATTACAAAAAATACATGAGTCTTGATATCTTGACTCTCATTTTCACTACCTTACGAATTTTCCCCAACACATTCTAACCGTTTCATGCTCAAAACACTATCTCCCTTTTTATACATTATCCATTTCACAATTATCCACTAGAACTAAAACGATTAGAAAGGGCTGATGACTTCATTTTATGAAATTTCCAGCATCTTGAACTCCTTGCACCTGGAGTGCAATTCAGAGCACAAAATACTCGTCGAATTCAGCTCGTACAGCAAATGACACTAACGTTATAAAAACACCTTATTTCTATTAAACCAGCCCTACCCGAAATAAAAGAACATAAACTGTACCACATAATTTATGGAGAGTGATGATTATAATTCTAGGTTATGAAATTACAAAAAATATATTTTATGCATTCGGGTATCTCGGAGATAAAATCTAACATTGTGTTGGATTTCAGTCCTTCAAATTGTCTGTGCGCATGAGTTATGCCTTCAGAAGAAATTAAGTGAATAAGAGGGGGAGACGCCAGTGAATGAATCGTCACGTGCTGACTGCAGGGTTGGCGACTACCGAATTCGTCGGACCCAGGTGACGTAGCGAGCGTCACGTATCCGGACAGCCGGACAGCGAGTGACGAGTAGGCGCGCAGACGGCAGGCGGCAGGCGGCCCTCACGCTCTATTTCAACGGCGGCTCTCCTCGTCGCCACCGGGCCTGATACTTGTTACCCGCAATTTATGTGGGCGCGCTCGCCAGTTCGTATTGACGGTTCAGGAATAGGGTCGGCCGCGCATATATTTTCCGTGAGCGCGGCGCGGGCGGTGCGGGCGGCCGGAGACATGGGTCCGGCGTCCTCGCCTCCGCTGGGATGGCAGCGCTGCCCGTCTTCCATCCGCCTCGCCCCGCCACGCCCTCGCCGCCACTCCACCGCACTCACTTCGCCCTCCATCGCCCCATCGCTCAGCGCCGCTCCCACCGCTTCCTCCTGCCTCAGGACATTTACGCGGACAATTGTCCGGTGGCATCGCCAGGGCTCTCTGGGCGTTCACTGCTTGGCTACGTCGAGGCCAGGTTAGAAGACCGGATGCACACGAACTGCAGTTGCCAAAACGTGGTTTGGGATGACGGATACCCATTCACAGCAGAGAATCTCTTCAATAATGTACATGTTTACGGAATTGATACCATTCTCTCAACTCCGTTCATCTCAAAAACAAACATATACATAAATGATTTTAGAAAGTGTGAGTTGAAAATGTTCAGCAATTTAAATTAATGCCTTATTTTACGTAGCGAGATAATTATGCTATAATTAATAACTACTGCCAATAATTATGATCTTAATGCTTCAGAGTATAACTAACGCCACTGTTCTCCACATTCCCTAATTTCAAAGCACTACTTTTATCAGTTGCAGACTGTCATGGAAAATAATGCATTGCAGTCGCGCATACGCGAATTTCTCAAAAAGTGGCGACTAATATGTGTGATCTTTTCTTCATATCCCAATTTCTTGTGCCACTCAACATTTGGAATCATGAGACAGCAATTACTTCACAGTGGCACATATTGATGACTGAACGTAATTTACTATTTTACAATGTTTCTTTTCCTTCGTTTCCCTCTCTTACTTCTTTAAGGCAATTTTTAGAAATAATGTTAACAATAAATTCCCTTTTTTCCAACAAAAAATACGCAAAAACTACTCGTATATTAAAAAAATTGACATTATATGAATATTTCATAAAACATGACATTATATAAAGATCTAATTTTTAGAATTATTTCATTGGGGAGAAAAAGTCTATCATCAATTTTGTAGTTTTACAATGTTAATTTTTCGCAATTTTCGAAAATAGAGAGGTTCATCAGAAACACGATCTGCCCCATTTTTATACATGTACTTTCCTCTTTTCCAGAAAATCTATAAAAATTGGAACTGTTTTTGAAAAAATATGTTTTTAAACATTGCTTGCATTTCACGCAAAAGTACACGAAAACCTATCATATTTTCACATCGTACATGACTTTATTTAAAAACCTCTTTGAGGAACAGATTTCATTAAGGAAAAATCTCTATCTTGCAATTTTCGAAAATTCAGAGTTCAACAAAATTGAGATCTAACACATTTTTACGCTCATTTGCTCTATTCGTGGAAAAAATGTAATCAAAATATTGGAGACATTTTTGAGAAAATTTTGAAAATGTTATTGAGGTTTTACTCGTATGTAAAGTACGCCTTCGAATGAATATACCCTTTTTCAAATTAGTAGGGTCTCGAATTTGGCCAGATAGAGTGAAGAATGTCAATTTTGGAGAAATTCGTCTCAACTGTTTAAACGCTAGCGTTGATCACGGGCGGACGCACAGATAGTTTTGCAGGAAACAATTTTTTTGATATCAAGGACTTACAAAGCGCGGATTCTGACTACACGTGTTAGGCGTAAGTTATTTACTACATATACGAACAAGATTTGCCCATTTTTTCGCTACCACGGCCCGACAGTGTGAGATTTTCTGATGAATTATTGCCACTTTTCTCTGTAGAATTACTATATTTTATCGTAACCACGAAAGTACGAAGTATGTGAGAAAGTAAAATTGGATACTTAAGGCCACAAAAAAATTTTCTTTATGTTTTTTCTCGAATGGAGCAATGTATGCTTTTAAAAATGGGGTATGATGTATTTTCATTTAACTTTCTAAATTTTCGAAATTTCCCAAAGTTACAAATTATACGATAAACACGTGCGATTTGTATGCCACTAGTTTCCTCCTTCCCCTACTGCATCTAGCCGGATAGGATGGTTAAAAATCTGCCCCAAGCGAAATGAGGTAAAACGTTACGAAGAAATATTCTGACGCAAAAGAAACATTTTCAACCTGTTTCCTCCTCGTTTATCCCACATACCTCTCCTACACAAGACTTTTTTTGCAACACTCCCTGCTGACGATTGCGAGGCATGCGCGCACAGACGTCGTCCAAGTGCGCGTGAGTTAGGTAGCTGCGCGACGCGATCTGGGGCATCCGCAAAGAGCGACAGAGCGGGGTCAAGTGCGTCGCTATGCCGCATCGCCCGCTTTCTTCGACGCGGCGTCCACCCAACAGCTGCCGGCCGCCCGACACGACGCCTTCCGACGCGCCTGCCGCACACACGCACCACGTCAGCCACCCCCTTCCCACCCCCGGCCGCAAGCTTTAGCCGCCGAACAACCGCAATCGCACGCCTCGCGCCTCGCTCCCAGCCACACCCACGGCCACCGCCCGCGGCGCCGCCGCAGCCCCAGCACTCGCACCTCGCAGCCCCTGCCTCGCGCTCGCACTTGCGAAATGACGAGCGAGCACACTCGTCTCTCCACCGCCGCCGGCACCACCCCGCCGGCGCAAAATGCCAACGCTGGAAACCCCCTTCCGCCGCCAACGCGGCGCTCTCACCCTTTCCCTTTCCTTTCTCTCTTTTCCGTCTTTCCCCGCGCGCGCCGTCTCGGCCGCAGCCACTCGTCGCTCTCGGATTCCGCGCCGCCGCCGCCCGCCGCCGCCTTCGCCTCCATCACGGCATCATCACAACGGGGCCTCAGACAACACGGATTCGTCATGTCACTTTCGCTACTTAGCCTTACTTATAGCCCTTCAAGGAATGCCTTGCACAACTCTCAGCTTGAAAGTTGCGCGAGGGTGATGACGACCCCACGCCCTCTCCACGCCGCCGCCCCCCATCGGGGCCCTCCCAGCTGGCCGCCTGGCCTATTGTTTTGCTGTTTCTCTCACCTTTCAGAAAAATGTTTCTATTTTTCCGTCCGCCCGCCTCTCAAAGAGAACGATTATTTATCTGTTGATCTTGGAGGCGAAGCAGCCAGCCCGCGGGGCCGCGGCGGCGTCTTCACGGCCGCGCCCCGTCCCGTCCTCCGCCCCGCGCCCCGCGCCGCTTTGCCCTGGTCGCCGCCCGCGCCGCCCTCGCTGCCTCCGACGCCGGCGCCACGCGCCGCGCGTGGGCGGTCGATAGCGCGCCGTGAACAGGCCTGTATGCGCCGCGGCCGGGCGCAGTGACGTCACCCAGGCCCGCCCATGACGTCATAATGCCCGCTCCCGGGAGGCGCCGCCGGCAAGATTTATACACTTGGGTGTCAGGTGGAAGTCCTCGCGCTCCGTCACCGCGACGCAGGGGCCGCGCCGACGCGCGCCCGATGGACCCGATGGACGCGTTTCTAATTAGGCGGAAGCGATGGCCACGCGTCGGCGGAACTGGAAAAGGCGGGGCTGCACCCGACGAGGCGAGGACGCTGCGGAAACTGAGATGCGCTGAACGGCTGAAAGATGGTAAAGCGGTGTTGTTGGCGGAGAGTAACAAGACATTAGAACGGCCAGGACCCAATAAATAGGAACCTGAGAAATCTCCACAAGGGAAATATGATGTAAGAAGAGGGAGGGTATCGGCCGAATATATGGTGAACGGGGGGAGGAGACGTGGAAGGGTGTTGTGGGTGGGCGACGATGCGACAGCCGGCGAGTATTTACGCAGGGTGAGGCAGCGTGGGGTGAATGTGGCGGCCACGAGACCTTCAGGGACAGCCGCCGGCATTTTGAGGCAATGCACCTCTCGGGCCCGGCAACCCCGTCACCTGCTCGCTCCTGCCCCGCATCTGGGATGGACCAAACAGTAAATTTATCTTGCCAAGAAGCCCGGGTGGGCGCCTCGGTCACACTTGACTGGCGCTGGGGTCAGGCGCAGGTGAAGGCGGGGTCCTTGATCCTCGGCCGCCGCCCTCACTTTCATCCTCCCCCCCCCGCTCCTTGCCTCACGCTTCGGCCCACGCCTTCTCCCTCTCCATAACCCGCAGAGCTACACCAACACACCCTCCGTATGCATACTCAGGCACGGCGTACATTCACTTACGAGCTCTCATTCTCCCAAGCTCTATTCTATTAGGCCATCAAGATAATTGCAAAAATACTTTCAATTATCTATTTTACAAGGTTTTACTTTCACGTTTTTTGAAATACTGTCGGAACACGTGTGCAAGAATATTGCCTATTCCATATCAGCATAGGCATCCATCTTGTCTTCTGAATATGACCATAAAGACCTATGAAAAAAGAAACCGAGGAGTAGGTCGACAGAAACTGAACAGGAAAATCGAAGAAAATCCACCCGTATATAAATGCTTCACGACCTATTCATTATGCGAATATACTATCTTAACACGCCGTACGCGAAACACTGTTTCTGGTGCTGGTTTTCGGTGTGAGAAACAGATTTTTTACATTCTACCTAATAGTGTGAAAAGCATTACGAATTGTGCGCGAAACATCGCGAAGCGATTTGGGAAAAAACATTTCGTACTCAGCGTGTTAAAAATAGATTTCGCAACATGTATTCGAGGTGATTTACGCACTTGTTATGTAACGTACTATATTTGTGCATTTCTCTTCATTAACGATTATTGTGCTTAAAAATTTCAGACATCGACCATTTAAAAAAAAACATCAAAAAAATTAAAAAAAGAGATTTATTTGAAAAAGGTTTGTTCACCGGTTTCAACTGAATCGCTACGTGAGTACTGTCGAATGACTATAACTACGCAATTAAATAAATTATACAATACCTCCGCAATTAAAATAAAATTAGTCAAATTAATTTTAGTGAGATTTGGAGACTTGCCGCTTTTTGAGTTATTTGTGCTACGAATTGTGTGTACCCAAAAGTCCAAACCTTCGAAAATTACATAGCAGAGTCAAACATATCATTTTATGCAATAAAATAAATTAAAATAAATAAAAAATTGCAATTGCTAAAAGATCGATCTGTTTAAATAATTGTTTTGGAACTGAAACACTCGTAAGCCGTAGCTGGACATAGAGTGCCATTAAATGTTTAGTTTCAAAAACAATTATAAAATTAAAAGATCGTTAATATATATTAAGAGATGTAACAGATTTTAAACAGCTGAACCCGTGCGAATATTCTACACATTGTAAATCATTTTTTTAAAAGTGATATTCATAATGGAACTCGACAAAACAACCTATGCTATGGAGTGGGGGTACTCTCCAAAAGTGTAATAGAACATCCAAAATGATCTCATTTAGTATGCCATAAGAAACATAAGTCGATCTCACTATGTCACACAAAATATACTTCTTGTCACTCAACTTGGTTTCACGGGTCTAGAACAAAATCCGTTTTCGAGTTATTAACGATGACAACGCGCGTTGCTCCGTAACCTGTGGTGTGGGTTGCATGCGGGCCTACTTTTCCCCCAATGTGAGAACTTTTTTTGTCTTATGACGATTCGTTTGATAGGTTGGAGAGTAATTCCCTATCCAGTAAGAGCACACGTACGGGATTTTGTATCGATGGGTTTTTCTAAATGGTAGAAAACCGTCGTATTTACATAGAATGTTACATATAGTGAGACGATGGCAATGTCGTCTTAATCAATATATTCTCTGTCAGTATGTACAAGAGCCTCAGTATTTGTATTTGATTGCTTTCGCCATTGGATGAAAAACTAACAATTCGATTTACTACATACAACGTTGCGATTCTTCTCCTAGAAAACAGAACTGAAGAGGTCTCAGTAATTGAAAAAACATTCCTTTTATGAAATGGCTAACGCGTGAAGGCAATCTCCTACAAAGAAGATACTTTTCTCCAAGACACTGAAATAAAAGTCCCCCCCTTCAGATGTTCTCTGAGGCCATCTCCCTGGCAGCGCAGTCATGCAATGGCCGGAGTTGACGGCGGCAGCGGTTCCCAGCGCGGCCATCCCAGTCGATAATGCCGTTGCGCGTACAACGAAATAATTAGGGAGGCGCTTGCGTGGCAGCGCGCGACTGCGGTGGCGTCGTGAATATGCGCACGCAGCCCCTTCGGCCGCCACGGCCGCCGCTCGCGAGGGGCGGGGCAGGGGCAGGGGCAGGGGCAGGGGCAGGGGCCGGCCGCGAGGGCGCGGGACCGCACGGGGGCTCGCAACGTTCTCCGATTTGTTTCTATTCGGTGATCTGCCGACGCTTTAACACGGGATGGTTGCCTATGGCAAACTCACAAATATACACAACGATGTTTCACAATTTTTCCATTTAGGTTAACACGATTGGTTGCCTTGTGGTTCATAGTGATGGGGAGAAAGGGGTTACTGGGGAGTGAAATTACGATTTTATTAGGTTTATTTTGGAGGTTGGTATATTTAGTAAGAAATAGTATTGATTCTACGTTCTTGTGGGAATTCAATCTTCATTCATTTGAAAATGTTTTCGAAAGAAGAGTCGTACATTTTTTACACTCATTATTGTCTTACTTTGCATCTAAACACTTCCAAGAATGTCAGCTATACATTATTTCACTTTCTTAGAAAATCTAGAGATAAATTTGAACAAAACTTGCAATCGCCTTTTCGAATCCATTGCTGCGTAAGATTTGAACATCGATTGTCTGGGCGAATTACGTGAGAAAGAGCAGTTTCTCAATTTAATTCATTCTTTTAAATTACATATTACAGTGAATGA
Source organism: Teleogryllus occipitalis (assembly GCA_011170035.1). Taxonomy (NCBI): domain Eukaryota; kingdom Metazoa; phylum Arthropoda; class Insecta; order Orthoptera; family Gryllidae; genus Teleogryllus; species Teleogryllus occipitalis. The sequence continues at coordinate 178,508 of BLKR01008978.1, read as the reverse complement.
ACCCACACGAAATATGGTTATATAGAAAAAAAAGCAATAGATCAAATCATAATTAAAAAGACCACAACTAGATATGAAATAATAATGGTCTAGGTTACAATGACCACGATGCACAAATTATTACAATTAGCAGTAACTTGAACACTGCCACATTAAATAATACACACATGTGTAGATAATTTACTAAAGCTAAAATATATTTTTTACGGAATACTTACTACAGGGAATATGGGACGCGGTAAATAATGCTGTTGACACAAACAAAAAATAAACTTTACTTTTATCAAAGCTTTCATTTTACTTTAACGCGAGCTTTCCTCTTAAAATAGGGAGTACTAATTCCTAATATTAATTTACTAATTCCTAGTGTAAAAACAAACTTTACTTTATTTGTAAAAATAATAACGCATCGCCCGAAATTAGGGTTGCTACACTTGATTTTCTCGAGTAGCAAAATCACTGTAGACCAGTGTTATCGTTCTGGATGATTGTGTGATGTTTAGAAGTTTTAAAGTTTTCAGTAAATTAACGATGCGTTGATGTGGATTTGAGGATTGCAAGCTTCATCTTCCGAGTCTATGAAATATGATTTAGGGGGAGAAGGGATGTGATTGGTAGAGTCAGTTGAAGCAGAAAACATAATAGAAAATAGTAGGGTTTTCTTATTTGTCAACTGATGAGATCATGCAAAAATAGAAATCTGAATGACTGTTTCGCGATATATGATGATAATGGTAAATGGCAGCAAAGACCTTCTGAGATTCAGCAAATCAAGGAACTAAGGATATAACTGAAAGTTTTTCAGTAATACTTGCCCAAATTTTATTGTGGCCCTAATTTGCAGAATTTTTCAAAGTATTGTTTATAAGCTGTCCTCATTATTGGGGTTATATTTCGTGGTTGAGCAGAGAGCGCAACTTAATCACTATTATAACAGAATATATCGCTAATACGAATCACTTTTATACTTGTTCACTCAGCATTCCACTATGAATAAATCGTGTCGAAACGCTGCGGAACGAACTACACATACGCACCATCTCACTCGAAAAGCGTAACTGTGTTATGAATAAAGAGGTATTGCACGCTGTGAATCACATGCTAAGTAGCTGACTTGTTAATTCGCTGCGGACTGACTTGCCGACTCAGATATGAGAGGTAAGGGTGCTAAACTAGCTCTGTATATCGTCCGTGCATAGCTCATGGAAACGTGATAATCGACAACTCTCCTTCATAAACAATCATCCCTTCTATGGAGATAAGTATCAACGGGCAACATTAGCATAATTTTCGTGTTCACGGGAGCAAGTTGAACTGAAATACATATAAAATTCTCCCGCCGCTAATTTGCTATTGAACAATGAATCTACTAACAGCACGTCCGTTTTTTTCCAATTCGCACCAATTCGGTTCCCTCTCGTGAGTCCCTGGTACTCTCGATGCCATTCGGCCAAATGCGGATCTAAACCAAGTTCTCCATTGTGGGAAGGGGGGTGAAAGGCAAATTGCGCAGGGCCAGCCGCAAGCATCCGGGGGGGAGGCGGCCCTTGGAACCCTACGAGAATGAGTGGGCGGGAATACATCCATGCAGATGTCACCTAAGGCAGAGCGCAAGTTTTCGGAGAAATGACACAGTGTTTGTTTGGGCGCTTTGAAACGAGGACGCAAAGATTTCCGAATCACGAAGAACTTCAAAAGAAGTTGAGAAAGGAAATCTTCCTGCGAATAGATATAACGTCTTCTGCACACTTCTCGTCTTCACGTGTTTGCGTCGCAGATTTTCACACAAGCAAAGATCTTTTCCTTTGAGTTCTTATTATTCTCCATGTAACGTGAACTGTTTTTCGGAGTCTTCTTCGCGTTTACAATGTTTGATCGTTCATCGGTTGAAGTCAGTCCAAAAGTCTGCAAACATGGGCAGTTTCAGATATAAAGCCTTTGGTTATATTCACAACAGACCGCTTTTGATGGAATTAGGACAGTTACACAACTAAATATATCATTCTTTATATTTAGTTATTTAATTTTCGATAAACAAATCATGTAAATAATACTGCTATATTAAACAAATGTATTATATATCACACGCGCGAGTTCCAATACGGCGTTTGGATCTGTGTCTATTTCAGATAGCTTGTTTTTTCACGTTCCACAGATCAGCGTTGAAGAAAGCCAAATTTATTTTCATCACAAAATGCGTATGTGAGATTGGAGATGGCTCACAATTAGAATAATGCTTGAAGCGCTCGCCAAGAATTATTATCATTACAGAACATTTACTTATTTTCGTATTTAGCACTTTGGGAGTTCATTTTACGAAATCATAAATAGATGATATTATCGATTAATTTTGTTTCCATATCAGAAGAAATAGGTGTTTCTACGGTTTAGGCAAGAAAACGAAAAATAAAACAATAATAATAATACATTAAAATACGTCTTTTAATAGTTTTAAACAACAGTTTTATATGACGATGCTCTACATTGAAAAAGATTATACAAATATGAAACAAATTCTTAAACTTAATTCACCATGATTAAAGTGTTTTTCCGCTGGCTGACGTTCGTATTTATTTTAATATATTAATTATCTTGTGTTTTTGTAAAATAGTGAGTCTCTGCTTAATGTTTTACATCGAGTGCCTCTATTTTTACTTTCTGCTCTTACGAAGATACTTCATGAGAAGAGAAAGTTATGTAATCGTGCGAATTTTTGCCAAAAAAACTCTTACTCCCGGGCCTTGGTAACGAAATAGCGGATACATCCTGTTCCTATGTACAGTAAATTAATTCCTCCAACACGTGGTGTAGCAAGAATACATATTTTGTGGCTCCTTGATAACGAAAAATCGATTGACAGCAAGTCTGTCTGTCTGTAGTCAACGCTATCGCCTTAATCGTTCAGCCGATTTTCTCCAAAATTGATATTTCCCGATCGATCTGAACGAGGGGGAATGCTTTGGGAGTTTGAAACGGATATTTTAATTTTTGAGGGTACTTTACATGAAGCCTTAAAAACACTCAAAATTTCCTCAAAAATGACACGAAGGTTTTTGATTAATTTTTTTCCTCGGATAGCGTAAAGGACGCTTTCCGAGGATGGTGCAGGTTTCCTGTTCGTTGAAATCCCAAATGTTTGCAAATTGCAAAGGTGCAACATTTTTGGGCGTCTTCCTACAACTATAATATTGAAAATCAAGATTTTTTTCTTGAATGAAATCTGTTGTTTAAAGACATCTTCAAATAATAAGTTCAATTTTTCGAACATATGAGTAGTTTTCGTGTAATTTTGCGAAAAATATAGGCAATTTAAAATCCTTTTAATTTATTTTGATGGTAAACCGCTCCAAATATTTCTTTAAATTTTCTCGTCTTATGTAATAAGGAACGGTAAAAATTTGGTGCTAGTTCCATTTTCGGTAAACTCCATTTTTTTCGAAAATTGCAAAAAAATAAAATTTCTAAACTACAAAATTGAAGATAGACAATTTTTCCTCAGATCGTCTGTTGTCAAAAGGACAAGTATATTTTTTTTAAAAAGACGAGTATTTTTTCAATAATTTGGGCTTGAAGTAAATGCGATTTCTAAAATAATTATTTTCTGAAGAACTGCTCCAAATTTTTTCTTCACATTTCTTCATAGACAGACGAAGGGACGCTGAAGAGAATGGGTTAAACTCTGTATTTTCGAAAATCGCAAATTTAGAAATAATGCGAGGTATGTGCTGTTGTAGTCCCACTGGTTTATATTTGTATGTTTTTTCATTATATTTTAACGTCATTTACATCTCATTTAGTTCAATCGTCACTAACACTTTGCTGTTATACATCCTGCAGCCTGAAGATGGGGGAAATATTATTTATGGAAACGGAGCAATTTGACTATATTCAAGAAGAAGACGTCAAATTGTATGATTCTAAGAATTTATTTCTAAATATTTAAGTGAATCAGTCTGTCAAATAACTTCCGTGGCCAGACTATCGTCCGATGTAAATTATAATAAAGTATGTTGGAACAAGAAACTAAGGCATCGAGTGCCTTGTATAACCTTTCACAAAAGTGTTCTGTCCCTTCATTTCACAGGAAATTGCCAATACTTGAACCGCAGCTTTGTCTAAAAGCGTCAGTAGAAAGTGTCTTCTCCGCATATTACCGAAATACTCCTGTTTGTGTGTTTCTGGTTTTGCGGGAGGGCTTCCCTTGCGCGCCGCTCCTGGGCGGCGAAGAGGAGAGCGCTGAGCAGCCACTCCTGAAGACCACTGGCAGCCGCGCGTTGAGAGCCCGCGGGCAGCCACCGCACCGGCGCGGCGCGGCGGGACGCGCGGCTTTCCACAGAATATCCAATTAAATAAACGGGCGGAAACACGGCGAACAGCTGTGCAGAAATACTCTACACTGCAGACACAACAGTGTCATGGAAATAGCCGCGTGGTGGTCAACCCTCACTGTTAATGAAGATTTATCAGATTCGAGTGAATGATTAAGCTTAGGAAACAAACTGTGTTGTACTGTTTTTGCAAATGGTCATTGTTTAAATTAACATAACACTGCACCCATTTTGTGCAGTGTTATCTCTTATGTATAATTTAATCTTCAGGAAGGTCCAAAAATACGACTCAAACGTTGGCAGTTGTTCAATAAACTCTAAATGTCGCCAATACACAAGATCTGTATTTTTATTAAATAAAGGTATTTCTCATTTAAAACATTTACGTCAGTATAATCAATTTAAAATTAAAATGGAATTTTTAAACTGATACGTGTTAATTTAATAACTGATATTCATTTAGGTTGTTAAGAGACGTTAACGATAAAGTTTATCTCGGACCAAAAAAAAATTCTTATAGTTTGTAGACTTTTGTTTGACATTGTAATAACGTTGATAGGGCAAATAAATAAATGAGGTTCCCCAAAATAAGGCCAAGCGTACAAAATAAATCAATAAATAAAGTCCGCCAGGAAAGTCTCTTCGAACGGAGCCGATTCTCGGCCACTTCTAAAAATTGGATTTATGTTGGTAGAGACCAGATCACTGGGAAATATGTGAAGGGGAAAGCACTTCCAGCATCTGTTATGATTTTGGTGAGTACGCAATTTGTTTTCCTTTGTTACAAGCTTCAGTTCGTGCTACCAACATAATTTCTGTTGCAAGCATTCTCCCCAACAAGGTCCCACTGCGGAGACTTTCCAGGCGCGCTAAACTTATGACATGAAAGTAAGTAAATCGAACTCCTCTTCTGTAATCCGTCCAACTCAGAATATTATTTTCTGTGTGTGTAGTGACTTGAAAATTGTTTTTATTAAAATAAAGAATTCTTGTAAATGCTACGGATTTCGCATATTTTTGTCTATTAATGGCATTGTATACAATATATCATGTAAGTAGGCATTTCTTTTCCCTCTGAATGCAGTAGAAGAGAATATTCGAGAATATATATTTAGTAGAGAATTTATCAGCCTGTAGTAAGATAAAATAACCTGTGCTATGTAATGTATGTAATGTAACAGTTTTATTTCAATACTACACTTTTATAATTTATTGTAAACTTACTTACTTTTCGAAATCATCTTGAGTTCGCGTTTCTTTCGAGTCATCTTGAATTCGGTAGATTGTATTATGAATATATTTAAAGCATGCTATCATACTGCATACCATATAGCAAGATCCATATGGCAATACCCAGTGTCTAGAAATTCATCTCATTGCGGTCGCATTGTTAGCAACCTTGTCTTCAACCTCGACCAGAGCTGAGCCTTCAGTTAGCGTTTGCAGCGTGCTTTCTGGAGCGTTCGCTGGCAAGGGAGGACGCTCTCCCACGCGCCGGGGCACAAGCCGGCAGGACGAAGAGCTCCGGCTCGCCAAAGGCGTTCTATCCGCAGCTTTGATCAAGAGCGTAGGCTCCCAAGCGTATTTGCTGTAAGGCCCTTTGGGGAAAATTACGAAGCTTCCAACCTCAGTTTCTTCAAGAATACAGACAGAAAGAACTAGTGAATATTTTTGCTACCTTTCTGATCACATTCCTAATGAGACTTTACAGTTTTATCACACGACAAATTTAAACTGAAAGTTAAATGTACGTGTTTTCATTCTGATGAGTAAGTATTCATTGCCACTACTAACCATCTCTACAGGAGAACGAACTTACTGGCCAACTGACATGAACAAAATTCCAGATTTAATTGACATCTTTGTAACTAAAGGAATTGCACCAGGTGACTTGTCTACTGAAGCTTCCCATGAACTGTCATCAGATCACTCGCCCATCATAATAACAGCTAGCAATAAAATACTTTTGAGCCCTGCACCGTTAGTACTAGCAAATAAACATACAGATTGGAATATGTACCGTAACTGGATATCCGAGCATTCGAGTGCCCTTGAGATCAGAAGACGACATCGATGAAGCTACTAAAATTATAACTGAAAGCATACAAAACGCAGCGTGGCACGCCACTCCACGAAGAGAGTATAACAGAAGCTGTAAAAATATCCTTTCTACATTCTGAAAAAAATTCAGGAAAAAAGAAAACAGAAAAATATGGCACAGGACAAGATACCCAGCTGATAGAACCAACTACAATAGAGCTGTCAGGCAATTATCCAATTTACTTAAAACCTTCAACGAAAGTAGATTCCAAAATTACATTACCAATCTCTCTGCAGCCCAAGCCTCCGAATACTCTTTATTTAAGGCCACAAGAAAATCCAAACGACCTAGTAAAGCTTCACCACCAATTCGTAAGGAAAACAACGAATGGATGAGAAGTACCGAAGAAAAAATAGAAGTACTTGCAAAACCCTTTACAGAAGTTTTTCAAAACAATCCACCAAAACCAAAACTTTAAATCATCCGGACGAAATTCAAGAATACTTAGAATCACCTACAGAAATCACATTACTAATAAAATATTTTACCTTTAAAGAAGTATTGAAAGTCTTAAAAAAGGAATTACCTAGCAAGAAAGCTCCTGGTTATGACCTCATCACCGGGTCACTACTAAAAGAACTGCCTTGCAAAGGAATAGCATTTATTACTGGTCTCTTCAACAGTATCCTACGTACCGGACATTATCCAGCACAATGGAAAGTAGCACAGATCCAAGTCTTTCAATCCAGGTAAACCTCCCCATGAACCCTCATCATATCGAACCCATAAGTATTCTTCCAATTATGCCCAAAGTGTTTGAAAAACTTCTCCTAAGCAGATTGAAACCTTGCTTGACAAGTGACTTACTACCAGATCACTAATTGGGCTTGAGACAACAACATTCTACTATAGAACAAACTAATAGAATTGCCAAATTCATAGAAAAAACATTCCGAGGAAAACAATACTGCTCAGCTGTGTTTTTAGACATCACTCAAGCTTTCGATAAAGTTTGGTACGATGGCCTTCTCTATAAAATCAAACGCTCCCTAACATATCCATACTTCAATATCTTCAGAAATGTACGGTGAAATGTACCATTGGGATACATTCTCTAACAAATTGCCATTATCAACTATAATGTTTAACTATATTTATTCATTATTTTCATGTAAAATAGATTGTAAATTTACCTTGTTCAGAATTTTAAAAGAAAGTATTCAAGTGTTAAGGTAGTAACTGATGGAGAACTCACTAAGGATTTTCCTCATTTTTTATTGCATCGCCTTTTCCTTTCAACAAATGCCCCCACCCCGAACTCGAGACGAAGCTATTTCGCCCGCAGGATTGTCGTATCGGCCGCCATGAGGCGGGGGAGAAGCCTAGCGAAGGCGCCTATGATGAGAACATTGTGCGGCGGAAGCGGGGCGGGGCGGGGTGGGGCGGGGCCCGGGCGGGGCCCCGGCGCGGCGCCGCGAGGGAAGGCGGTGTGGGGCGAGGGTGGTGGGGGTGGGTGATCGATCGGACGGGCGAGGCCTAGCCCTCTCCCTCTCTACTCTGTCCACGTGTCAATATTAAACTATTCGCATGAAGCAGATTGTACGTTTTATTCGCGGCCGTGGCCCTTGTTGCAAGATGACACTCGAATGATGCACGATGAATCCAGTGGCATGTCTTAATAAGGAGAGATCATCTATGTCTTACGTTGGAATAACAATGTATGGCTCATTCAGAATATTTCGTTTGGAGTAAGTGAGTCCACTTCTAATAACATAAATTTGTGAAACATATTACGACTTAACAAAGATAGTATTAATTAGAGGCACTACATATTTATTATATTTTTTTTCTTTACTGAGGAAAGAAGAGATGAAGGAGTTAGATGTACGCAATTACCTATGTGCATTTAACAATAGTTCTTAATTTTTACTTTCTCGCCCTAATTTCTTATTAGTCTTTGTGTCTATTTTCAGTTCTAATTGATCGCAGCTTTAGTAATTTCATTTGACCTTCCAGCATTTCCTATTTGCTCCATTCTCCACTTCATTTTATCCCTTCTACTGTTGTCATTTCAATCCCTACCTGTTTACATACCATTACTATTGTATGAATACTTTAGCTACTATACCGACTAATATGACTGCAAATAATATTCAGATGTTTATGATGAGTACTACTTCCGATTTTACCAATATATAACTAGTACTACTTTGCTGCAGCTACTACTGATGAAAATGTTGCATTCGTACTCTGCAAATAAACTAACGTAACCACAGCAATCAGTTGCATAATTGCCATCAATCGTTTTATTGACGCCAGTGCTACAGCTCTTGAAATCTTTGCAGATGATGTTTCTGCACGTTCTTCAGCTGAAATGTGTATTATGCTTCTTAATAGAAATATCCCGATAGTAATAATAATAATAATAATAATAATAATAATAATAATAATAATAATAATAATAATAATAATAATAATAATAATACTGAAATTAAAGAGATTTATGGAGTACTGAAGTAGGATCACGAAATTTAAGAACACTGAGCTCAGATGTCACTGGACATCATTCCACTGTTCAAAGTGCTCACACATATGGACACTTATGCCATTAGAACTACAGCACAGAATAAGTGCCTCTTGGATCTTACAATGATTACAACCAAATGCAAGTATCGAATGCGGTTCGGGTTTGGGTGGTTGCCACGATTCTTGTCACATGGATGAATTGGCAATTTTCTTTAACGAAACGGCGTCCTCTTGTAGTGATTTCATCAGATAGAGAGAAAAGTCTCGTCCCTGAAGGTCGTAGCAAAGAGGCTGTAGGCGATGCGATCGCCTTTCCTTTTGTCCCAAAGGAGGCGCAGGCGAAAGCATCGTGCGTCGTGGGCGCGCGGAGTGGGCGGCGCGTCGCGTCGCGTCGCGTCGGCACCAGGGGCTGCGCCGGAACCCACTCCCCGCGTATCGATAGCGCGCCGTTGATACTGTTGTCGCGCCGTTGATGCCATGACCCATATTTTTTATTCTTAACAACGTTTGTGTTGTTTCACCGCAGCCTGGGTCGCGTTTCCTCCAGACCGAGTCGGGGTGAAAGAGAACAATTGCCACCGTAACTCAGCCTGTCTTTTTTTCGTTTACCGATACGTGGCGGCCGTTCCGCGAAGCCTGCCCTCCCTCGGCCCCGCAGCGTCTCCGCCAAAGGAGGCGAGAGCAGCGAGGTGCGCCACGGCGCGGAGACAGAAGGGACCCGCCCCGCCCCGCCATGCCCCGCCCCCGACCCGCTTCCGACCCCGCCCTTCCTTCTCCCCGTTCCTCGACACACGCTTCCCCATCCCGCTCATTCCCGGCCCACACTTCCCCGTCAGGCCTTCGCCACTCACTCGTTCCTGCCCTTCCAGCCATTTCCCTCCTTGCTCTTCTCATCCCCGGCCTTCCAACCCCTCCCTCACCACTCTTCCCCTCCCCGGCATTTACCGCCACTCCCTGCCATTCACATACCCATCCTTCCTCTCCTCCTTCTTCTCTAATCACTCTTTACCACCCCTCCATTCCCTTTCCGTTCTTCCCCTCCCCAATCATCCCCACCCATAACCTCGTTTTTCCCGCCAGCACTTGCCCCCCGTCTCCGCCCGTCCCCCCTGGCGCCCCGCGTCATCCTTCCTCCGGCCGGCTCACTCGCCCTTCATCGCCCTTCACCGCCCTGTCCGCGTCATCCAGCGCCGTTACGCACGCCTTTCGGTTTTAGGATGAATACTGAAGGATTGGGCATCACAGAATCACTCTGGAATCTGTATTATTGACAGGAGTGGACTAATTCTGTTATGAGTTTGCAGTTACTCTTCGAAATTAGTAAAAAGGAGCGTAACGGCAGTCATCGATCGAAAGTCAATGAATATCAGACGACACGTAATGTACAACGCAACCGCTACATCTACTTCAACTGTTTCATTACCAGTTGGCTGCCATGTCTTTCACTCAAGTAGATATATTGGGATTTTTAATCATCCCTTGAAATTAAACTTGAAAAATGGGCAAACGAGGAATTAAGGCTTAATCTGTACCCGGGGCTTACACTGAGAAAGAACTCTGTGGTCGATCAAGACGTAGTGCGGCGCGGTGGCCCGAGGGGAGAAGCGGTGTCGCGTCAAAGGAAGAAAGCAGGGAGGGAGCGCAAAGGACGGGGAGCAAGACGCGAGTGGCACGGCGTCACGCGCGGGCGAGGGCGGGCGAGGGCGGGCGAGGGCGGGCGAGGGCGGGCGAGGGCGGGCGAGGGCGGGCGAGGGCGGGCGAGGGCGGGCGAGGGCGGGCGAGGGCGGCGAGGGCGGGCGAGGGCGGGCGAGGGCGGGCGAGGGCGGGCGAGGGCGGGCGAGGGCGGGCGAGGGCGGGCGAGGGCGGGCGAGGGCGGGCGAGGCGGGCGAGGGCGGGCGAGGGCGGGCGAGGGCGGGCGAGGGCGGGCGAGGGCGGGCGAGGGCGGGCGCGGAGGCGTGTGCGGGGGCGGGCGCGGAGACAGCTGCGGTGGGGCGCGCGCGCCAGCTCCGCGAGCAGACGGCCAGGGAGCGCCGGGCCCGGGGCCGCCGGGGGCCGGGCGGGGGTTGACGGGGCGGTGCGTGGCCGGAGCGGGGGTGGAGGGGCGGTTGGCGTGGGCGGAGTGGGCGGTGTGGGACGTGGCGGGAGCGGGGGAGTGGGAGCGCGTCCTCGCGTGTGGCGCAGCTCCGCTGTGCCGCCGTGCCGCGCATGATAGATGAGGGCCAACACGGTCGGCTTCGTTTCTACGCTGATATCAATCACTTTATTACGGTTATTTTCCGTCCAAATTCATATCTCGTAAGATTCGAATGGAACTCCAGCATAAAGAATGTAGGAAAGCAATACCAATGGCAAAGTACACTCACGAATTTCTAACGAAAGTAGCAGGTTTGTAAATGTTGAATGCCATTGCAACATATGATTTCATCACACGGGCTCATAATATGAACGTATTAGTACTTAACAGCCAATTTTCATATTTTATAACGGCCAACTCTCATATATCACTTATCATTTCAGCTATATAATTGTCAGCTATAATATTGTTTGGTGTGTGAGAAAATGTAGTACATTATCTTTTCCATAAAATCTATCTTAAATACTTCCTTAATTTGTACCTACCTAGTTTTTGCAGAAGGAATTATGTACAATGCCGAATACCAATTTTCATTTGAAAGAGATAATGAAAAGCATTACCTTTTGTTTTCAAGGTCATTCATTCCCTTGGTTAACTTTTCGTATTTAATATTAGAAAGATAAAATCGAATGTGTACATAAACAAATCGTGAAATAACTTCTGGTTCGATAGCGAACATTATATACTATCACAGAGCCGAAGAAACATTCCATTATTTCTATTTTCACAGTTAATTGGAAAGTATAAATTACACTGAAAAGTTATTCTCACTTTACGTTGTACCTGCTATTCGTTTCGTGTATTAAATTATACTCATTAATTCCACGAAAACTAAATCAGAATTCAGCAAAAGGATAAAATTCGTACAATTAGGTCGCTGTGGATCACAGTAATAGCGATCTTGATAATACAAAATGCACATGAGAGGTTTCGAGGAACATGCATAAATACGTCTGCAAGCATACTGGTCACCGCCACAACGTGCAGCCCGCACGCCTCGGACGACCATGACCATGGTTGGCTTTGCAGATCTTCAGATATTATTACTGACGGACAACAGGGAGGTCATTATCATGTAACTCATGCAACATCGTGTAATACAGAATTGTTTTAATCAAATCTACTTATTTTAGGGTAATATAACACATAGGAGCATGATGCTTTTACACTATCTAATGGGGCAACATAAATGTTTTGCACGTATAAAATATAAAAATGTAAAAAAAATTGTAATCATAATATAAATGTGGCCGATCCGGACATCTGAAATCGCTAAGGCATTAGTGCCGTAGCGATGTTGGACGGATGGATCGTGGGTTCGAGTCACGCCTCGGGCATACACGTTACATTCTCTCTATTATTTATCTTTGATTATGTTCAGTAATAAGGATTGCATTACTCTATCATCTTAGTGTTAATCAATCTTCGTGTTTTATAAATTCGGGTTATTCCTCCTCGAGTCACAACCTGCCTCTGGGGATTAACAAACATGTATGTCGTATTTCGTATCTCTAAGCTTATCGGGGATTCTCTAGGCCAGAGAGGAAGGCCATACGAAGCTACGTCGGCCCTGAGGACGAGAAATTGGGAGAGGATAGACATGGAGGGATCGCCTTAGGCCTACGGCCCGTATTCTAGGGTGCTGCTCGATCATTCGCCTGCAAGCGATCATGGAGATCACGGAAATCTCTGAATCCTAGGCCGCCTATGACTTCTACCCCGACATGCGCCAATGCCCGTCATTTGACGCGAATTGAACCCGCGGTCTTCCAAACACCCGTACACTCGGAGCGTAAGGCATTGTCTTAACGCTCGCCTCTGAATGATCCTGCCAGATGCTTTAATTTTTACATCATTTACCCAATTGTATGTTATAAACTTTTTTTAAAAAATATGTAGGTCGTGATAGGATGAAAGTGAAAGCATATGAGAATTCCGCTTGCTACGTTAGAATCTTCTACTTCCACCCAAGAACTAGAAGAAAATACAAGTTGCTGTCGAGTGTAACCTGAGAAATTCAATATTAATTTTAGTATGATAAATCATCTAAAACAAGTGTTTATGAAATAGATAAAAAAGCGTGATGGAGAGAATTTCAATGAAGGCTCTAGTGTAAACCGATGTAGTACGTCGGCACCGCCCATTCTAGGGTCCATCCATTGTAAGTAATCGCAGGAAACAGCAGTCACAAAAGGTGAAGCTGGACAATTATAACTCAATTTGCTTAAGAACACCCGTTCGAAAATAGATCGTTCCATTTCAGTTTTAATATGCAGAGATGCAAATGCAGAGATACAAGTACAATGCCTTGCATTTACAGATCCACATTTCCGGTAATATCTTCCTCTTTTTTCTGTTCTCACTCGCCGACAAAATGAATAAACAATTATAAATAATTTTGAAAAGTAGATTAAAAACACTTTCCTGTAGAAATTCGAATTCAATCTCCTCACCTAGAGGAACGAAACTCACTACTTTCATGTTGAGAAGCATATTCCGTTTTGTACACTCTCATTTACTTATGCTAGTATACTAATGAAAATAATAAAATGTAGTGAGTTCAGAAACAATGATCGTGTGAAAGTGTGGCTCTAGTGTTCTGATATTTGTAAATCGCTTCGTCAGGGTGACTTGACTTCTAGGACTTAGAATTAGCGGTGTCACAGTATCACAGCTTAATAGTGTATAATCCAAGAGCATGAATATAAAAAACAGTCCTATATAATGATTAAGATTAATGTATAAATAAAAATGAAGAACAATTTATTGTTTCCTTGATCTGAAGTTTCTTCCGTTAAAATTGCTTCTAAGTGAAATAGTTTTATTTTTTAATCAACAATGCATACCCTATTAATATTATAACAATATTTATGCAATAATTAGAGAAAATGTGTTAATTCGTTGTGCATAATGTAGCAATAAGTTCATCAATCAAGTTCAACGATTTCATCGATATTCCATAAATAGAAGCAGAATGGACAGGATACTCCACTTTTTTATAAATTTTAAAAGGTTTACTATTATGGTCTTCATAATATAACAATGTCATTTTGAATTATATCAGAGAATTTTTCAACAAAAGTTCGATTTTACGGACCCTGTGCCAAGTAATATTTTACAGGTCCTTTGGCGAAAACGTTGAAGTTCGTAGTATAACGTTTGAATGCGCTCGAAACGAATTAGAATGCAATTGAAAAGCTTATTTCCAAGGTAACGTATCTCCATGAAGCACAACTTTTCAGGAAGTGAAACAACGAGTAATTACATTCTGTCTTGTTGTTAAAGATGGGATAAAACTGTTTTCGGGTACCATTTAACATAGGAGAAACGCAGTGTTTGAACACAATATTTGGCCGCATGATGGAGAAGCTCGTAAGAAAAAGTGAAATTATAAAACAAAAGGTGATACGCTACCTTGAAAACACGCTCTCCAACGGTTTTACTTTAAGCCCTTCCAATAGTTCACAAATCTGAATCTCGTGTTGAAAGATAACAAATCTTGACACAAAACACTTTTTTAGAGTACTGCTGTATCAGTGTCTTTGTAATGAGTGAGCGCAAATGAAAACATGTTTCCCTATCGAATAATCCATGACACGACAGTTGTCGAGGTCTCTCTTCTATGAGCACAGTGTTTACAGCAGTGGAGTCCCATTGACAGGGAAAGCTTACAAAAGGAACATGGTCTCTCAGAGCGCATTCTCCTTTCAAACCGCTAATCAAGTTCTCGACGAGCTCAGCACTGAATAGTGGCACGCACACTCTTACACTCACATATTGTACACCTATTCACCCGGACACATTCATTGGACTTCGGAATGTTCACGGGAGCTTCGACTGTTAACGTGTTAGCTAATAATGACCAGCATCTAGTTTCGCGAACAACGGGCATCTAACTGTATAACTATCGCCTTTCAAAATGTCTCCTAATGAACATGCAAGTCGGCAAACTACAACGTAAATTGAATACCAACTTGAACATCCTGAATTCTAGAGAAATGTCAAATGCATCCAGATCACAGTAATCACGCGAGTTTAGCTTATACCAAAAGTTCTACAAATTCGCAAAATGTCGAGATAGCTGTAAAATACATTTATAGTGACGGAACAGAAAATTTTAATCAAAGAAGTAAGCTCAATCATAATTGACAGTCCAAAGATCATTTAACTTCTTGTAAAAACCTTTATGGTTAACAGAGTATTCTCCTGACCTTGATAATATTGTAGCAGAACACAATAAATGACGTACCGAGCACTTGTCAAAATACTATGTATTAACAGTAGAAGAAAATAGCCATTGCAAGATATGGCAGCCCAAATTATTTTCCAGCAGTGTAGTGGTTGTTGCTGGAGTGTGTTGCTGCCGTGCACAATCTAATGTAGAGGATGCCATTCACCAGGCTGTCACCAGATACGAATACTATCACGGTTGTCCCCAAGGAAGTATCAAGGGACTCGTCACACACGCACCACTTGTTTTCGTTTCTCGGCGCCAACGATGACAGTTTATATCACATATAATATGTTGTGAGGTCTCCTTGCTATTTGTCATACATAACCTCTAGTGAAATGTGACGGTCTTTCCGTATATTTGTACGTCGATGACTTCCGGAAACAGGATTACATGTACGTGCAACTTTTCCTAACCAACCGACTTTCCTTGGCACTTCTCGTCTAACGTACTGAACAATACTTCTCGGTTACTCTACGAAAAAAGCTCTTCACCATCGGAACTGTTCCCCGCCACTACGCTCACGATCACTTCATGAACAATGCACTGGTAATGCCTGATGCTACGAACAATCTCGACCACTTCCAACATGGTGTTACTCGCTTTTCATAACATATTCGCTTTCCCATAACAGGGCTGCTACGGTATGTTGATACTTCTATTCTGCGGATTTGTAACTGGACTTCTACTGTGAGTTA
This sequence comes from Teleogryllus occipitalis, assembly GCA_011170035.1. Taxonomy (NCBI): domain Eukaryota; kingdom Metazoa; phylum Arthropoda; class Insecta; order Orthoptera; family Gryllidae; genus Teleogryllus; species Teleogryllus occipitalis. The sequence continues at coordinate 162,550 of BLKR01008978.1, read as the reverse complement.
CGCTTTTGAAAGAAATTCCATCAGAAACATGTGGATACCCGGCAATTCGTGAGGCGTAGCCAGAAAACATGAGATCACAATGAACAGTGTGCGTTATCACACGAGCGTCGCGTCCCCCGTTATGTATCCATGTATGAACATATGTAGTACTTAATGCAATTTAATTCCCTACTTTTCTTATTTGCCATTCTAAAAGTAAACGATTAAAATAACATTCTGAAGAATAAATGAATGATGCAAAGGAAAAGTTAATAACATATTTTAGTGAAATATATTTTTTTGACATGATATTTTACCTGAAGATAAATCAGAAGAAAGTAGCTTCTAAACTCACCAGTCAGTCATGGAGAAACACGCATATCCATAAGACATTTCTACACTTTTCTCTAGAAGAAAAACATGTTTAAGTAATTAAAAAAAACAGTGAGTTGTGGATTATCACCTTTCCTTCATATCGATCACATAGGAACTGTATAGCTTTGCGCAAGTTCTAGGTACCATCGAATTGAAAAATCGCTGTCGGAGAGGCGCGTGCATTCAGGTGTGGAGGGTTGGAAGGCTGAGGGCCTGAAGGGCCGGAGGCCTGGAGGCCTGGAACGCCGGAGGGCTTGTGAGCAGGCGAGCGGCGAAGGGAGAAGGGCCCGAGCTACGCGGCCTCGAGCGCGCGCCACCAGCTGCTCCAATGGCACACACAAACTTTCTTGATTGCTGCCTCCAGCCTGTACTGCAAAGTTTTTCATTTCAGCGGATCGCCAGAGCACTACTTCTAGTAGACTAATAATAAAGTTTGTGAGTGCGCAGACATGAGGCGAGGCTCGCGGAGTGGCGGGGAGCGACAGGCCGATGGAAGGGAAGCCAGGCCGGGAGAAGACAAATCCCGGCGCAGGAGAAGTCCTCCTGAAGGAGCGACTGGCTGAGCGCCTCGCTGAGCGCCTCGCGTTGAGGCCTGGCTGGGCCGCTCGACCACTCGGCCGCGCCTCATCACATCATGAGTTGGATGCAGACATCCTGGGAGCCAACTTCGTCACCGTCCGCTGCGAAGCGCTGGGCCCTTGCTACAGATTTCCCACATCGTTTTCAGCAAAAGATATAGATGTGCCCGGCATCCATAATAATTTCCTGTTCTTTAAGAAGCTTCCTTCTTCTTCTTCTTCTTCTTCATCATCATCATCGTCATCAACATCATATTATTATTATTACTATTATTATTATTATTATTATTATTATTATTATTATTATTATTGTTGTTGTTATTATTATTATTAGTTACAATATTTTAAAAACATTAGTACCGAAAAAATTATAATGTAAAACAAATGTTTACAAAAATATTTTTCAGTACTTGAAAATGAAAAAAAGTCGTGGAAATGTAGTACAAAATGAGGAATCGAGAAATTGAAAATAAAAAACAACAATGTCATAACTGTCTGAAAAATTATTGGGATAATTTAATAATAATAATAACAACAATAAATAATAAATAATAATAATAATAATAATAATAATAATAATAATAATAATAATAATAATAATAATAATAATAATAATAGATAGTTACAACTAAAAAATCAGACAATTATTTTGTTTGCAAAAGCGAATTTATGAATAATTTCACGAACCCATTTGTGCACAGTCCATAACTAATTTTACTTGATTTTATATAAATGATGAATTTAATGTATTCATATAAAAGACTTTCTTGAGATGGTAATTATTTTCATTTTTTTCTTCGCCGAAAACTTAAGCGTTAAGAAGTTTAACGTGAACAGAGAATTTAATATAGAAAATGTTGCAAGCTTGTCTTATCTAAATTCGAATTTAGGAGGTGCAATTACAGTATCAACAGCCTTTCTTCAATGACTCATAGTCAATATGAGTCATTTATACAAACTAATCTAATAAAAAAGACAAAAATCTAACATGAAACTATGTATTACAGTGGGCCTATGATCAGTGATCCATCGTACAAATGATCCAATGTACAGGATAGAGGGGCTTTCAAAACATAACAATTGCACGTCTAGGATAGGTCCTAATATGAAATGTGGTGTATAAAATTACTCTATTAAGGAATGATTTCAATGGAATGTAATTATAAACACTTTACATTCGTACTCTTGAAAGAAAATAATTACGCAATTATATAAATGTTTCCACTTGAAAACTCATTTCTACTTCACATTAAAAAAGGCTCTCTGCGTGCTCTTCTTAGGTTTGTTTCGCGCTCTCGTAAGTAAACTTGAACTAGTAAAATTGTTGATATACAAAAAGCAACACGTCAAGATATTGAAGGTACAATATGATCAACATACAACTGTATCCCCTATTATAAAATTATTTAAACGTTACGAATACCATGAGAAAGTATGTGCTGTTGTAACATTTACTTCGCAGCATATTGTAGTATGTAATTTTCCCATATGGTGGCAATATATCGTGAATGTCACTACTTCTTTCATTACTACTTCATCCCTTGTGATCTAAATGTTTCGCAAATGTTGCATGATGCAAGGGAGACATTGAAAGAGTTGTTGAGTAAAACACGGAAACGTTCTTGTGAGTGCGCCGAGTGGCAGGCCCTCCGTGCGTGGCTCGCGCACGCGCACGCGCTTTCGCCTTGCGGCGGGCGGCGGCGCACCGGCCGGTGGAGCACCGCGGCCGTGGGAGCGCCCGAGATGCGCCGGATAGCGCTGGCAGGGCGGCGTGACACGCTTGCGGCTGCACAGCGCTGATCCATCATCTGCCCCAGCTAATGAAGCGACCGGGAGGCGAGCGCGGGCGGCCACCACCAGAATTGAAGTCGGTGGCAGCAGTTCTGCCGCCAGACGCCGGCGATAATGAACAATGGCGTATTGCTTGCAGCGATACGCGGCACGCGCGCCACGTCATCACGGCCATCGCTGGTTACAGCCCCACCCCCCACCCCCCACCCCGACCCCCGCCACCGGCGCTCGACGAGATACGGGAGCGCGCCGCTAATGGGAAATAAACAGCGAGGCGTTTGGCGGCAGCACGACCCGCCCCGCCCCACCTCGCCCCGCTTCGTCTCGCATTGCCCCGAAACTCATCTCCGCCCTCGCCTTCGCCCTCCTCCACGTCCTCGCCCTTCCCTACGCCCTCGCGTTCGCCTTCTCTTTATCGCCTCGGTCAGTCACCTCTGGCCAGGTGACTCGAGTCTCATTGGTCGGCCGACATGACGTGTGCGCGCAGTGAGCTGTTATCTGTAAAACGCTTTGGTCTCTCGAAGTCGTCTAAGCTTTCGAGAAATTGGCTTCGTTCTCCATCTACTCATCACAGCTGGGTTGGCTTTCATCTTGTCCCTAACAAGGTACGATATATCGATACAAAGTACCCTGCAAAAACAACGTACCCTGCAGTACGAGTAGATTTGTTAACACTCACGATAACAATTAATATATAAGACCTCTTGTCGGCAATATAGTATTTGATTAACGAAATACTACACTCGGGATTACAAGCGAGCTGGTTGGAGCTCCTGTCAGAGAAGGACCAAACGGCTACCTCGAAACCAGACGTGGCGGGTATCCTTATGCCACAATTTGCAGCGAGTCATGCGCAATCATTCATTTCGTTTAGATGAACTGAGTGCAAATGAATACCTAAATGTATATATTTAAATCGAAAAACGGAGTATATTCTCACAATAAGAAACTTCACTATAATTATTTTATTTCCATTCCGTTTTTGGAACTCTCAATTGGTAAAGTTTAGTAATATGACGAAGTGTGTGCGAAACATCTGTAACGTTTCGCAATTGTCTTTCGACTTGACGTCTTTGTTTATTATTTACATACAATAGGTATACAATACTGATTCCAATCCATTTAGTTCTTTAAAAGCAATTTTACACATTAGTTGAGAACGCAACTTAACGTTTTTTATAATGTGGAGAAAACGATTGACAAGTAAGGATTCGTCGAAACTTTATAAACAGTTGGATCTCAAAGAACTGGAAGTAGTAGTGCCGCTTAAAATATTTTATCCGATCATACTACTTATTTAATTGTAATCTGTAAGTTCAAAAATATCGTAGTTGGTGTTAAATTAATATTTCTTAAATACACAGCACTTCAGTCAATTGCATAAATTATTTTAAATCCCATCATTTTGTAGACTATTAAATCTTTAGAGTTAAACACACAAAGGTATATAAAATGCAATACGCTGTCAACTTTTACGTCCTGAATCTTGTTTCTCCTAAATTTCAGTCAAGTCTAGAGTAATCAATATAATTTCCTCCGGTTTTAGTTTTCAGATAAAACGATTTACCTCTTACCGTCGGGTGAAATTTTTAGTACATTTATTCCTTAAATAAGTAAAATCAGAAACTCTCTTGCGAATGGCGATCAGAAGCTGCTAGTAAGAATGAAATTGAAGGAAAGGATAGGACAGGGTATGGTGTATGTAATTCTGAGATGATGTTAGAAATCGGCGTCGCTATTAATGTGACACAAAGGGAGTTGGGGGATACATCAGCGGGAGATATATATTAAGTGCCAGGGAAGGAAATGAAAGCAAGGTGCGGCGACGTGGGCCACGTCAGAATACTAAGTAAGTGCCAAGAATAATTGGGTTCCCGTGTAGGCGGCAGCGCCTCGAGGAGGGAGCAAAAACCGGCAGAAGCAGGAACTCAGCGAGGAAGGAGAGAAAAGGAGAAAATGTGCCGGAATAGACGAAAGGGATGAAGCACGAGGCAAAGCGAAGCACGACAAACGTTCACGGGAATTTAACAGTGAAGTCGAGGGTTAGACAAGGGCAGATGTAAAGCATGATGAGGTGATGAAAGAGATGTCATGAGAAGAGCAACGACGGGTGAGAGGTTGCGGGGAGGAGAGTGAAGGGACGCGAACGGACGAAGTGGTGGCGAGTTCAGCTCGAGGAAGTTAACAGAGTAGATACCGAAAGGAGGCCAACAAATGAGCGCTGGAGTGGGATAAAAGCGCGTCAGCAGGGAGCGTCCTCTAAAGCCGCATCTCCATTACTCAACATTTAACATCAACATGTCAATCGTTAAACGTATCGGAGTTTTGCAACAAGTTAAGGGTATATGCTGAATGCTACAGGATCTTCAGGGTTTTTGTCGGCAGGGTTTTTGTTGACAAGGAAAAAGTATTCAGATGAAATTTGAATTTAAATTATGTGAGCATTCTATTACTTTTCTATTTTCACATCTTCTAGGTTGCAGGTATTGTAGATTATTCTGTGCGTCTGCAACAATTTCGTAGTCATCAGCGTAAACAATATCAGGCAGATATTGAGTACGAATATTGGTAGCGTGTTCCAAACAAGAATACGTCAAAGATGTCACTATCCAATCGTATAGGACATCGCTCCAGCAGAAGCCTGTCAACAATAGCTCTCAGATTAGCTAAGGACGCTGATGCTGAGGGAAAACGCACGGTTCTTCCACTGCGGCGTTTCACTCCGGTGCGAATCAAAGAGAAATCCGTCTCTTGTCCTTTGCAGATTACTGTTGCATTACGTTCATTTTAGAGAACTTTACACTACTTATTCATTTTTGTGAAATTCTCACACGACTCATTACACTCCAGAGCACCTGTCGGTTGAAAATACATACGGAAGCAGCGTAAATATGACGATTTTTCTCCTGTTGTATAGAATATATTAAGGGGCGGATCCAGAGAGCATTTGGTGGGGGTTGAAAACATTTGGGAAACTAAAGATGGAAGTGCATAATTCTCAAAGCATTGCATAATTCAGAAAGCGTTGCATAATGATTAAGGCAGGTTCGTTTTCATCAATGTCATCGAACTAAATTTATAAATATTATTTATTCCACAAACTGAACCTTAAATAATGGGTTAGAAACATTCAATTTTTTGGAATAATGTACACAGGATTGGGGGACGTAAATCCACCTTTCCCGGCATCCAATCGCTCTGGCAAACATGACTGATTGAGAAGTCGGCATTGCGACCAGCAAGAAAGTATTAAGGAGGAGCGTAAGGGAATGGCGTGCGTGGTGTGGCGAGGACATGCTTGCGGCGTTCCGTCGCGGCCGCCGCCAGCACGAAGCACGCGTGGCCCGCGAGGCCGCCTGTCGGCGCCGACCGCAGCGTGGCGTGCGGCGCGCTGCCACTTACCATCCCCGGACTCACAGCGCCTGCCCGCAGCCGCGGCCAGCTGCGCCTGCAACACGCGAGAAACGCGTCATCGGGAGCCCTGCCGCCGCCCCCCCGCCCGCTCGCAAGAGCATCGCAGGGCACAGGAGGAGCGCAGGCAGGAGGGGCAGGATCACAAGCAGAAAGGTCAAAAGCGCGAGCAGAAACATTCGCATGGGCCCGGGGGTACGGCCAAAAGATTAGAGAACAGCAGAAGGAGGGAAAGGGGCAGGAACAAGGGCAAGAAAAGATACAGATGCAGAAATTGGGCAGAGGAAGGGATAAGGGCAGAGTGAACGGAGCAGCAGGGACAAGGACACAGGCGAGGGCAGGAATACGAGTAGGAGAAGGTATAGATGGAGGGACACGAACAAGGACATGGGAGAAGCAGAGGCAAAGGTAGCACCAAAGGCAGGGGTAGGGGCAATACAGAGAACGGGTAAGGACAAAGATAGATGGAGCAATAAGATCAGGAGATGGGGCAGAAGGACAACGAGGAGCACGGGCAGGAGCGGGGCCAGGGGCAAGGGAAGGGAAGGGCACAAGCAAGGGCAGGGGAAGCAGAGGCCTGGGCACACTGGCAGCAATATTTAATATGGCGTGATTTAATAATTATATGGTATATTATTATATATACCGTGCATGCTAAGTAATACTTATAATACCTGTATATACTAGTGGATATACGTACCAGTAGTAAATTCACTACTAGTACAGTGTTAAATATATTTCTAATATCATAGAGAAAATAATCACAAATTTCCTTCCTTCCTACAGAATGACAATATTAACGAAATCAGTAGAGCTCGCTGACTCTCTTTTTCCTTTCTTTGTGAAGTTTGCCAATTAATTTTTGCGCAACATATTGTGTTCTTGTTACTTATCTTTAATTTCAATAACTTAGTAGGTCATTGAAATGACAAAAGGTTATTAAAAAGAATTCAACTTTCAATTTAATATTAAATTCGTTCAAAGAATTGGTCGCCCCGACCGGGATTCGAACCCGGGCCTTCTGGTTTACGCCCAGCTGCTCTAACCCTAAGCTACCGAGACAACCAACCCTTTGAACAGTTTTCACGAGCGCGATTATCGCTCCTTGTATATATAATTGTCACCTTACCCGTCACCTTGTTGGATGCACTTACGATCGGAGAATATGTTCCGCAGACGTACAGCTATCCAAATTGTGACCATGTTACTGAGTAACAAATGTATTTAATAATTAAATTATTAAACGATATTCTCCGATCGTAAGTGCATCCAACAAGGTGACGGGTAAGGTGACAATTATATATACATACAAGGAGCGATAATCGCGCTCGTGAAAACTGTTCAAAGGGTTGGTTGTCTCGGTAGCTTAGGGGTTAGAGCAGCTGGGCGTAAACCAGAAGGCCCGGGTTCGAATCCCGGTCGGGGCGACCAATTCTTTGAACGAATTTAATTATTAAATACATTTGTTACTCAGTAACATGGTCACAATTTGGATAGCTGTTCGTCTGCGGAACATATTCTCCGAGCGTAAGTGCATCCAACAAGGTGACGGGCAAGGTGACAATTATATATACATACAAGGAGCGATAATCGCGCTCGTGAAAACTGTTCAAAGGGTTGGTTGTCTCGGTAGCTTAGGGGTTAGAGCAGCTGGGCGTAAACCAGAAGGCCCGGGTTCGAATCCCGGTCCGGGCGACCAATTCTTTGAACGAATTTAATTATTAAATACATTTGTTACTCAGTAACATGGTCACAATTTGGATAGCTGTACGTCTGCGGAACATATTCTCCGATCGTAAGTGCATCCAACAAGGTGACGGGTAAGGTGACAATTATATGAATTCAACTTTCCTAATAAAACATAAATGAAGTGAACGCACCATTTTATTCATAAGCTTTCCCAGTAGACACGCTTGTGTAAATAATGTTCTATGATTACTTCATTTACAAAATTAACATTTTTTAACGCACGGAAGATATGCAAATGGTACTATTACAACTTATTTTTTAAAGTTAACACACATTTTAATTACTGCTTTTAGTGGAATTGACAGATATAAAAATCACTTTTGAAGAAAAGATTCTAGTAATGAGGACAGTCTTGTAAAATAATTTTCCTTGATATTTTTATGGTGATCTACGAAAATATGCCTGGTGTAAGTACCTATAGTAAGGAAATTGTATTGAAGAACGTAACATATATTTATGTTTCAATAAAAGAAAAAACGAAACTATTACATTAAAATGGTGAACAACAGAAACAAAATAAACAAAAATTATATTTTCGGCCCGGTCTTAAATTATCTCATTCCATTTATTCATTAAACACAATACGGATTTCCATTTGAAAACCGTAAACAAAACCTCGCTGTAGTTCCAGAAAAATGACTGCATTGTTGGCATTCATGGACATTAGAAGAAGATTATGAAAATCATACCGTGATTATATAGCAGTTAGCTTTCTGGGACAAATTATTTATTTCAATCTCAGTCATCTCTCCCTATCTTTCCAACCACGTTAATGTATTCGCCGTAATGCTTGAAACTTCCCAACAGTAAACAGAACTTCTTTGTTTTGTGCCACAGTAAATCGTGTCGATAAAACACGCGAAAAAGCAATTATAAGAACACACGACAAGAACAAGTACCGAAAAATAGATTGGTATGCGAAATGACTGAAGTTGAATTACAAAGTCAAAAGTTCCTACGATAATGACATACCGGAATTCAGTGAATCGTTATGTCTTAACAGACGACTTAGAAGACTCGACAAACAAAAACGACTTTCCAGAAGCCTACCGTGGTACCAGGACACTTCAAACATTTTCACTGGCATCCCTTTTCAACAGTGTTCAATCATGTGAGACTTTATTGTCAGTTCAAATGTTGACATAAAAAGGAAAACCATTCAATTGTTAATTACTTTCCGAGTAATAAGGTAATTAACTATGTCACTAATATGACTCAGATTTCATTATTAATCATAGTTAAATCGCTGGAGCACAGTCAGATTTGTTACTTAGTCAATAGTAATGACATTTTAATCGCTGCGGTCAGAGCCAATCCCACACTGAGTGTGATCAGCCACCTCCAACGTTTCCTCTGTTGTTACAAGTCGCGAAATAAAGTTCTTTAGGTAAATGCCTATACTTTTATGGTTAAAAAACGATTTTTTTATTTCTCATGACGGAAGCTTCAGTTCTTAAATATAGAATCAAGAATAAAAATCCTTATTTTCATTATTATTTTACAACTGTTCCTTAAGTATATTTTTTAATGTCACCTGAGTAGATATAATACGACTCAACTGGATCATGTTACCAAGTCTCTAGCTGGGTTATAAAAGTAATTATCAACTGTTACTCTTTGTTATTTTTCGATAACATCTATCATTTACATTAATACTTTTGATTCAGGCATTTGATACAGTTAAATATCATTTCATACCGGTTTTTGGACAATAATAGTCGGTGTGTGCATCTCCTTCAATTTTTTGGTTATTTATCTTCTCAACAACCAATTAGTAAATAGGGAATAAGAGTGGAATCAAGATCTTATTTGTTTGTTTCTTCTCTTATTTTACACGCCTATAGGCAGTTGCTTATTCTGTCTCATTGCAAGTAGATAGTTCAAACGAAACGATCTAAGGCATTATAGGGTCCATTCCCTAGAACAAAAGTAACTATATAAAGCTATGGGTGTATTCCGAGTACGAATTATTGAGATTTATTTTACCACTGATTTGTGGGAGTCTCAAGGAATTTAAGAACTAGACCCTGAAGTATAGAAAGTAGCAGAAAGATATATTATTCGAAGAGACATGTAAGATATCAAGATGACACAGAAAGCATACAGATATGGTGGAGACGCAACTAGATTAACAAACCACATTCTCCGAATGAACAGAAACGTCTACGTTCATTCCAGACGTAACATACAGGTGTCTCAAAACGAATATTACAAACTTCTAGGTCATGTAGTGGAGTTTCAAATGATAACCTTTTGCATATAATGGAGTTTCTATGGAGAGTACAAGTGCCATTTTCCCCTTGTTGTTAGGCACCTTCGCATACACAGATGTTCGGCACGTGCATGGAATCTCCTTCTCTGCTTCAGAAAGTGAACTGCCGAACATCTGTGCATAAGAAGTTACTTATGAATCAGCGGGGAAAAGCCCCACGCGTAGCTCCGCCATAAGAAATTCCCACTGCACGTTCATGGGCAAAAAGTGATCTTTCGAAACTCTCATACGTCCTAGAATTTTGTAACCATTACTATGAGACATCTGAAAGCAGCCTATTCATTTTTTGGTGTTCAAGAAAGTTCATTCAATATAGATTGAATGATTTTTTCGTGTTTCCGGGCGTGTCAACTGCTTTGGTCATTAGCCCCGTTAGTGTTGTGCATGTATTTTTCTCGGAAGATTGTGGTGATCTTCCCCCCACTGGAAGGTGAAATCCTGCGCCGACCTACCGTCGGCTAGTGGAGTTTCCCCCGAACCAGGACTCTCCCACCAGCGGGGCACCGCCCCAGCCAGGACAGGCTCTAAGCTGCCGACCGGTCTCCAGAAATATGTGGTAGTGTAGTGCATGTTAGTGTAAGTGTGTGTGTGTGTGTGTGTGTGTAAGGGGAGAAGATAGGACAAGGAAGAGGAAGGACAGATCGCGCGCGGTCCATGGCCCGTTTGGTAGGGTACTGCTTCGGCATTCGCCTGGTGTTGATCGGAGAAACCACGGAAAACTACCGATCAGAGCAGCTGGCCGCTAGAATTCTCCTCCAGACAGCGACTGAATTCGACCTAGCTGAAAAGCTAGTGTCGAAAATCCTGCCGCCGTCAGGACTCGAACCTAGGACATCCCGGTCAGGGGCGCTGCAGTGACATCAGTTGATGCACTGAGCTACTGCTCCCGGTTTCAATGTATGACTCGGAGAGCATGACTCGGTCAAAATAGAACTTTATGATTTGTGTTATGTTGTATTTCATGCGAATATGTTATATTCCATGCGAATATGTTATATTCCATGCGAATATAACACTTATGGAGAGCTGAAGACATCCCATTAGCTGCTATGCAAACACTCGAGGCTGCACAAAATGTTCATGCATGGCAAGAGCAGAACTGAATTACGATCCGAGCATCTGAAACGGCCCCTGACAGTAAAAGACGCTTACGAATATTCGGATTAATTTGCTGCAAAGATATGACTGTATGTAGGAAAACAACGTGATGAACTAGCAGACACCCGTGTGAAGTAAAACCTATGGTCTACCATCCAGTAACTGCCAGCTTTAGCAGTTTGAGTAGGGCGCGAAAGGATGCGACCAATCTGAAGGCGACCCTCTGAGGGGACAGGAGCTAGGAGCTATGCAGGGAGTATGCGAATCAAGAGTAAATACTGGTAATTAAACTATTGTGCTATGACAGGAGTTCACCAACTACTTCTACGACACATTGTATAGCAAGGTGTTGGCAAGGTAAATAGTGGGGTCCATACAGCTCCTTGTGTCAAGGGGTGGCAACGAGCCGATGTTGGGATGTTGTTTCCCATGTTTCTGATCAGTCAAGTGATGCGACCGCATTGGAGTTTGCATGGGAGAAAAAAGGTTAATTTGTATAAAATTGTATTAAAGCAAAAAGGTTTCATTTAATATTATAATGAAACGTAATATTAAACACGAAAAAGTCAGGTGCGGCTGCAGGGGCGGCGGCAGGGGCGGCGGCAGGGGCGGCGGCAGGGGGCGGAAGCAGGAGCGGTGGCAGGGGCGGCGGCAGGGGTGGCGGCAGGGGTAGTGGCAGGGGTGTCAGCACGGGTGGCGGCAGGAGCGTTGGCAGAAGTGGAGGCGGCAGGAGCGGTGGCAGTGGGGTGGTATGGGTAGCGGCAGGGGTGGCAGCAAGGGTGTCTGCAGGAGCGGCGGCGGAGACGGGCACTGGAAGGCGTCACAAGGGACGCACGTCGCGCAAGCAACCAAGGAACACAAAAGTGAAGCAATTGGCTGCCCAGATGAAATGGCTCAGTGGTAACGCTGATGCCACTACAGCATCGTTGCGCGGAAGATTCTAAGTTTAGAGTTTCGACATGGTTCAGTTAAGTTCTCTTTAATTTTCGAATACCTACTGTTTGTTACAGTGAAAATCTTTAAAATTTGGTGAGGGTAAATTAGAGATTGTAGTTGCTTGCTGGTAGAAGAAAAGAAAGAACCGGAACATACACGACGGCGTTACTTCTCGACATGTTTGGACATCCGTTGTTGATGCAGCAACCTTCATATGATCTCAAGGTCCTCGAGTTCGAGACCTGATGGCGGCTAATTTTCGACTTCAATTGGATCGAGATTATATTAAGAGGACAGTCCTAGCTGCGGGCTGCTCTGATCGGTAGTTTTCCGTGATTTCCTTGATCAATACCATCTGTATGGCGGAGCAGTACCCTAACAAGCAGACTAAGGACCCCGCGCGATCTTTCTTTCCTATTTCTTGCCCTATCCTCTCCCTTTACACATAAACACATTCTTGTCCTTTCTCCTCTCTCTCTCTCTCTCTCTCTCTCTCTCTCTCTCTCTCTCTCTCTCACACACACACACACACACACACACAATTACACTCAGATACTACCGCACATGTCGTGAGCTGAGTCGGGAGCTTCGAGCTTGTCCCGGCAGGGGCGGCGCCCTCTTGGGAAAGCTCCGCAAGGCAAGGAAGGTCGGTCCCGAATCTCACGTTTCAGCAGAGGAGGAACCCCGCACTCTCCTGGGACATAACATTGACGAGTCCTTCAGGGGCCAATAACCTAAGTAGTTGACACTCCAGGAATCAATAAAGTCACAAAGGGTGGAAGAGCAGCAGAGCCAAGACGATCGCGGGAACGCCTTCTCCGCCGAGGGGCTGAACAGGGCTCCACTGGCCGGGCGAGCGCGGCCGAGCGCGCTCTGGCACACGCTCCCCGCCCACCGGCGCATGCGCATCACACTAAAAGAACCGGCGCATGCGCTCGTCTAAAAGAACCGACTGAGTTGAGATCAGACCCAGCAATGCAGCTCTTTGCAGCGACTATGGTCGAGAGGACCTAGGCTTTGAGTCTCGACGTTGACAGTAGCTACATAAGTATACCGACTTTAGCCGCTGTCTGGAGGAGAATTCTAGCCACCGACTGTTCTGGTCGGTAGGTTTCTCGCCTGGATTCAGCAATACCAGGCGAGTGCCCGAGAAGTACCCTAACAAACGGACCGTGTTCCGGGCGCGATCTTTTCTTCCTCTTACTTGTCCTATTCTATCTCCTTAGACTCCTACACTTATGTGCACTACATTACCACACAAGTCGCGAGACCTGTCAGGAGATCAGAGCTTGTTCCAACTGGATCGGTGTCCGGGTGGCGGAGATATCTGGAGGAAGAATTCCTCCGCAAGGTGACGCGCAGGACGTTGTCGGATCCCACCGAATGTGGCCCGGTAAATTGTGTTGCAAAGGCCAAAATGTCATGTAAGCCCAATAAATGCGATTCAATGGTCCTGGGTTCTTCAGAGACTTGGAGTTATAAGCTGTGGCTCTGTGACTTATCGCGGTGGCGCGTACTCGTACCTAAGAAAACTGACGGTGCTCAAATGCTTCTTTGCTTAATGGCCTGTTCAGTACCGGCTACAGAAGCAGAAATCTGCATCCCCTCGTTCGTACGGCAGTTCTTTCATTCAGAAATTAATTCAGCCCCATCCTGCAGTCATAGAAAATAATAAAGAGACAGACATCTGAATGCACATGCGAACCATGGATATTGAGATTAATCAAAATGTAGTCCTGTTGGTTTTATTGAAACAGAAGTAAATGGAAAGGAGATAAGATAGTCGAGCGGTTAGGTTTGAGATCCTGGACAAAGCAGAAGACTTTGAAGTAGTAGCAGGAGAGGCAAGTTAGAGAATGGGGGAGAGATGCTGAAAGGGGTGGAAGCGCAAGCCACGAAGCAAGAAATTCAGGAGCGATGAGTGACAATTTGATGCCAAGAGGACATCAGCCGCGTGGCAACCTTGAGGATGTGGCGAAGTCAATCACAGAACGAATCGTACATTGAAGAGTACAGACCGGCATTGCAGTCCACGAGGCTGTCGAAAGTGATGAGTCGGATATTTTATGACAAAAAGGTTTATAATGTACAGATTTGGGATTTGGGGCGCGAAAGTGAGTGAATCTGAAGTCTGTAACAGGAGCCTGAACGGAGAAGTGGAGAAATGTGACTCCGTGCAGAACGGAGTCGGAGCTACGATGTGTACAGAAAGGACAGTGCTATCGCAAAGTGCACAAATGAGAGTGTGGCGTGTATCTGCAGTCGTTGCTGGTAGCGCTCACACCCTGAGGGCAAAGGGCGTGAAGACGAGATAAGGAAACTGGCAACAAAATGACAAGATATTTGGAGCGCTAATGGCGGGAGAAGAGTGCAATGATTGGTGAGTGACTTTCGAACGTTCATTCGAACGTCATATCCTGTCGTCTTTATCTTCTTGCGCGCATGTAGGTGATTACATTGAGGCTATGCGGTTTTCAATCTTCCTTAAAAGCTTTCTAGTATGTGTTGTGTTGATTATGTTAGGGATTTGTAATCGATTTAACAAATGGTTTTCCCAGCCAAAATTTGAGGACGATTGGCAAGGCTTTGGTATATTTGGTTGATTGTTGTGGAGTTTCATCTAACAAATAACTTCATAATATTCCTTTTCATGAGAAAAAAAAATGCAAGTGAAATTGTATAAGAGTGAATTGTATAAAAAAAGGTGAATATTTTTATTTGGTGATATTTTTCACGTTACTGGTGTTTCTTTCTTTACCCATATCATATGACTTATTTGTCTAAGTCAGGCATGTGAAACTGCGCCAGCACGAGCCCTTGCCCACCTTGAAACCCCAACGCTCCAGCGAGCTCCCGCAACTTGTCCTGACTCGGCTCCCATTTACCCTCCAAATCCAGACAGGGCTATACACGCGCAAGCTGAAGCAGGGAAGCTAAGTACAAAGCGCGCTCGAAGTACCACGAAGAATGGTTGCTTTAAACAATAGTATGCTTGCCTGATGTTTTCTATAAACAAATGAGGTTTGAATTATGTTTATATACTTTACTACTTATTACTTTATTTATTTTTTTAAATTCTGCCTTGAATAAGAATTTTTGCCAAGGAACAGGAATTGAGGATTCTTTGCTTTCTTTCTTTTCGTGTCATGTGTTATTAAAATGTTATTTGTTATTGTTATATGTTATTGTTATATGGTTATTTGTTACTGTTATTTGTTAGATGTAGCAATAACATGAAATAAATGAGCAAGAATCTGTTACGGGCAGACAGTTCTTTTAACAGACAAGAAGGTTAAACTTCCTACCCGGAACGTAGAAAGTTAATGCAATTATTGCACTCCTAAATATACGCGATTACGAAATAAATAACTTCTTCGATTCAAAATGTTTAAATCTATTTGATTTGATAAGTTCAAACATGAGAAAGGTATTTCATCTTAATGGATAAATTCTATGATTTTGTAGAGGAAATAGGAATAAATATTGCTAAATTTGGGGCAATAACAGTCAACACACCCCTCCAAAAGACTGTCATGGGTCAGATAACAGTACCATACCTCCACCTCGGAACGAATTTTACAATTTTCACTTCTAAATCACGCAGCGGTTCTCTGGACGCAGTGCTTGTGAACCCTAATAAACCAGTTACCTTGCTCGCGAACTTGATATGTCTGGTCTAATTTATATCTTGGCGCATTAAAAAAAGAGAGTTTTAAGATTTTTTTTTTGAAATTTTACGATATTGTCTAATAATATTAAATATTACTAAATTGTAATAAATATATTAACGAAAATAGTTTTAAGGCATTGATTTACATGTGTGAGAGGAGGTTATGGAATCCGGGAGGTTCATGCAGTTCTTTGCTAGGCCAATTGGTGTGCTCCGAGCAACTTCGTTTACACTGGTTTACATTGAGAGTGCACTTATATCGCTTTGGGGTTCTGTGTTCAACGTCACGGACACCCAGAAAAGAAGAAGAGTGCGGGGGAGGGAGGCATGAGGCCGGAAGGGCAGTTGACAGTGCCAACTGAGAACATCGAAGTGATGTTCTCGTAAATGGGCGGCGCATGAGACGGGCGATGTGGCCCACGAGCGAGGCGCGTGGCAGTTTGGTTGTGGGAGGCAGTAGGCAGGCGCTGGTGACAGCGCCGCTTCACGCCAAACGAGCTGCTGACGGGGGTCAAAAAACTGGCAGGAGGGGGTCTGCGGAGACTCGGCCTGTTCCTCCGCCCGGCGGGTGAGCGGTGAGGGGTAGCGAGTGCTAGGGCGGGGTGGGGCGAGGACGCATCGACCCTTGGAAGATGTCGGCAGATGAAGTAGATGATGCGGACAAGGCGGCGCCGCCTGCTCGTAAAATGATCGGCTGGAGCCTCCGGGCAGAGGGGCGCGTGCACATCGCAGAGACCGCTCCCCCAGCCTCTCCCTTCGCTTCGCCTTAAGGAGGGCGGCAACTGACCGCTTACAACTGAAAGAACGTGGTTCACAGAGATTTTGACTAATTTTAGTCCCGATTTTAACCGATATTAAAAAATAATATCGAGAAAAATTGTCCTAATGAAAGAGATTAATTAAAGAAAATACTATTTGGAGGGTGGTGCCTAATTATGCGGTTAAAATGTAACACGTGAAGTTGCAAAAGCCATGTTATGGAAACTTTTGGGTTTAGTTTTCTTTGTATTTTACTGTCGTAATCGAAATATGCTGCATTCAATACGTAATTTTGTACGTTTGCTATGTGTTATGGTAGTATATAAATGAATTATATTTCTCCTATAACAATGTAAATAATATTTTGTGCTTTATTACCAATGAAAAAACTGTTACGTCAATAATAAGTTATTTTTCACGGTTACAGAGTTCACGCGAGATATCTGAACACTGGACGACCGTTAAAATGCGAGAGAGGCACGCAAGAAGAGAGTCACTGCGCATGCATAGTAGATTCATCCAAGCGTATTATCGTTGTGCAGAAAACATAAGGTGGCCCACTCCGAGCCAGGGCTTGCAATTGCCAGCTGTCGAAAATCCAAAAAGTCAACGTTTTTGGACGACATTCTAGTATAGCAGCCTTCTTCTGTGACGTCAGCCGAATTCACACATTCCACACGCGAACTCTACCCTTCGGGTTAAGCCGAATGTAAAAAACGGAAAAAACGGTTATTTTTTAATATCTGCCGTTGTTATTCAGGCTCCGATCCAGTCCGCTCTTGGTCTAGGATAATTCTAGATGCTGGCGGATCAGTACTGTTCCGTGGTTTCTCCGATCAACACCACGCGACTGCCGGAGCAGTACCCTAAAAAGCTCCTGCCGGAGCTTAGAGCTTGTTCCGCTTGGGACCCCATTGTTGGGAAATACCATATTAGGGAAAATCCCGCAAGCTGACGAGTAGGTCGACGACCTCATCATCCAGCGGGGGAAGATCACCGCCATTTACCATGATGAAATCTTGTACTACACTAACGGGAGAAATAACCTTAGAAGTTGACGCGCCCGGAATCACTAATTAATTAATTAGTCAAGGAGTCAGAGGATTCTGTTGACAAACTTTCGAGAATTCCGAACCGTAGGTTTAAAGTCTTGTCAGCAAAAGACAATGCTGCAAGCTTTGGAATAACTAATAGCAATGTAATCGATTATTAAATGCAGTGTAACATTTATCGCGCATCCCGTCCAGAGTAGGCAACCGGCACCACACGACAAAAGGCAACATGGAGCGGGAAGATATCGCAGAGACCTAACAGCTGCGAGATAGTGCAGTTAACGTCGCTGGCTTTGAACTCTTTGTTTAGACGCCTCCCGGCGACATGCCACTGGAAGAATGTTTGTGTTTCTTTTTATAAAAATCTAGTTTTATTCCGGACTTGATGAAATTTTGCATACGTCACCTTCAAAACAAGAGGAAAGTGGTTACATCAGATTAAAAAAACTGCCTACTCCCTTTTCAGAAAGCAGAATTGATGTGCGAAAACGGGGAGTAACTTTGCCAAGATGGATGCTAATTTTCCGAACGCTCAAAAAAGTCCCTATTAAAGCGTTCTGAGGCATTCCGATAGAGTAATTAGACTTCCAGTAATTCAAGGTCAAATTTAAAAATTAGTTCCTACCCGCCCCTTTCCACAACATCTTCAGACGCATATATTCAATTTTTGGCAAGCTACAATACAGTTAGGCATTATGGATTGCAGCGTCGCGGTGCCGCGGGCTGAGTGAACGGGGCAAGGGCGGGATGGGCGGGGCGTGGCAGGGCTTCACATGGTAATGCAGGGCGGCGGGCTAGGACAGGCACGGGCATGGGCAAGGCGGGGCCGGACGGAGAGCTGCCAAGGAAAGCGGAGCATGGCGGAGATGGAGGAAGCAGGACGGGCCGGGGTGGAGCAGGGCGAGGAAGTCGGAGAGGGCGGGTTTTACTACACAATAGAAACCCTTCATTTTCCTGTATTTCAGACAATTGTGATAAAATAAATACCTAGACAACGCTGGACTACTATCGCTAGTAACCAATATAAAGGAAACTATGATTTTATCACGAACAAAATCCATGAAATATTCTGCAAGTGACCACAAACCCTAAAAGTTAGTTAGTTTTCGATGTTTTACAACAGCTGCACACGCCTTCAATACGGTGCCTAGAACTCTAAATTGAAAAAAAAACTTTCATAAAAGTCCACAATTCTTTCGAGAACTCGGTGGTACTTTTCAAATATCCTGAAAAATATTCCGCCTAAACACACATCTTGGTGGTAATTTAAAATAATTTTTTCAAGTAAAATGCCAAAAATATGACAATAAGTCATGTTTTCAGAAATATGGTAATACGGTAGAATATTAAAATACAGACAAAAATATGTAAATGCCTAATAAATTCCATTGTATTTTCCTACGAATCCTGATGTAAAAAATAAACATTGAACACTCGCACCCACTGATAAGGGAAAATTACTTAGACTACAAGCAAAAACGTGCCTGAATTATTACATTTTTTGGTGAGTGGGTGTGTCCGAAGTAGATCAAAAGTTGCACCTCAAGTAAAGGAAGGTACTGCTTTGAGTCACCATGCTTTTGCCATTTGTGCATTTGGCCACGAATGCCTGCGCCAACAGGGTTGCGAGATAAATGGTACGCGATGTAGGTATGTGGCAAGAATAATTCTTTAAACTCTGAAGTAAAAAGCTTATGGTATCCCAACTGAAAAATGTCAATGGTAAAATGATTATACCAATACAAATGTTATTGAGGGAAGAAGACTTCCAGATGCTAATTTCTGAGGCATCATAACTTCTAGCACGGATAGTTTTTCGAGAGCGAGGAAAGCGGTCGTCGAACAGGGTTGTTATTCCAAAGGTATATCTTACATGTCACTGGAGAGTTCTTAATGGTATCCAGCTCCTCCAAGCAGCTCTTTGTTCGCAATTCGTAAACGCGGTCCTGGAACAGCGTGGATGGGTGGTGGGTCGGAGGGGATCGGGGAAAGTGACTGTCTCGTCGACGCTTTTCTGGCGACCGCAGGCCACGACAGCGCGCGGTGGCGACGGCGTGCCACGCGTGCCCACGGCCACAGCTGGTGGCAGCGGCGGCGGCGGGGGCGGCGGCGGGCAGTGGGCCGGAGGGTGAGGGTGGCAGCGCCCTGCGGGCCGGTCGGCGCGCCCCTATCGATCCCGGGCCTCGGCCCGAGCGGCCCGAGCACAGTTCGCGGCGCGGCCGCGGGGACCGCCACCGCTCGCCGCTCCCGCTGCCGCTCCCGCTCGCTCCCGCTCACTCCCGCTCGCTCCCGCTCGCTCCGCTCTCGCTCTCGCTCGCCCGCCTACGCCGCGCCGCGTCGCGCACGCCACCCGCGCGCTGCTCCCCGGGCCATGGCGGCGGCGCCGGCGCCTCCCGGTTCCACGTTCACTCTCGCTCGCACGCAGCCTGCCACGCCCGCCCCCGCCCCGCCCCGCCTCGCCCCGCCCCGCCCCCGCCCTTCGCCGACAACCAGCGCTGCGCGGATGTGGCGTTGTACACCAGCCCGCCTGTCCAAAGTTCCAGGAGGCCGCTGAGTGGTAGAAGCGGGAGGAAGCGGCGCGTTGGAAGACTGTACGAAACAGGTCGGCAGGGGAGGGGAGACATGTCTCGTGGTGACAAGAACAGTGCGGGGGAGAGGGGAAGTGAAGTCGGTGGCGACGGCAGCGCGTAGGGTAAACGGGGAGCAGGGGCTCTAATGGAGCGCAGCGTGTAGAACGAGGCGCGAGGCGGCGGCGAGCGGCGGCGAGCGGAGGCCGGGGGCCGGGGGCCGGGGGCTGGCGGCGAGGGGGCAGAAGCCGCCCGAAGACGTGGCCTCCGGAGGACCCGTGGCCGCGCCCTCCCCGCCGCCCACCTCACTCGCTCCTTCACTCGTTTCACTCCTCACCTCGCAACGAAGCGGCCTGCGCATTCGGCTCATTCAGCTCTTGCGTTTCGTTTATTGTGGGTCTCTTAAATCCGGGAATTACTTATGCTGTTAATTGTGTTGTCCGATACAAATTGATTATTTAAATTTTATATAATTATCAAACCGTTATTCCTTCTTCTAAATATTAATAATATCATAGAGTATTCACTACGACTGGCATCAACACAACTGTAGCAACAAGTAAATGATTTATATTTTGTGGATGTAATTGACGAACCGAACGAACTATGTGAAACATGTAAACTAAAAATACCTCGGCGTAACCTAATCCCCCATTTATAGAATAATACCATTAACGTCCTTCGGAACACAAAATCTCATTTTGTGTACAACTGGATACATTACGGAAAAGCTTCGGCATATAGACTACATATCATTACATCAAACAAAAAATACACAAAGGCACTCGAACGATTATGCAGAAAATGCAGAACCAAATAATGTCCAAATAATTGCCTCCTAAGTACTAACTCGAATGAGTTAGCGCGTTATAATGTAGAAATTCCTCTTTTATTTAGAAAATGAATAAAATGATAAAATTCTTCAAAACATATTATTAATATTTAATTTATTACACTCAACAAAGTATTCGTACATTTCAATATCTGAACTTCTTTTAATATCAATTAAATTTGCTGCAAGTATACATTTTCTATGACATCGCAAAATCCCTTTCATCTTCATTGTAGAATTTGCGCTGTACACATTTTTAATGAAATTAAGCATATTACGCAAACTATAATCAGTGTCACACCGTTTTAGATTTTGATAAACTAAATAGATAAAAAAAATTGATGATTTTTTGATGAAATCAAAAAAATATTTAAAAATTTGAAGAGATTGGAATCACTGGAATTTGCCTTTGGTAGCACTGAATTTCCGAGAGGAACGTTTCCACACTGTCAGGGGAACATACGTCCCAGTGGAATCGCAAAGTCGTAACGTGAGGAAGGGGAGTTGAGTACACGGCAATGGCTGGTGAGACGGGCGCCCTCACCTGCCTCTTCGGCAATGCGTCTTTATCGATCAACCGCTGACAGTTTTTTGTTACGCCGCGCCCGGCGGCCTGCGCCCGCCGCCCGGGGCCCACCGTCCGCCACCCACCAGCCGTCCTCGCCTCTCCTCTCCGCCTTCTTCGGCTCGATGCGGCCTTTCGCTCGGCGCCCCTTGCGCCCTCTCCGCCACTTACGGTAACCTTATAACGCGCGTCCGACCGCTCCACCCGGAAACACCGGCGTCTCCGGGCTCCGCTGCTACGTCTTCGGCGCAGAGAAGCGAGCGCACAGGCGAGGGAGCAAGGAGGGCAGCAGTGCGGTCTGCCTTTCGCCTCGCCGGCCGTCTTTCCGAGCCCTGCTTTTTTATTGCCCTAGTAATCCCAGCCGCCCAGAATTCAATTCTCGGTGATGGTTTGCTTTTTTATTTACGGCCGCGGCACAGTATCCGGTCTCTGTTGTCACCGGCGCCTGGCGATGATGAATGATGATTGGACGGTGCTTGCGGGGGTAGCGTCCGCTGGCTAAATACTTCTTGAATGGCGGCCCGCGCCGTCGCCTCCGCAGGGCTCGCTCGCACAACCGGAAGCGATTTAACGAGCGCCGTGATGGGTGGGGCGATTTGAGGGCCGCAATCGCGGACGCCGGAGGCGGCGGGATGCGCGTGGGCGTGGGTGGCCGAGGCAGCCGAGGGGGCAGGGCCCGCCGGCCGGCGGAACGAGGCGAGCGCGCGACGTCGGGTGCGCCAATTACGCGTTTTCCACGTAGGCGTGACCGTGGTTCCGTTCCCGCGCCTGCCCGCGTCTCGTGGCATCTGCGTTCTCCTCGCTCATCGATGGATTACTTCGTTTTTCTGGGCATGTCAAGTGCTGAGATCATTAATCCCGTTATTAAAGAGCATGGTTTTTATGCCTACAGTTGGCGGTATTCCCCCCCCCCCGGATGGTGAATTCCTGCGCTGACCTGCACGTCGGCAGGCGGGTTGAGAGAACATCCAGGTATCTCTCTCCAGCGGGGCACCGCTCCAGTCGGGACAAGCCCTAAGCTCCTGACTAGTCTCCTGACATGTGTGGTAGTGTTGGGCATGTAGGTGGCATGTAAGGACATGTAAGGAATAGGATGGAAAACTCGCGAGTTGTCTTTGGCCCGTTCGTTAGGGTGCTGCTCCGGCACTCGCCAGCCGTAGATCGGAGAAACCACGGAAAAATACCGACCAGAGCAGCCGACCGCTAGGATTTTCCTCTAGTCAGCGGCTGAATTAGATTTAGTTATGAAGCTAGTGTCGGAAATCCTGTCAGCATCGGGACTCGAAGACTAGGACATCGCGGTCAGAGACACTGCAGCGGCATCAGTTGCCCTGGGTCTCCTCAACTGGTGCGTCCTCACAAGGGACTACGCCTCATGGGCGCGGCGGCGGCTCCGTGGCCAACAACTGCCCACTTCGTCGTCGCTATTAAGACGGCTCCACGCATTCGGCATTCGCCGAGCAGCGAGCTACAGATCACCCAATCCTGAACGGCTGATTTGTTCGGCAAATGTCCTCTTCCTTTTATGTGCCCAAAAGGCCGACACGCGGTGGGTAGGGCGAGCTCCGAATGTTCGTCGTTCGGCAAATAGCAAGCAACTCATCCATACTACTTGAGATTCTGCAAATAGTCGCTCGCTACTTGCCGAATTACGAATGTGTGGAGCCGTCTTTAGATCGCCACTCACTCGAAGACGCAAGCCCGTGTGCGTCAGCGGGCGGGCGGCGCGCGTCGGAGGAATCGGATTTTTGAAAGCGCATGCGGTTCTCGGCATTACGAATTCCAACTCGACTCATTTCTGACAAAGAGGTCTAGCCCTCCCAGCATGGTTCAGTGAAGTTTTCTGAACTCTTCCAATGCCTATAGTTTGTTAGTGTGAAAATCTTGAAAAGCAAAGATGAATTGGAGTGTTTAGTTACTTAGTGGAGGAAGAATCAGAACAGAAACAGACACGACGGGGAATTTATATTCATAATATCAATATGAAAAGGGTGGATTATGGAGAGTGAGCCCTAGTATACGTTGTTTCCTGATTTGATTAATAATGAGAAAGCGACAGCATCCACAAAAAGGGATGAAAATTTACTTCTCCTCATCTGAATATCCGTTGCTGCAGCGGCTTCTCTGACAGAGAGGTTCCAGGATTGAAGTCCCGACGATGGCGGATTTTCGACTAGCACTGTAGCTAAGATTAATTCAATCACTGTCTGGAGAAGAATTTTAGAGTCTGTTTTCCGTATTTTCTTCGATCAATACCAGGTGAATGCCGAAGCAGAACCGTAACAAAAGGGTCACACAGTGCGCGCGACACCATACACATTCACATGCATACTTTAACGCACTTCGTAATCTCACAGGTCGGAAAATTGAGCGGGAGCTTACACCCAACACTCACCATACTGGACACCCGGATTCACATACAATGTCACTAGCATTTCACTACAGCAACGTCCATTGTTCACTTCACTAGCCATTTCATCTATTTCACTTCAAACGTTTTCATTGCAATAGTAAAATTTATTGATTGATTTATTTTATTCTGATACCACTGTGACCCTGAAATACTCTTGTTATATACAGAGGAACTTTTCAGAGAAAGTTTTCTTTCCAATAAACTGTAAAGAAATTACTGAAGCACTTATTGGCCATCCTGACCTTCGGAACCTGCTCCGAAGCAACCCTTCTTGTCACCGTGCACGCCCTCCGAGGCAATTGAGGCACTGGCGTCAGATAGGCTGATCGCACGGGCGGGGCGACGGAACGGCCGCTGGGCCGGCAGTGGCGCGCGGCAATTTCCACGCACCAGCAGGCTGTGAGGTCACGAAGTGTTCGAATACTAATTATCGCAAAAACACTACGTACAGGCTTCCATATCACTTGAAAATTTACTTATATGCATTTGGAACGATGCTGAACTAGCTGGTAAAATTTCATGTCACTCCGAGTACCCATCAGGTGAGTGATGCATGTTAGAGTTTCCTCTTGCGTGGGCGGTGCCCCGCTGGAGGAGATGCGTAGATGAGATATCTTGGCAGAACGATCTAGTGAATATAAAAAGAAAGTAACGAATAAAAACAATGGAGGTTGCAGAAACATGACTGACCCATGATTTTACCCAAAAAAGAGCATTACACATTTTTGTACTACACTTGGCTATTGTGACCGTCCAGAACAGCCATCGAATGCTGCTTGAATCGTGCGCCACCAGCAGCGACGACATCAATTTGTCATATCCCACATCTCGGGACAGCGTGTCCAGATGTTTGAGAACGCACTCAACGAAAATATGAGTCACGCTTCGTTAAACAGCCAATAAGCAGCGAACAAAGCTATAGAAGTAGTAGAAGTACAAGAAGTAGGGGGCGAGACGCACCCGAAATAGCACATTGTGAAACAATGATGGGTATTAATATACGAGTGTGATATTACAATACGACCGAGGAATGTATCGTAAACTTCAGACGAGAGAGTATTGTAAACTTCATAGGAGTGTATTAATACCCATTACAACTAGTCATACGGTACATTTTCTACGACCTATGGTAACTTTTATGGGTTACACTTTTACATTGAATCGTTTCGTGGCAGTTGACATACAGGATTCATCCAAAGCCACCTAGCGAACAGGTACCCTACCCTTTGGTTTACCAGTCCGCCAGCAAGAGAGTACAAATATTGCGGCAATAATTCCGTGGTCACCATTTTCACTTTTTCTCATATTTTTGGAGGTGTCAACTCAACCGTTGATTCACTATACATTTTAAACTAGAATTGGCCGATTTTTAAGGGCAACCACACGGCAACAACATATAACACAAAATGTCTGATCTTAATGTCAGCCAAATGTTTCTTCTACCACTACCACTGCGCTAGTCAAATAGAATCGAAGTGAAATTACGATCCATTTTATTTTGAATAATATGCCACGTAAAAATTACTAATAGTAAAATAAATTAAAACTGACAAGCATAATATAGTATTAAATGCAATTTTAATGTACAGAATCGAAAGAAACATTTACTAGAACGATTCTTAATGATTAATTAAGTGTCAATACTTGGTTCCTTTGGTCCCAACTTCCTGGTCCCCACTTCCCTGTGATTGGTCAAGAGCCTTTGTCATAATGAAATCGTAATGAGTATCATTACAAAGCGGGTTACAGCCATCAAAGGAGAGAATGGTACAATGGGAGTGGAAAAGGTTGATTTTGTCTTTCCTGTTCCGACTTTTAATAGAGGTGGACGCATTGTCGTTCATGAGATGGCACCGTTGCAACACTGTACACGTAAACACTGTCGTCACGGAAGGGGAAAAGTAGCCATCGGTTGATACACTGACCATTAGAACTCCAAAAAGAGGTATTCAACTTCTCCTCTTGATCTGATGTAATAAAGAAAATAATACATCAACATCAAATGTGTCATCTATGCCATCTCGCGTGCGCATGAATGCATGAACAACACAACGTTCGTTGGTGAACTCGACGTCGTGTAAAACTAATGAATTGCTGTTTTGTCCCCTACAGCTCTTATTTTTTCTACATTTTTCCTTATTATTTACGTACGTATTTCTTTACAAACACGCCAAAAGGCACATGTACATCATAGGATGCATCCTGGCGTGAGAGCCTGGGAGCAGCGAAGGAAGAAGCTTCGCCGGACAGCAGGCGCCGCCGCGCGCAAAGGGGTGAGAGTATTGAATGAAGGTGATAGGACAGGAAAAGCTTCCTGCCAGCTCAACCCTCAAAGCTTCTCTGCATGTATGAAACCTTTTCACAGCCGTGGTCAACGAACCGCAGAAAGAGAATTCAGTTTAACAGTGAGCGTCAAGCTCGGCCGGGACTCACATTTTCTCACGTCCAAGGTCAGGCAACGTTCACTGGAACTTGATTGCAATACGGGGTAAAAAAAATATGCATTTTTACCTCAACAAGCAGTAGGAAAAACACGCTAGTACTTCGTCAACTTTTTATTGTTGTGAGATTACTTTGAAGTCGTGTATTGATGCACATAATCGCGGTGTTATTAAATTATTAAAATGGAGAAATGTGCGTGGTAATGTATTTAAAATTGATCATTTGGTCAGCGTCTACATTTCACGCAAACTTACAGAATTATTTAAATAAAAGTGATTTCTTATTTTACTCTCAATAAGTGAAACTGATTGAAACACCAAGATATTCATACATACAATCAGTTTTATTATCAAGAACGTGCCAAAAGTCTTTACTAAAACTCTAAATAATGCTATGCAGTGTGAACTGCTGAAGTGTTGACACGGAATGCAGCGTGAACTGCTGACACGGAAATGTCCTTTACTCTCCCTAGCGGTTCAAAACAATACCAGGAAGAAACGGAAGATGGTGGGTACGCGAACATCACTAAGCTATTGTGTCGCACAAATAATAAGCTGCTTTACGTCATACTCGGAAGTTCTAGTGGCGTTTTCACTGGAAGTAGTATATTTTAGTTCCACACGATGCTGTGTGAAGTTTTTGATTACATCATTCATAACTTCATTCACTTAGCGCATTATAATTTGTGAATGGCAATAAGAAGTAATCTACAGCGTAGTTATAAATGTCGGAAAAAATCAATACAATACTTCACTAATAAACTAATTCTTCGATTAAAGTTGCGTTACAAACTCTTCCTTTCCTTTGCGAAACTTTGTAGTGCAAATTGAGATCACTCAACACTTTCGTTTCAATACAGAAATAAAGATAATTATTTTTCGCCAATGTTTACTTAATATAAGTTCTATTTTGTGGGAAGTACAGAGATTGGGATGATATGTATACACCTTCATGCAGGCTGTACGTTAATGCAATGGTATATTATGTCAGGTATCGTCAAATATTTCAAATGATCTATTCTGATTAGAAGATGTAGGTTACCGATTTTCCTATTCTGTTGAACCTCCATTCTTAAGAATCTTCCAGAAATGAGAGGTAATAAAAATTGAACTGGACATCATAAAGAGGCCCAGATAAAGATATTTCGAGTATGAAACTGCTCTAAAATTACTATCCTCCATTTTCTGATAAACACCTTAACATTTCGCAAATGCCTCAACATCGGTTGGAAAGTAATATAATTCATTACAGGTCGTATCACCAAAATACATCTTAAAGCATGGCTAAATATTTCTAGAAAATAATGATTTTCATTATTTTTATTTAGTACGCCATTTAAACAGATACTACTGAATGTAACTCCATGTTGCCCAGGCATTTATTTATCACAATCATTTGTTCATAGGACAGGAAAGGGAAGAAACTTCATCTGTAATGTAAAACGAACGGAATTTGATGTACACCCGTGACATGCTCCTTCAAATTCTACCCCTCTCCGTGTCCCATCCCTTCTCGTCCCATTTCCTTCTATTCCACCCAACCCCGTCCCACCTGGCTCTACTTCATCCCGCTGGTCTTGCTCCACCCATCCCGCTTTCCCCGCCACGTCTCTGTCCTCTCTCTCTCTCTCTCTCTCTCTCTCTCTCTCTCTCACACACACACACACATGCGCGCGCGCTTTCTCACTCTCACTCTCTTGCTCTCACTCCCTCTCTCCGGCCATCTCCGCTCAGACCCATTCCGTTCCGGTCTGGACCCTTCCCACCGCCCCTGCCTCGCAGAGCCCCACCCGGAAATGTTCAGACCAGCCCTGTCCGCATCGCTACAACCTCTCAAAACAATCCCTTAGTACATAAATGCAGTGCGTACTGGAATGAAACCAAATTTCGTATTAAAAATTGTTTTTAAAGTAACATTTTAAATCGCAACAACCGTTTTTTGATGCTCGAGCGCTTAAAAGTAAACAGGTCAAATTTGAAAGCAATCACTCCACTGGTTCAAACGTTTTCGTGGTGAAACTTTCATATAATAGATTATGTTTCATTTTCATAAAATGGATTTAGCACTTGCACGATTCTGAGTGGCTAGACAGAAATTCGCTAAAGACGTGGCAAAATATACAACAAATTTTTGACCTATCAAGCAATGGGAGTCACGTTTACGTTAAGATACCTTAATTAAGTTAACTCTGCAGAAAGAGACCGGATGGTACGGCGACGGAAAAGCTCCGAATGTGTCATCAGCAGAGCATTGCACTCTCGTGTAATCTTTGTCGATATTAAAATCCGCAGGCGTGGGCATCGTGAGTTCTTTTCGTTCACGTTTTGTGCATCGACCAGAGCCTGGGACGAGCCAACGTCACAGAAAATATGATGCCACTCATCTAGGTCTCGATATGCTCATAGCTAACAGTTCTACTTTCATATTCAATTTCTTCTTCTCTAAAAGACCAAATCTTCCTTTAGAATTTTACTCACTCTTTCATGACGTGCGACCTTCTGAATGTTAATATATTAAGGGCACAAAATACGATTCTATACCAATGACAATCGAGTTTCTCCATTCCCATCCATGCTGATGTGTCCGCTTCCTACACCCTCTTCATGTTTTAGTAGAACTGCAATTTAAAATGACGTTAATCCAATCTTCTTCGCATAAAGCATACAGATTCTATTGCATTCAAAAGTTTTCAATTTACATTGCAACCATCCCCAAGTCAAAGTTGCCCTTTTTCAAGTAAGTGAGCGTATCTTTCACATACCCACACACCAATATTGTTAATAGATGACATCAACCAGTGTCTTATCGAGGCCGTTACTAGGATATTGTGACTTTTTGCCTGATAGGGCGGAAACGATTTGCTCTATATTTCTGCTTTCCCCAACTATGTTCACCAAAACTTCTCCCAGTTCCAAACGGTCAAGTCAATATTTGACCCAATTCAATATCATTATTTGCTTTTGTGCAATTGTTTTCCAAAGCATCTGTATAGAAATCCTGTCCGCTTGTTGTCCTTCCAAATTTAATCCGTACCTCAATAGATTTTATTTCTACATTTTCCCAAAACCGATGCTACCGAGATCTCTCTAAACACACCGACATTTGTGTCAGATTTTGACGCAAATATTATTTTGTATATGATTCAGACATAATTTTAATAACACGGTTTGTGGGTGCCAGTCGATCTTGCTAATCACTTCCAAAGTACCACACCATTACTCATAGGGGAAAGAAGAAGTAATTTAAACATTGTATCGCAAAAGTTTAAAGATAAATGAGGAAATTTACGAAATTTATTTAAATGTAATTATTCCTTAACTTTGGACCGCCAATATATGCTTAATGCGCCCACTGTTCATATTGAAGTTTGCTCATAGACATATATACATTGGCAAGTACTGTCTTCATAAGCGTAATACCTTTTACCCTTTCTTCGTTCGACAATCCTTTTCTTGAAATACCAATTTTCCTGTTTTGAATGCTTAAGTTTAATTCTTCTTAGTATAACGTTTCTTAGCTATTTAACTCCGCGGTAAACACTTAACATTTTTTAACATAGATATTTTAATCATTGGCGTACAGCAGGTTTTTTTCTGTCTGCTGATATGTCCGCTTCCTATACTCACTTAGTGATGGTAACGATATAGTACATGTAAGTTGTGGCATTCATAACACATGAGTGTAAGAACATGCCAATATGCTATACTCAACGAATACTAGGTATCAATGGGATGTTTCTCGGTCGGTGATTACGACAGTCCACATTTTTAATGTTCGCACTTCTTCAATTTGACAGTTGTTGAAATGAACAGTACCAAGGACAAGTTGCCCTAAAAGGAACGCCCCCATGGCGTAGCGAAGCGTTCTCTTCCCGCTCTAGCAATGAAGAAGGGCGGCGTAGGTGCAGTAGTGGCGGAGGCGGCGGGCAGTGTGCGGTGTCCGTGTTTCCCTATCGATCGGCGGTTCTTCCTAGGAACGACTACGGGTTGGGCCGAGCCGCGCTGGGCAGCGCCTGGCGACCCGCTCTCCTGCGGCCGCACCGCGCTGCGGCCAGGAAACGCCCCAGTCGAAAAAGGCCGCGCTGGGTGCGGAGGCGAATCACAGTGGAGCGAGCGCGGGGGCGCGCGAGGGCGGAGGCGGGCGCATGGGTGGTGACGTGGGTAAGCGAAAGGGGGCGTGGGCGCGGGGGCGGGAGACGGGGGCGCGGAATCGAGCTCGGGGGCGAGAGCGGGGACCGGCGAGGGGGCAGTCACGGGGGCGGGGACGGAGGCGGGGCCGGTCGCGGCCGCGGGCGAGGAAGCGGGCGCGGGCACGGGCGCAGGGGCGGGAACAGGGGCGGGCGCGAGGCCCGCGCGGGGCAGGCGAGGGGGCGGGCGCGGGGGCGGGCGCGGAGGCGGCTGGGGGCGGCACGGGGGCCGGCGCGGGGGGGCGGGTGAGGGCGGGCGCCAGGGTCGGTGCGAGGGCCGGCGCGGGAGCGGGCGCGGGGGTGGGTGGGGGCGGGCGCGGGGGCGAAAGGGCGGAGGCGCGGGGGCGGGGGCGGGCGCGGGGGCGGGCGCGGGGGCGGGCGCGGGGGCGGGCGCGGGGGCGGGCGCGGGGGCGGGCGCGGGGACGGGCGCGGGGGCGGGCGCCAGTGTCGGTGCGGGGGCTGGCGCGGGAGCGGGCGCGGGGGTAGGTGCGGGGGCGGGCGCGGGGCGGGCGCGGGGGTGGGCGCGGGGGCGGGCGCGGGGCGGGCGCTGGGGTGGGCGAGTGGTGGGCGCGGGGGCGGGAGTCTCAGGGCGTGCATGGCCGCGTCACATAGCCAGCAGCAAAGGGCTGCAGCGAATGCTGCGGCAATTGGAGCAGCAGACGACGCGGCGTTTCCCGAAAGTCACTCACTTCCATACAGAGCGACACCCACTGGTTTTGTCGATCCCCAAACCATTTCAAATTAGATCTGCAGACGACCTGCAACCATCCGCACATTCTGGATGATGGGGAGGTTGGAAAGACGTTAAACATTTTGTTTCGTTGGATGCACAGCATCAAAAAGAGGTGATAGTGAACAATTGGCAAAAAATGGAAAATAAATTCATAAATTCCCCTAACGTTTCACGTTTTTACAGACCTAATCAAAATTTTCCTTAACTAGTTTTGAAATTAATTCAAAGAAATTTCAAACACTTTGACACTTTTACGGATGTGTCAAAATATTTATACTAGTTTAGTTAGGCGATTGCAGTCCGCCGGAACCTTGCAAACAGAACAAATACACCATCCTCCCCTACCCAAAACCCCTTACGAAATGCAGAAAAGTGCGTGAAAAGTTAAATTGATATGGAAGTCTTTTGTTCTCCGATGACAGTGTCGGTACTCGTAGCGCATGCCTCGTCCCATCTCTGATGCCACCCGTCCGTTACTCCCCCTCCTGCTCTGTGCACCGAATCATACTCAGGGATTCCGCTCGACTAGCTGGTGCCAATTGCTACACAGAACTCGGAGAAGTGGGGCAAAAAACTATGCTGTGCAGAACGCTCAGATCCGCGGAAGCAACGCGGGCATCTACGGGACGTCGGCGTCGGGCCGCGCCCCGATCCTGCCGCCCGTTCCGCCCCCCCCCCACTCCCCGTCGCTTCCGCCCGTTGCCCCTCCCTCCCGCGCCGCCCCTGCTGCAGCCACCGCGCTTCCGCTGTTTCTCGTCATGCCCCGTTCGCCGCCCGGCCGCCGCCCACCCACGCGCCGACGCGACGCCAGCGCTCCGCCCGGCATTTCTCGGCAGCGACGCCGGCCAGAAGCGCAGGGCAAGGCAGAGCAGATGAACAGACTGATTATTCTGTGTTTCCTGGCGCGTCAACTGCTACGGTCATTGGCATGACAAGTGTGGTGCATTTGAGATCTCTGGAGGTGGCGCATTTCCTTCCCAGCTTCAACATCAGATTCGGCCACCTACTCGTCGCCTTGCGGGGTTTCTCCCGTTCAGATACCTCCACCGACAGTGTATCGGACAGGTTTTAACTCCCGACCGGACTACCGATATGTGTAATAGTGTAAGTGCGTGTAATTATAAGGATATATACAGGAAGATGTGTCATGGATAAGGCAGGAAAGATCGCAAGCGGTTTGTGTCCCGTTTTATAAGTTTCTGCCCCTGAGTTTTCCCGGTATTCATTGGAGAAGCACGCCACCTACCTAATAACGAAAAGCCGCCACCGTTCGAGTCCCGACGACGGCAGGATTTTCGACACTAGCGGCCGGCAGCTTTGATCGGCAGTTTCCGTGGTTTCTCCGATCAACACCAGGCGAATGCCGGAGCAGTACCCTAAGAATCGGGCCACGGACCTCGCGCGATATTTCTTTCCTCTTCCTGGTCCTATCCTCACCCCTTACACACACACACTTACACTAACATGCACTACACTACCACACATGCCGGAAGACCGGTCGGGAGCTTAGAACTTGTCCCAGCTGGGGCGGTGCCCCGTCGGTGGGAGATACCTGGTTGGGGAAACCCCGCTAGTCGACGGTAGGTCGGCGCTGGATCTCCCCCCAGTGGGGAAAGTTCACCACCACCTCCCGATGAAAAAACATACACTACACTTACGGGACTAATGACTTCAGTAGTTGACGCGCCCGGAATCACTAATAATCAGTCAAGCAATCCGTTCTGACTCGACCCCTAGGATCTCCCTATAAGAAGTACTGCAGTGGCAAGAGCTGTTGCCTGAGCCATCTCAGCCGGTGCGAGAGCAGGAGGGCCAGTGAGCGCCAGGTGTAGCGGTGCGCTTGGAAAGAAAGGCTAAGGAAACGTACTCAGGGAAAAGCGAGATGCAAGCACCTGCAAGGGGACGAAGGAAAAAAAGAAACAAAGACGAAAAAGAAAAGGGGAGAACATGCTGAGCAACGAGGCAAATAACCAACTCATAAAATCCGGGGTGGCAGTTCTGGGGAGGTATTTCATCTGAGAAAATGTAAATGCAAATGTTTTTCATCTCATCATTTAAAGTATTTTTAAGATCTTTTTTTAAAAAAATATATCATATTCTGAAACTGAAAAGTTCTTTTCCAATAAGCTCAGAAAATAATGTGAAATGTGCGAGTGGGAGTAAAAGGTTTTCTAAATGAGTTAAGTAATTTTATGAATGATATCTCCGTTTCTTCGAACACATTTTCTGAGAATGGCAATTTATCATAGAGCCCCAAGGGACCCACGGGCCTTAGAGATGTTGACTTGGGATTCGAATGATTCACTGGTGTTGACTTTCGTAGGTAACCAAAACTTCTCAATGTCGTAGAAAAAATATTTTCATCAAGTAATTCGAATTATTTCGAAACGATTAAATATTTTATTCACAAGATGATTTGTTTTATAAAATAACTGCATAAAAACTCGAAAGAAATGAAGATTTAGATTTTCTCAGCATGTGGAGTGTGATAACAAAAAAATTACTCTTGAAAATAATGTCTAGAGTGGATTAAATATTTTACGTCCATATTTTACTTTCGAAAATATTGACGAAAAGAGAAGTATTAAACATGATTTGAAGACTTAATATGCAAAACCAAACACTTTTTTGTCCATTTAACTGTCATAATTCTCTCACAGGAATTATTACGTTTTAAAGAGCAATGAAATAATGGCCGCTCTTACTCCCCACCAATAATTACATCTCATTCTGGCAAAGAGGAAAAAGCAGACTCGAAACTCAAGTTCGTGTCTGCAATGCCAAAAATATTAAATTCATAAAAAGTCTCATTCATTATTCGCCATACAAAAATGTTGCCTCACAAATGCAAAATCAATTCAGTTTCTTATGATAAAAAAACTTGTCACGACTTCTATTATTCAATTTGCAAAAAGAAATGAAAATATCAGATATTACTTTAAAATTACATGGAATATTAACAACATTCCAAATCTAGAGCAGAAGCATATTGCATGAGTCATTTGCAGTTATACCCTCTGGCGGATTGCAAACGTTTACATTCTTTTTAAGAGCCCTAAACACCCGTAAGCCGTGCTTTCGAGCCTGGCTTTTGCCGGTTACAAATATGGCATTCCAGCATTGTTTTTCCGAGATGACAGATTTACAAACGGCACGAGAAATTCTGTTCAAGCAAAGTTTGCCCGTGGGTGCCTAGATTTAGTGACGACGAAGAAGCGTTCACATTGTTAAACGTTATTAAACATGAAATATTTGCAGCTTATTGCTACATAAACAATGTTTGTTGCTACATATTCTTGACACGTTAACGATCTACTAAAAGATCACTCGAAACTAAAAAATTAGCAAATAATCATGTCTAGTGGCATAGAAAACACACACTCGGCATCGATTTTCCCTTGAGTGCGTTGGTATATATCAGATGTTCTGGAATACGATGTGGTCATCATAAACAAACACGCTTGTGTCATCGTGGTGGAAAAATATCCTTCAGATATTGAAATGAGATCCAAAATGGTTTTAATCTCTGCACAAATTTGCCGTAATATTAAAGAAGATCCCCACACTCTCAACACAGACGTGAGGTAAAACAAAACAATCCCTTCCTTCCAGTGAATATTCCAGTTTTATTTCACGTCATTCTGATTTATAGACAAATTCTTCAAATGTGCTGGTCGGACAGCAATTGCGTTGACTAGACTATCCAGGATAAGCTGTGTTTGCATCGTAGTGTCTAACGTTTTCGACAACATTGTAGCATCCCTGATGCGGACACAACACCATTCCTTACCTTCAGCTGAAACCTGAAGAAAATTACATCTCGTCATTA
The DNA here is from genome assembly GCA_011170035.1 of Teleogryllus occipitalis. Classification (NCBI taxonomy): domain Eukaryota; kingdom Metazoa; phylum Arthropoda; class Insecta; order Orthoptera; family Gryllidae; genus Teleogryllus; species Teleogryllus occipitalis. The sequence goes on along the minus strand of BLKR01008978.1, from coordinate 127,313 downwards.
ACTCGTCCCCACCATCTATCACTTCTCACGTCATGATCACAAGCACGTTAAGATTAGTATTGCAACGGGGTATCATCGAGTTACGAGTTGTGCGATCACGAAGTGGCGCAAGTGGTAGTGTCATAACCTGATGTTCGCGACTTTTTTTCATTTCTAGACCGCACGCATTGTTTAATTCAATTTTAGCATAAATGTCGTACGTTGGGCAGATTGAAGATTGTTTTATGTAAATCGCGGGGACCAAAGATCGGAACCTCGCCATCAATTAAAAAATGCGAAAGAGATAGCTAGTCAACCTTAGACAGCCCTAAACGTATTTTGACGTTTTCGTTTCTTAACGTGCCTACGACCGTGACGTCAGAAGTGGAAAGTCATTACAACATTCTGAATCAAATACCGGCAAATGTAAACGTTTCTGTAGAGAAAAGAATCTTACAATTCTATCACTAAAATCATCATACGATCTGTACAGACACTGAAGAGTGTTGGAGTGTCACATCGCTGTGTCGGATCAAGGCAAATTGAAGTAATTGGTAACAAATGAGGCAACTATGAGCTTGTACTCAATTTACGCAGATTCTTTCTAACTGAGTCTGATTCTTAACAAAAAAATAGGCATGGGACCCATCACAAGCTAATGGGAGAAGGAAATTTTCCCAGTCAGGTATATTCTGGTTGAAGATAAATGTTTCAGAAAATCAAGTGATCCAATAAAATTTTCCACTAATGCATAGTAATACGTCATATTAACAAACTTTCTTTTAACTATTTTAGTGTTTACATTTACGTAACATAACGGCCGTTACACCTCCTTCAGCCATTTTGTCACACAATAAACATAAAGCGTTTATAGGAAGGATCCAGATTTCAAAGTTAGCATACATTCCTGAGTTATGTTGAAATGAATTTGATTCAAGGCGAATTCTCCCTAAAGATTTTTGGTTTGGAAATTCTCTGGTTGCATTTAACAGTGCAATGAAAGAGAGTTTTTATATCACAATCTAGGTTTTAACTCACAGATTTCAATTTACAATACTATCACAAACTTAAAGACCTTCCGTAAATTGAATTTCTAAGAACAATCTCTACAAATCCAAAAAGTACGCATATGAGTTAGCAGGTCTGCCAGACTAAATCGATCCGCCGGCCGTTCTCAACGCCTACCGCATAAACGTAGGTTCTTGGAATCAAGTATACAGAACAATCATGAAATTCTACTAACCGCTTCAACGACTCTTAGACACGAACGCGGCCGGCCACGCGCGGGCTTGCGAGGGCGGGGCAGGAGGGTGGCGGGGGCGGCGGAGGCCTCTCGCAACGTGTGCGCGGAGGGGAACGCACCCGGAAAGAGAGGGCCGAACGCTCATGCACAAAAATAACTACATCAAGGGCTTCAATTGGAATAATACGTCAAATGACATTCGGCTATCACTCGCCACGAAAATAAACGTTCAAAGTAAACATAACACTTGGGAAACGTTAGTGAATTGAACGAATCAATACGATCCATTCATTTCATACTGTTTATTGTTATTTATATGTGAGCCGTTCTTTTCCAAAAAAGAATAAATTTTGCTTTTCCTACTAGATTTGCTTGAAAATAAAACTTTGTTATTTTTATATAAAAACAAAAATACGTTCATTTCACGACCTTGACTTGGTACTTGTATTATATGTTGCTATTTCTCATATTATGTAGCTATGCGCGTATGCAGCTATTTGTGAAGAAGAACGTTAAAACGAATGTTGTTTAGCAACAACAAAAGTGACTATATTAATGATCCAAAATGAATAATTTAAGAATTTATTATCACTTTCACGTAATAATAAAATTTCCACGTTGATCATGCGCAAGTTCTGGCACTAATTACGGAAAGATATGGAACAATAAGTCATTTTCTACAACATTCACTTTCGCAAATACTCTGTATGGACGTACGGCCTCGCTGATTCATTTTTTGATAGATTAGTGATTCCGGGCACGTCAACTGCCAAGGACATTAGTCTCGTAAGTGTAGTGCATTTTCCCCCTCGAAAGGTGGCGGTGTTCTTCACCTCCACTGGATGGTCAGATCCGGCGCCGACCTACCGTCGACTAGCGAGGTTTTCCCCATTCAAGTATCTCCCACCAGCGGGGTGCCACCCCAGCCGGGACAAACTCTAAGCTCCCGAGCGGTTTCCCTGCATGTGTGGTAATATAGTGCATGTAAGTGTGTGTAAACGGGGAGGATAGGATCAGGAAAAGGAAGAAAATATCGCACGCGGTCCGTGGGCCGTTTGTTAGGATTCTGCTCCGGCACTCGCCTAGTATGGGAGAAACCACAGAAAATTATCAATCAGAGGAGCCAACCGCTGGAATTCTCCTCCAGTCAGCGACAGAACTCGACCTAGCTATCTGGCTCGTGTCGAAAATCCTGCCACCGTCGAGCCTCCTGGTCAGAGGCACTGCAGTGCCATCAGTTGATGTCCGGAGCCACCTCTCCCGGCGTGTGGCCCACTGTGCGTGGCGAGGGCGGGGGACGGGGGACGGGGTGGGGAAGCGGAAAAAGCGCGGGCGGCCTTCCTTTCCCGGAGCGGCCTCGCACGCCATGCGCTGCGCTATCCGCAGCGGCCGCGCCCGCCCATTTCCGACCCTGCGATTTTTATGGGGTCGGTAAACAGTTGTCTCTGCGACAGGAGAAATATTACCGTGTGCGAGCAAGGAAACGCCGTAATTGTATTTGCTTCACGTGCCTCGAGAATCGGACGAAATGAAAGAGCAATAAAACGATTATTTTTAACAAAGCTCGGGATCATACGAAGCACGTGATGTAAGGACATTGAAGAATATCCTTGCATTACTTTCATGAGGGACACTATATTGATTATTTATCGGGTTACATGTCGCGTGAAGGTCCATCGAACACGAGAAGCTGAGAGGCTGCGATCGCATGAGCTCACGGACTGGAAATGCAGCCTGGACCTCTAATGAATGTAGGTGTGGAAAAATTGGGTCCGAATGGCGCTCAAATCTTAGTCAAGTTCTCAATGTTCTAACCGCCCCCTCTCTTTCTTCCTTCTCTCTCTCTTCTCTCTCTCTCTCTCTCTCTCTCTCTCTCTCTCTCTCTCTCTCTCTCTCTCTCTCTCTCTCTCTCTCCGCCTTTTCCCATTTGAGGAAAGACTTAAGATGTTGGAGAGTACAAATATGTCTTTAGCCATAGTCCTACCCCTAGCCTCAAGCCTATTTTCTTATTCACAATTAGCCATTCGGTGCCCGCTCCACCACAATATATATTTTTTTAATATTTAGATTGCTGGGATTAAGAAAATAAAATAAAATTAAGATCAAAATATGTTTTGAAAAATTGAAAACTGTTCAACGTGAATGAATAAAATAAATCATTACATTAAATCCCTTTGCTGTAACAAGCTTTCGTACATTAAGAAAATGATCAAACATTGAATGTTAAACACTTAAACTTTTTTTTAATTTTCAAAATTCATGTAGTATAAGACTTAGTGTAGGGATCACAGAATTTTGAAAATGTGCATAGAATTCACTTCTCCCCATAGCACGTCATACGCAGTTTCAACTGTTTTTTTACGTAAAAAATAAAAAGTAATGCACAGATCTTTAAAAATCTGATGCAATTTTAAGTTATTCGCTGGCTAAACATAGGACGAGTTCCGAACTTTGCCAGGGCACGTGACACAGCGCTGCTCTGATAAAGTCGGTAAATGTTGGCGGTGGAGAGAGACGCTGCGTGAGGTGGCTTTTGTGTTTCGCAAGAAATTCCAGGAAGACATCGAACGATATCGCATGAATAATTGGGCGGCGCGTGTCCAGGCCGCGGTGCGCGGGGGAGGCGGGCCGACGGTTGCTGGCGCTGGGCGCTGCAGGCGATCGAGTGACGCGTCGCGACGGCCGGAGCCTTCACAGGGCCTCACAGGGCGATCGGCGGAAGAGCGTCCCAAGGAGCACGGTTTGCGAAGGGAACCTGGCAAGTACATCAGCTATCTCAAATACTATAGAGACTCTACAGGACACTTTAAACCTTTCTCATACTATTAATGGGAGACAAGTCCTCACCAGCGAACCTAGTGACGTGACCTGGAAAAATGGCGACAAATTCATATTTCAATACGTATACAACACCTTTTGTATCACTCTGCGGAACGTAAGGAAACATAATCTTAAGTAAACTAAAAAATATTTCAAACTGATACACTCCGAACTAGTAATCACAATGGTTCTGACAGGTCTGGCAACTAGAATCGCTAGCGTCAAACGTCTCTCCTTAAATCGCAGTGTTATGTATTGTCTCTATAGTATTTGGCTATGTCAATAAAGTTGGCACCAGTGAGTTTCGATGGCATGGGTGGCGCGATGAAATCTCCCCAACACGCAGTTGGCCACCTCGCCCCTAAAGTGCAGTAGTAAAGGAGATTATAGAATTTCCGCGTGAGATAAGATTAGGGTGGGTTAGATCAATGAATTATCGAACGTATGCTTTTATTATATTTATTAACATTTTTGTTTTAATTTTTCCGTTTTTCAGTTTCACCAAGTAAAATCGGGCAAATGCATAAATTATTTATCAAATTTTCGACACGCATTCGATCCGTGTACCAGCTGTATGTTTCAGTGTACATTTCAGTCGCAAATACAGCGAGGCTAATCGGTAATTTCCAAGGTTCGAGTTCCAACGGTAGCGGATTTTCGACAGTAGCTCGAGAGCTATGTCAAATTCCATCGCTGTCTAATTCTAGGGAGCCAGCTGCCCTGATCGTAGTTTTTCGTGGTTTCTCCTATCAATAGTAGCCGAATGTCAGAGCAGTACTCTAAACAAACGCAACACGGATTTTGCACGATCTTTCCTTTCTCATCTTTGTCACATCCTCTCCTCTTACACTCGCATATTTACATGCACTTCGGGAGACTAGGAAGCTTAGAGCCTCTCCCTCCTGAGCCGTCTCTAGCTGGGGAATACCTGCAGGCGAAAACCACGCAAGACGTCATGTAGGTCGCTGGATTTGTCGTTTGAGCGGGGTAAGAACACTGTCACTTCCCGAGTTATAACACGCGCTACACGTCCGATACTATTGACCGTAGTAGTTTACGTGACAAAAACACTAAATACTTACTCAATAACAACTTAAATAACCACGAGATAGAATGGAGGTGCAAATTAAGTATGTTTTGTTGCATTCGTTGCAGTGCGCCGAAGAAATGCGTGATTGAAAAACAGGAAAGTCTGGTAACATTTTAAAAAATTAAAAGCACCGGATTACTTTAGCAAAACTTTGGATTTTCAGAATTCAGTAAGGCCATTGATATGTGAAAATATTCATCTTTCACAAGTTGTAATTTCAGTTCAAAAAAGAAGTAAATAATAGCAGTAAAAAATAACTGTGGAGACGAAGCGAATAAAGCGACCAAAGAGTAAGGGCCTTTCAGCACTCCACAGCCATCCCATAATCATGAAATAACGATGTTAAATTTCGAATACTGCTCCCAATGTCGGACTTGAATTCGCGGCAAGTGAGCCTTGCGTGCGCGGAGAGGCGGCTGCCACCACACGCCCCTGAAGCGGCGGCGCCCCCGGGCACCGTGCACAGCGCGCGCCGGCCCGGGCCGCCGCCTCACAGCGCCACCGCACTATATCAAGTATTTAGCTGCCTCCTCGGACACTGACAGGTTTGCGTTCATCAGTCATGATGTATTGACCGCGGATTGCGCTCGTTTATAGGGGCCGTGTGTGTGTATGAGAGAGAGAGAGAAAGAGAGCGAGAGAGAGAGGGAGAGGGAGGGAGAGAGACCGGCGACATGCCGTCATTCGCATGTCAACAACTTGCTATCAGGGTCGCTGAGGATTGTTCTTCACGCCCAAAGCTTAAATGAATATTTTACACTTCTCAAACCGACGTGTATTCGTCTAAGAAGAGCCGTTAAATGTCAACTTCGTTTAAAGTACGAATCAAGGTTCAAATATTTCTCTATGAGCGGTATATAACGAGCACTTTCCACAATAGATTCCCTCGCGAGAATAATGACATTCATTAACTCGAATTATAGGTCAAACACTACGCGACACACTCTTACCAGAAAACATGAAATATCTGTTATGTCACATGGTATTATATGATTGATATTTTTCCCTAAGGTTCTTATAGATTACGAATTGATAAAGTCTTCATTGAGAAGACAGATATTATGAAAATTATGCAAATGAAATATATAACACATTTGAAAACATTCTCGATCTACCCATTATAAAATTGAAGGTCATCACTACTGACATAACAAATATATTTCGCCGGCCCGGTGCCCGAGATCGCTAAGGCAGTAGTGTCGTAGTGATCTCGGACCGAAGGGTCGCGGGTTCGAGTCCCGCCTCGGGCATGGTTGTATCTGTGTTCGTCCTTTCACCTCTTATCATCAATCACCATATCGTTTCATCCACATAGTTACCATACCGTTAACAGCAATAGTGGTCGCTAATGACCTTAGATGTTGATGCTACCTTAAATAACAAAAAAAAATATATTTCGGAAATTTCACAAGCAGTATATATGGAAAGATGATCTCATTGGAGAGAAGAATGACAATTTCTTCCTAATTTCGTTATTACATTTTTAAAATCACTGGTAAAAATTACCGCATTATGCTATTTGTATTACTAGTGAAAATAAATGCAGAAGTAGCTACATTTTTCTTAACACATACTTTATTTGCTGAAAAAAAGTTTTGGTCTAGAAAACATTATTTTAGTGAAACGGGTAGTTACATTAATAATCAATGGTCAAAACAATATTTTTACGCTGAATACATCATTTACTCGTGTCAAAGAAAACGATCTTCAATATGCCACTTCAAAAACAAAAGATCCACGCTAGAATGTAGAATGTCTTTAAGGTTGATGGCTCGATAGAAGGGCTGAGGGAGGTGCGGCCAAGAACGCGGACACCAGGAATGTGGGATGGGACCCCGCGGAACGCACAGATCTTTTCAGTTAAGATGTAGCATGGAGATATTACCTCATGTATCACCTCCATCCCTTAATCCTCACCTAATCCCCTGCTCTTACCGGTACCTAGTATGCGGCGGAAGATCTTTTGCGAACTGGCTCTCTAATCCCTAAAACGATACAAGTAGTGATGGCTCCACGGGCTACGTTCGGCATTAACATCTACACAGGACCGAGATGGTCCTAACCGAGGCTACCTCGGCGCGAATTCGGGAAGTTATGTGCACTCCACAGGGTGGATCGACCCAGAAAGCGATGGGATACTGCGGAGGCCCAGGTAAGTCCCTCAGGAGCTTCCAGATGGCAGCCAGGAAGTATTCCGGCAAACCAAGAGAAATCCCGCATAAAAAGAAAGAGAATACATACATACATTTCTTAAAGGATATTGACATACTTTGAGAACTTTTAGATGCCAAAAATACCAGATTTGTGCTTCTTGTACTACGTTATTTTTCAAAGCGTCACCCAACCAAATAAATAAATATAAGATATATTAGAGTACAAATAGCCTTTCGAGAAAATTGTAAATATGAAAGAAAACAAAATCAATCCATCACTTTACTTTAAACTCTACAGCGGATGGCATTTGACAATCGTGGAATGAAAAGCAGGAAACTAGCACCCTAGGTCGCCAGAAGCTAGCTCTATCCAGAGAGAAAAGCGCTACTCTTATTCAAACTCACCGAGAGAAAGAAGAAAGCCCAGTCAAGTGTAATTGTCATTTATAGTGTAAATGGGAATTAAATTTAGTGTTCTTTACGAGGGAGATAGTATGTTAGGATCCAAACGCGATAGCGTGAACGACTTAAGTATCCCGAGTCAGTAAAGCTCAGTTAAATTCCATGTCATAAACAAGATTTTATTTTGAGGTAATTTTGCGCAAACGGATGATCTGCTCTCCAATGACACGTGTTGAGCGGGGGGGGGGGGGGCTGGTGTGCGAATATTAAGAGAAAGTTCTTATCCTTTAAATATTTTTAAAGAAATAAAACTAGCCATATAAACATTGTTGGCTAATAAATCACAATACTCTGACGAAGAACATGAAAACATTTGCAAATGGAGGAATGATAAGAAGGGAGTGGCATTATTGAGAAGATTTTACTTTTGATTTCAAAATTAAATTAATATATAACAAGAATTAGGCACTTATTATAGCTTAAATAGAAACTACATGTTGTATATTTTAATTCACGTATTAATACGAACATATAGCGTATTATTTCACATCGCATTTTTTAAATAAAAAAACTAACTTTACTTACAAATTGACACGGAGAAGCTTGTTGAGATTAAGAAATCTCTTTTAAGATAACATCTTAAGAATTTTACACTATTGATATTCTGTGACATTCAACATTACAAAGTCTTAGTAGTAGGCCTGTCAAGTAGGTCTGATAAGTTTGGAATTTAACATTGGTGGGTTTAACATTCATAGAGTGGGTAAGTGTTTTGACCCAGCAGTTTCTCCAAGGTTCCTTGACGATATGAGACCATTGTTTCCGCTACAAAGTATAGGTAGTATATTATTATTATTATTATTATTATTATTATTATTATTATTATTATTATTATTATTATTATAAATGTATCCACCATGGCTGTGTTACAAAACATTTTTCCCTCATATCATCTTTATATATTCAATAAAAAACTCCAAAGAATTACCTATTACAGGGTACATAAGATATATTTACTCGTTATTATTAACATTATTCAAATGCTCCAGCCAAGAAGAATGTAAAGTAGGACATGCCACTCGTGAGCAATCATTGAAATCAATACAAGATTCCCGAAACATAAGTTCATAACAAAAATTTTCCTTATTCAACTTGGTATTGTAAAACGGTAAGAGTAAGTTTCCTGGAGCTTAAGAAAGCATGTAGAGAATACACTTCTCCCACATCATTTATTTCCTTAACGGTTCTTTCATGTTAATTAATAAATTAATAAAAATTCATTTGTGTCGCCCTGATGGCCGAGATCGTTAAGGCAGTAGTGTCATTGTGATCTCGGACCGAAAGGTCGCGATTTCGAGTCCCGCCTCGGGCATGGTTGTATTTGTGTTCGTCTTTTCACCCCTTATCATCACCATATCGGTTTATCTTCATAGTTGCCATACCATTAACTCCAATAATGGTCGCTAATTATCTAGATGTTGATGCGACCTTAAGTAACCAAAAGAAAAAATCATTTGTACATTTTCATGATTCGTTTATTGTTACACCTAAAGAAGGTTCCATCCCTGGGGATATAATCGTGGAGAAAAATTGATGAAAGTTATGTATTATTTGTGGAACGTGAGGTTGATATTCTAAAGTACATAAATAATCAATTATTATATAGTTTTCCCATGGTCATACTGAAGTGGGAGCATCTCAAGCTGGGTGTTTTACTTACCAAGCAGTAGTTATTAATGAGCAGAAGGAGGTAGAAGAAAACAGCTCCGTCAAAAATATCATCTTCGGCAGCTCATTAATACTCACGGTAACGCACATTCGGTAATTTCGAAATAATGAGATCTCTATCTTTTCTTTTTCACCTTGAGATTCATGATATCAAAGCTCCACGGTTCGAGGAAAGAGGGCATTTTAAAACGACTAAAATCTGACAAATAATATTAAAGTATCGGTAATTTTATCTCCCTATTATGCACTACTTTTAAGAAGCGAATAACAGGAAAAAATTATAAGGAAGATAGAAGAAGGAACGTAAAAGGAAATGTTTATCGGATGGCTGTGGAGAGGCAAGACGTAAGGACAAGCAAGGCTCCAACGAGGCAACGTCGGCTTCAGCAGTTTGCTGGTGGTAGACTGTTTGCCTCTCTCCTGCACGCCCAACCGCGCCGCCGGCCTAATCCTTCAGCCAACAATGTCTTACAGCGACGTTGGACACGGAAAAGCACGGCGCACGCCCACCACCTTCCCTGGGCGAGACAGGGGGGCGAAAGCGCTGGAGTTGGAGTTGAAGGGGGAAGGGGGAGGAGACAAGGGTAGTGGGAGGAGCATGGGAGAGACGGAGAAATGGAGGCGGCGAGGAACGAGCGTTGAAGAGTGTCGCCTGCGGAAGGAGACGCAGAACGGACGTAGTGGGTGATGGGCAGCGCCGATGGCGGTAGCGGTGAGGGAGTGGGAAGCACAAGCCAAGGTTGCTAGGCTGATACGATACGAAACGCTGATTCGACAGCGTAGGTTAAAGGAGACTGATTATTATCAGAAGGGGACCAACACGGAACTCGCTCGGAGTGACTCGAAGAAGGGGACAAGACCTTTTCTCTCATTGTGCATAAAAAAAATGGTTAACAGCTACCCAGACTTTCCTGGAGCAAAAAACACCACCGTGTGTATCTCATAAGAATAGTATAAAAAAGTTTTATCCAAAATGTGAAATGTGTAATAACAAATAAATTACAATTTTATGCCTTGAAATGATGTATACGATCTTTCCCCAACACTACGCCGTACTAGGGCGCATACAAACCTAGTCGGGCTGTGTGATTCAACGGCACGACGCTCAACACCGGATCGTGGTGGGTCGCAGGCACTTCTCACGGGGTCACTCGCCATTTATTTGTACGGAGCAGAGCCACTTCCATTCAAAATGTCCATTCAACTAAACGTGTACATCGCATCCGAATACGGCGATATGTACGTAATCATCTACCTTGCCTTATGCAATCATCTGCCATGCCATCAATGCATGCCAAGGCAACAGCCATGCGGAATTGCGCGTCGGACACTATTCGAATAATTGACCCCCCCCCCTCTTGCTTCGATGCACGAATGTGTGCAGAGAGCTCAAATTCTAACGCTTTTAGACTTTCTTTTAATGGTAAGTATTGTTCTGCAACGCCGTGTATTCCCGAGGTCGTCGTTCTGACGCACAGGCTCTCGCACGCATGAGCACCGGTATAGTTAGGCGCATGGGCACGTAGCATTGCACTCCATCCCGTCGTATGATTTGGAGCTTTTCTGATCAGTTTAGAAGTTCAGTTCAGTACAAAAAAAGTTTGCTGTTTTGGAATTCTTTTGCAGGTTTATGTATTATAACATTGTATAGTCGTTACAAATAATGTGATAAAATGTGCTTTGGTAGCACCATTCGTTTCACTTCCCTCTGGTCAAGGGAGAGGGGAAACCATGTTCGGATCGGCAACTTCGACCTTTGCTCAGTTGAGGTTTCTCGCTGGAGTGACCAGTCCTATTGCCCCTGTGGTATAGGAAGTAGCAAAACAGAAGATGGGCATTTTCTCGGGATCCGGTCGGCAACAAAAATATTTCTTTTTTATGAAAGCTCTTTAGTTTTCAAACGCAATAATATGCAATGGAAGGCGGATATCTGCTTCTTACGAATTCTTTTGAAGCAAGCTTGCGCGGAAGCTTTACATACTAATGACCCTTAAAGTTTGCGTAAGTCCTATTCTGGCGTGTCGAATTTTGCAATTTTTCGTGTTTTCGTTGTTCGCGGTCGTAACAACTCGTGATTTCAAATTGGGTCGGGTAAATCCGAACGTTCTGTATTCAGTCAACTGGTACAGTTGGATTATTGAGTTAGGGAAAAATATCTTCTTGCCAAACCTTTTGATACATGAAACGTGAAACGTACTTCTTGAGACAACGCACTTTGAAGTACTGAATTACTCTGCATTGGATCACGAATTATTTAGTGTATACTGAGTATAGGAGAAGAAACAGCGTCTTGAAGCGACAGTGCGATGCAAACTACAAGCAAAAGAGGCTAATGACTGCATTGCTTGCGAGTAACTATTGGATTTTTCAACCATGAAAATTAAGCATTCGCGAAATGTATTATTTTTGCCGAAATTGTGAGTTAATAGCAAATTGAATGAGACTTGTCACAGCCTTGTAGCTGTTATGATTTTCTCACAATATTATCCTAACTCTATTCTTTTATCAAAATTGTGTGATCTCACATCAGTTTTGAATTGTCAACTGCATCTTCATGATCCAAAGGCATGGAAATTACTGGCTGCAGGGTTAAAGCTGTTAGTCGAGAACATTTCAGCGAAAGCCCCGCATTATGTCGGATCTATGTGAATTTGAATTAACTGACTTACGTCATCATCATGAAGTTCTGAGTCTCTTTGTTAAAATCCTAAGAGAACAAAACAGAAAAAGGACTACAATCGGAGGAAAAGCAATTACTGTGTAGAGAGAATACAAGCAACAATTGTAAAAGAGAAAAATTTGAGAATAATTTCAGAAAAAATATTTTTCTAGCAATCCCAGCCATTTGCTTACAAATGGAATTCATGCTATTTTGTGAAAATAAATCATTGGATAAATGGATTTACATCCAGTTTGTACCGGTGATTAAAATAGATATTTCAACTATTTACCCACTCCAAAATTATTCTGATTCATTGTAATACTATTATCTATTTTTTTCACAAAAACACCTGCCATATTTATTCCTGAAGCTATCGATATAACATAAAAATTTGTTGCTGAATGCTGAGACATTATCCTTACATAAACGTCAAGACTATGCAATTACTGCACATATCGCTCGTTTAAACGAATTTGTTTTACCTCCTAATAATTATTATTACTTAAAAACCAATTACTACTAAACATATTAACTAACTAATTACCTACTATCAATAATAATTCGAGAAACCTATCGTTATTAGACTTATTGTTATCAGACTTAACGTCTTCCATTCTAAAAGAAATATAATTTTTCCATCAATTTGGTTTCAGATCAAATCCACACAAACGCCCTTCAATAATCTGGAATCGGAAGATATAGACCATGCCTTTCATAGTAAACAGTTTCTAAAGGTTGCCTTCATAGACTTTGTTACGGCACTCGACAATGTATGGTACCAGGACCATTTTTCATTTCATTTTCAAGTTTCGTATCACAGGTATCCCGGACTACTTATTGAACTTAATTCACAGTTTGATATCCGATACACGTTTTTATCGAAATAAATAAATAAACATCGCATTCGTCAACAAAACACGTCTGTGTCCCTCAAGGCTCCTCTCCTTCCCCACACTATCAAATTCCTTCACCGTTGACATCCCATCTCAAGTTAATCACAAGACGCATTAATACCCGACGACACAGTCATATACGTATGGAACTCATAATCATCGGACGCTATTTCCCCACCTTCAGTCTGCTTTTGGCTCATTTGAAGATTGGTCCTGTTGGAGACTCCAAAATATAACCGCTAATAAACAGAAAATACGGCCTAGATTGTATTAATACGTTTCTTTCATATACAACTGTCCTTCAACCACTTTGAAGTTTTCAGTTTGAAAACCTATTACTGATAATACAGGAAATTGTAGATTGAAAAAAAAACTAGTATTAAAGAAATTTTCATTGTTCTCTACTATTCATTATAATGAATTATTAGTATTAGAGTTTGAACCTATCTCGACATTTTTGACAGGTTACCCTAGCAGATTATAATATCTTTATCAATAAGTGAGTCAGTCAGTCAGTATCAGCCGCTCACTGCAAAAAATTTACATACATGTACATTATTTTACAACACATTCAACCGATTTTCTCCAAAATCATTATTTACCGACTGATCTGAAAGAACTCGAGACTGTTGCAGAGTTTGAAACAGATATTCTGATTTTTGAGATTACTTGACATGAAGCCTTAATATCTTTCAAAATTTTCTCAAAAATGGCACCATTTTTTATTGAACTTTGTCATCGGATAGCGTAAAGTACGCTTAAGATAATGGTGCAAATATCATTTTCGTTGAAATTACTGATTTTTCGAAATTTGTAAAAGTTCAATTTTTTCAGAGACTTCTTAGAACTACAATATTTAAGATAGAGATTTTTACTGAATGAAATCTATTATTTAAAGACATCATCAAATTAGGTCCACGTACAATTTTTCGAAAAAAATAAGTACTTTTCGCGTAATTTTGCATGAAATATAGACAATTTAAATTTTTTAACAATTTTTTCTCCAAAACGGTTCCCATTTTTCGTTCTAGGCTTCTCATTTTCGTTAATCTCCGAATTTTCGAAAACTGCAAAATATTAACATTTAAAAACTACAAAATTGAAGATAGAGATTTTTGTCTTAAACAAATTCTGCTCTAAAAATCAGATCTTTAGAAATGTCATGTACAATTTTTGGAATAAACTCGTAGCCTCCGAATAATTTCTGCTTAAAATTAATGAAATATACAGGCGTCCCACCAACTAGGGGCAAATAGTAAAATATAATGGAGGAAAAGGGTGTAAAAAATGTTATTCTAATTATAATTTATTATCGAAAATCCCAATATTAATTCTCCATATTCATTTTTACTATATTATACAGTTTTATTCTCAATATATTGACGTATTTGATGTATCAATTTATAAACCTTAATTGAAATTATCCCAATTAAGTTCTCTCTCTTAATAATACGATTTACATGTAATATGAAAGAAAAATGAAAAAAGGGTACGATTATTTTGAACGCACTTTTATTTAATGTACGATGACTTGATACTAGCACCATAAACTGCAATACTGCACTTTGAGAAGTTATCCCGAAAATTTCATTGTTGGTCGCGACATGGATCTCCCATCCATGGGTAAGATAAGCAGTCGTTATTTACTTAACATTAATCTAAAAATGTCGTTCAATAAAATGGTACGCTCAACTAAGTTAATGGTGAGAAATTATATAAAGATACGCATAAGATGGACATTACGTAATGATGCCATTGTTTCGTTTGCATTCATAAGGCAATATATTGGATGGCCTTTAGTTCTTGATGTTCAATTTATATGTGAAATTATCCTCGCTTGCCTGTACAATGTGTTGCAAATAATGCGAGCAGTTAGAATTAATGTGAGAAAGTATGTATGATGTAGCACAACTAGTATCCTTTGCAAACAGTTTTTATTACACAAGAGATAATTTTTCTCATCAATTTTAGTCAAGAACGGTTGTTTCCACCTGTATTCATAATTCAACTTGAATATGGGTAAGATTAGAGATCCTTGAATTTAAAAAAAGGGTATAGAGTACAATTCTCCTCATAATACGTCACACGTAGTTTTTAACTGATAAATTAAATAAATAAATAAATAAATAACATAATACGAGAAGTTATGAATGGTATTTGCGCATTATGATACTATACATTGGTCGTGGAACAGAAGAAAACAGACCGACGGCTCTGAAAAACTCTAGATAGAAGATCACACGTTATAACGTCTCAAGCATAAGTACAAACATCTTCGGAAATCACCTATTACACAAAGATAGTGTGGGAGGTTGGTTTGAGTTAAAAGATAATAAATTGAGCCCGCCCGGCCTTCCGAAGGACATGCCTTGGCCACCCATGGACGCAACGTGGGCGGCAAATTGCCGCTTTTGATGGTTTTATTCTACCTTTGCCTACAACCTAGGCGGTTAATCCACTCGAATAATTTAATATCCAGAGAACCAAATTTTCGGAGATGGGGAATTTTACCTCCCATATGACCTATTTCGTCAAATATATTTCTCTCCTACTAAATCAGCTGGGGGATATAAAATAGGCACTTCACACATGGATTATCTCATGTTCTTTCTGGTTTATATATGCGCTCTTACATTTACTGAAGGTTTTTAAGTATGAAAGTATTAGTGACATTTCACATTCACAATGAACTCCCTATCTCGAACCTTACGATTCCGATACTCGTGTGAACTTGTTTTCGCCCTCTAGGACCTTACTCTCGAGAGAAGGTAAACTGACTTAAGACAAGATACACATAACGTCACAGCTCCCCGTGCGAGTACCCGGGAACAAGATTAATATAATACAAACCTGATGAGTTCCGGGAAAACTGCAATTGAATGAGTTTATTTTCTTTGTATTAATGGAGTTTGCCGTACTTTACGTGCAATAAGCCTGCCTCGATTTTCGAAGGAAAGACGCAATGTTTTAAAAAAAATTAACTCTTTTAATCCCGTGCAGACTTTGAATAGCAGTGTTGCCGCAGCTTCCCTTGCCTGCACAGATTCGGGAGTAGGTAACGCCCTTAAGTAAGAGGCAAGGAAAAAAAATCTCTCGAGTTGAATATTGCCAACAATTCTCGACATTTTAATTTAATGCATTTAGCAGGGCACAGCTAACCCATAGGAAATAATTCAGCTGCCTGAAATTATAAATCAACACCTAACAAATTTAAAAATAAACTAGCTGAAGTATCCCGCAATTGCGGGGGTATTTATTTATCGCAATCGTCTTTTAGAGAGAACAAGAAATGAAAACAATCTATTGTGTATAATGAAAATAATGTTATTTACATGCATCATCTCCGCTCCGTCCTGCTCCGATCCGCCCTATCACGCCCCGTCACGCACCACCCTCTCTCCTCCTCGTCGCCCACTCATCATGTCCACCCCACTCCAACGCTCCCTACCCGAAAACGCCCAACTCTGCACCGCCACACTCCCCGCCACACCACGCCACGCCCCACTTCGATCCGCCACGCCCTGCTCCGCCGCCGTTCCAGCCAAATCCTCCTGGCTGCTAATCAATTTTTTTAGAGTACTTCAACAGAGTAAAAATTTCTTCTTTACGGTACTTTGCTTTTGCGTAGGAAACAAAATAGCTTAGGGGAAGATGTATAATCACCTTTCTCTACATTGATGCTAAATTTTTTAAAAATATAATATCAAGGAATTTCAAGGAATCTAATAATGAAATTCTTGAATTCCTTTAAATAACGACCAAGAGCGATCTTAATTTTAAATATTAATTTCGCATATATCACCAAGAAAACACATTTTTAATAAGCAAATCACACACCGGCTCTACGTGCAGATTTCCTGCCAAGACCCTTACAACCACCACTCCAATTCCAACACTTTCAAAAGATTCCACGTCACGCCCACCATTCTCCGCCCGCCATTCCGCCGCTCCTGGGAGCCACAATCAGCCTGAGAGCAACGCACACGGGGCGGGCTAGGAGTGGCGGGACGCGAGGGGGAGCGGCTCAGCAAGAGGAAGAAAGAAGCCGCTGCAGCGCGAGGACAGCGAACGGCCAACAGGACGACATCGCATGGCACGCGGGGAGAATGGCACGAACACGTGGGCAACGCAGGCCAGGGGCGCAGAGCGGCGACGTAAGAACGCGAAAGAGAGAGAGAGGGGACGGCGCGGTGAGGAGGCTGGGAACGGGAATTGCGGCGCGGCAGAGAGAGAAGGGGAGATCGTAGGGTGGCGTGGCGCGGCGCTGTGCGCTGCGGAGGCACCAGCGCGGGAACAGGCAGCGCAGCTCCCTCCCGGCCGTGCTCTGCCGCGCTCAACCCCGCCGCATCACGCCGCGCCCTGCCGCTCCCAGCCCTCCCGCTCCCCCGCCCCGATCCCACCGGGCCACGCCTCGCCCTGCCACTCCCGCCGCACCTCACCTCGCCCCACATCGCCCTGCCACTCTTCCGCCCCGCTCCCGCCTCGCCCTGCCGCTCCCCCGCCGCGCTCCCCCATCCCGCTCCGGCCTCGCCTGCCACTCTCCGGCCTGCCGCTCCCCCGCCCCACTCCACCATCCTGCCCCCGCCTCGCCCTGCCACTCCCCGCCCTGCCGCTCTCCCGCACCGCTCCCGTCACGCCTCACCTCGCCCCACCTCGCCCTCCCACTCTCCCGCCCCGCACCCGCCTCGCCCTGCCGCTCCCCCGCCGCGCTCCCCCATCCCGCTCCGGCCTCGCCTGCCACTCTCCGGCCTGCCGCCTCGCCCCGCTCCACCATCCTGCTCCCGCCTCGCCCTGCCACTCCCCGTTCACGCAGCGCCGCGCCGCCTGCCCCAGGCTCAGGATGGGCGCGATTGCACCCTAGCCAGCCTGCGCCACGGCGTTGGCTCTCCCACCACACCCAGCGCCCCGCACCCGGCGGCGACCACGCGCTCCTCCCAACCCTCCCTCCCGTCTCCCTCCCTCCGCAAGATCCAAGCCAAAGCTCTCCAGGCCGCCCCGCCAATCCAACTATTTCAATATAATTGAATTACGCTCTTCACATATTACGCACCAATAATTGCCACCGCGCACAAAGGAAACTTCGCGAGCGAGGACGAAGGTTCGCTTAACGGATAGAAACGAAACCTCTGTTTACACGCACAGAGCTTGGCGGGGACTGCCTCGTTTTTACATCTTCACTCCTTTGCTGCGTATAATACGCTCATCCAGACATTGGGCCGGAACGTTCCAGAAATACACATCTTACGTAGCCAATTTTCCCAACAAACATCACACATCATACAAATTGACTAGAATTCCCAAAGAAAATGTAACGTCGTTTTTTGAAAAATGTATGTTTCCATAAAAAAATTGTCTTTTCAAATTCTTACGATTAGTGCCAAATCGCCTTATGATCGTAAGCCGATCGTAAGATTAATCAAATCGCTTGAGGTGACGACTCACAGCAGCGTCGCCTTGGGGATGTCGCTCTAACCGAGGATGGCTCCCCTTCGCAAGAAGCGACTTTGTTCTCCCCGCCCACCCCTCCCACCGCCCTGCAATCACATTTTTTCAAGAATTTTCAATATTAGCGAATTAATTTTCCAGAATGATGAAAAGATGAACAAATGTACATAGCGCGGCCTGCGTACCCTGCGACCGGACAAGCCGTTCAAATGTGTAGCACACCACAGCTTAGGTTCAAATGAATGGCTACGGGAAATTAAAGAGAAGAAAGGAAAGTTTAGTGTACCAGAGCACCCATCAATGGCACGTACTTGAATACAGTACACTCACACGATTTCTCACTTAACATTGGATTGATGTAACGCGCTCTAATCGACTTCTTGGACGCTCGCTCGGCTGCAAGCACTGCCCTGCCCCGCCTGCCCCGCCTGCCCCGGTGCGCGCCCGCGTCGCATCGCAGCTGTTTGGTTGCGGCGCAGGGTTGAGCGCCTATTTGCCGCGCAACTTATTCACCGAACAGGGCCCATTGCGCGCTCGTTCATATTTATGCGCTTCGACACGCGCATGCGCTCGCGGCCCGCCCGTCCCTTGCCCGTCCCCCACCCGTGTTCCATCGTCCCCGCCCGTGCCCCTCCGGCCCCGGTGCTCATTCTGCCCGTCCCTCGCCCCACCCTCCCCTGACCGTGCCCCGCCTGTGCCCCACCGTCCCCTGTCCATACCCTGCCCTTCCCCTGTCGGTCCTCTGCCCGTCTCCAGCCCGCCTCTTCCCTGTCCCCTGCCCGTTCCACACCTGTGCCCCACTGTTCCCTGCCCGTCCCCCTGCCAGTGCCCCACCGTCTCCTACCCTCGCCTCACCCTCGTCCGTCCCCGCTCCGTCCCTGCCCGTTCTTCTACCGGCGCTAAGTTTGCATCCACACTCAACGGAAGGGCGTCGCAGATGAGATTTTGTTCCTACCTACTCACACGTGGGGACCTTGCTAAAGGCAGCGTTCTGTGAGTGTGGTCCTTGATCTGTGCAGTGCGAGACAATAAGCGACCCAAACTGCTAGCGAGGCGGGAGGCTAGCTCCAGCATAAAATAAAGTCACCGCCCTGGAGCTCATCAACGCGAGATGGAAAAGAAATCGAGTGCGCTCAGCAGCGTCACGACGCCACTTGAACAGGGGGATTGTCCCCGCGCGACCTCCCCGGGCCCCTCGAGTCGATCCACTCGTATGGCTGACGTGACCGCTGCCCACGCCGTTCTCCATGTCCATACATTGCCGTCGCGCCCACTCGACGCTCACTCCGCTCTTCGCGCTCAGCAGCAACGCTCTCCCGTCGGGCCGGCGCGGCGCCCCACATCGTTTCCAGCGCCCCCTGCCCGCCGCACCCCGCCCCGCCCCGCCATCCGGTAGCCACGCAGCTCCCACTGCTCCATCTCCCGCCGGCGCAGCACTCCCTGCACGCCGCCCCCGCCCCGCCCGGTCCCACCCGACCCCGCCCTGCTCCGCCCGGCTCCGCCCTGCCCCGCCTGGTCCCGCCCTGCCCAGCCCCTGCCCAGCTCCGCCCGGCCCCGCCCGGCCCCTCCCTGCCCCGCCCGGCCCCGCCCGGCCCCGCCCAGCCCCGCCCGGCCTCGCCGCCCGGCGCCGCCCAACGCCCTCGCTTCTGCAGTAGGATCGATAGGCGCTCCAGCGCGCCACCCGTGCCGCCCGCGCCGCACCCGCCCCGGTAGCGGCGCGCTCGCCACCACGCCCGCCATCACCGACGCTCCACGCCCGCCCTACCCCGCCCCGCCCCACCCCGCCCTGCCTCGCCCTTCCCCGCCCCACCCGGACAGGCCTAGCCTCGCCGCGGCCCGCCCCGTTGCGTTCCGTTCCGCACAGCTCTGTCCCTTTCAGTCTGGCTTCGCTCCTCCACGCCCCGCTAACTCTCGCATCGCTCCGCCCTGCTCCGCCACGCTCCGACTCGATCCATCCCGTTCCACCCCGCCCCGCGTGGCCGGCCCCCGGCCCCCGGCGCCCGACCCCACACCGCTCCCTCGATGGCAGCCAACGCAACCCACGCACCACGCGAGCAGTTAACTCCCTTTCCGCTTCTCAGCTGTTTCACTTACACCTGCGTCGTGCGACCATAAACATATCAGACATCAGTGCGAACGACCCCGAAACCCTGGCCGAGCAGCAGCTGCGCTCCGCAGCCCCATCCGCTCCCCTCCCCTCCCCGCCCCGCCCCTCCGGAGCGGACGCCGGCCGGTACGACGCCCGCGCGCAGCCAACGCCGAGGCTGCCAAGCTGTGCGGCGTGCTCGGCATGAGGCGCTGGCGGAGCCTCGCGGCCCGGTCTGGCCCGGTCTGGCCCGGTCTGGCCCGGCCCCCGGCCCCGGCGCCAGCAGCGCTCCAGCGGCTGCGACGCCGCGCCGACACCGGGGATCGGCATCGGCGCGAGCAGCGAGGCCGGGCCACTGGGCTCCGAGGCAAGGCGACGCAGCGGCCACGCGCCCCTTCTGAGACCGGCCCTCGCTCAACACTCGCCGCCTTTACCCCACGCTCCCAGGCGAGCGTGGCCACACACAATTACATCGAGTGTTGTGGCCTTCCGCATTTCCGGCGTGACGGGCGTGGCCGGCGTCTATTCTGGGAAGCCAACTCGGGCGCCGGCGTGCGCCGCAATCACGGGACACAGACGCTCTGCTCCGCCGGAAGAGCGGACAGGAGGCGCCATTGGGCACGCACCTCGGGCCCGCGGAGGCGCTTCCGGAGAGGGCAACCAAGTGGAGGCGTGGTAATTGATCCGTTATGCACATTCAGGCTTGCGAGCGGGTTAACGAAAGTTCGACTCGAGGGGACGATAATATTGATACCTTACAACATTCTTTAGGATGTACTAAGTGGTTGCAGCAGAAATCGTGTCGTGGTTCATATGAGAATGAGTCTGAGAGATAATCAAACCACGACAAAAAATGAGTGTTTTAATAAATTAAATACATACAAAACCAAACTAGTTTTCGGGATAGTTTATTCTATCAATAGTGCATTTTTACAGCAATTAAAAAGAAATAATGAATTCAAATTTTCAATGAAAGGAATAGTTATGCCACTTTTAAAAACTAAAAATAAGAGAAGAATAATATACACAAAATACTTGCTAAAATTATTTCAATTTCAGTTACTAATCAAATGGTCAAAAGATGAATTTAATTAAATATACTTTTAATTCAGATAATTCCACCTATGTAAATCATTTGATTAATAACAACCACTCCTGTCATCGTATATACTTTTAAATTCTCCAATTAGCAATAAAGGCATAAAATTACATATTAGAAAACGATGAAATTTTAAAACTTTTCCAAATCCGCATTTCACAGCATTAAATGAACGCTTATTAAAAACTTGTTTGAAATATTTTACTGACTAGTTCACTCTCTATTGTCTTCATTTCCCCTTCCTTCTTACCCTCTTCCACCTCTTTCATTCAATCACTTATTTTATCTTTAGATGGCGCCAAAATACTCATTATACGTCTCTTCTTTTTCCAATTTTTAAGTTTTTCAATGTTTTCCACATTACTTGGATAGAAAGTATTTTCTTTATATTATTCACTTGTTTTTGTTTTTCATTTTTAAATTTTGATATCAGTGAAAATATTCCCTTCTTTAAAAATTTGTATCCATAATTTCTATGTACCTGCTGTAAAAATCCACTTATAGTGGTATAAATTGTCCCGAAAACTTGTTTGGTTTTGATGATTTTAATTTGTTAAAATACACGAATTTCGTCCTGTTTTCATTATCTCTCACACTTTTTCTAATTCTTACAAAGAATTAATGCAAAGAACAACAGGAATTTATGAAGCGAATAAAAACTATTTAATAAAATTGATACAGTTAACAAAATCAAAATAATGAAAAACGAAATTGTTAATCATATCTACAATTTCCACTCAAAGAACTTTACAGAGCCTATATTTAGCAGATTACAAGATGATTAAATATTTTAATTTGCTTTTAGGGGTTATGGTCTCAGACATCGTGGCATCCCGCATCATTGACGCTCATCGAGGACTCTAGATCAGAGACGTCAAGGAAGATGCCGCCAGAGAGACTATGTGGCACGGGTGACATAATGAAACCTCTCCATACAGTTGACCAACAGATAAGAAGAGAACACTCAGTTTAGGCTAATTCAGTTAAGGCCACACAGAACAGATGTTGGAAAATTTTCATTTACAAATAGAACAATAACGGACTGGAATAAGTTATCTGCGACAGCCTTGGAACCCTTTCCTCTAGGTGTTCAAAGATTTAAAAATAAATTAACTAATGGTATTTGCAAACTTTATTAATTTAGTAAGTTGGATTATTATATCAGTTATTATTTAATTATTATTGATATTTTTATTGCTATTATTATTGTGTTAATTACTATTAAATGCGTTCCTGTTCTAAATATATAATTATATTCAAAGTAGTATTGTACTGAAGTGTGGTGAAGTGTTGTGCAGTGTAGTGCAGTATAGAAATAGAAAGAGAAGTGAATTTCAAATGTTGTGAAGTGAAGTGAAGTGAAAGTGAAGTGAAGTGTAATTAAAAAGTCGTGTAATCTTGTATTTAATAGTTTCAAATAACTGTGCAGGGCGACCATAAAATGTAGTTAAGGCTATTATTGTTAGCAAATTATTATTATTATTATTATTATTATTATTATTATTATTATTATTATTATGTCTTAAAATAATTTAAAGTTAATATTAGTAATATGTAAACTGTAGAGATCTGCCACCAGGTTGTATATACCTACCTGCAGAATAATAAATATCTATCTATCTAACACTAGTGAAATTAGTTGAGGGACTTATACGGGAGATACGATTTGTCGGAGGTTAGAAAAAACAGTTACAGTACGTTTGATTCGTTGATTTTGTTGCATTTGCGCGCGTTATGTTTATTAACATTTTATTTTCATTTTTTACACCCATCTCTTTTTTGTAGGTTCCAGATGTTTTATATAGTTTACGAATATGCTGATGAAGATTTCAACCTCATCGCTGTAGAAATACTGACAATTATGACGGTTCCCTTTCACAAAACTAGTTGCGCTCAATAGCTAGCGATATGTCACGATGACGTGAGGCGCGCAGCGCGCCACTCAAAGGCCACCAAAAGGCAACCTTGACATCACTTCTCGACATCATGAGGCATTGGTTGTAAGACGATGGGGATCAACCAATCTCCGAGTCTTAAGGATGGGTGTGAGAATAGGATAAGGAAGGATAACGCACCCTGCGTAGCCCGTTGTTTAAGTTATTGCTCCAGCATCCGTCTACAATTGATCGCAAGAAACCAGCAAAGTCAATGATCGAAGCTCTCGGTTTTTAGATTTCTCATCCAGGCAGTACTCTTCATCGACCCAGCTCATTTCGTAGCTGATGTCCAAGTAAACAAGTCCAACCGGATCGGCCCGCAATGGCTTTGCGCATAGCAATATCAGAAGATAACATGGAAATAGATCCGAACCACTCAACCCTTCTCCACACATGGATGCCGCGGGGAAGATGCATACGGGAGTAGCCCGTTGGGTGAGGTGGAGCGACGAAAGGCATCCTTGGTCCGGGCATCCGGCAGACATGTCTTCCGGCCAGCGCAGTTGGGCAGTGCCGGAAGCAGGGCGGTGACATCTCACCCCCACGCCCTCCTCTTTGTCTCCATTCTATTGCACATCCACCTGCCCCACCTCTCGTCTAGTTCCTCGCCCCGACACCGCTGCTCCACATCGTTACGGGCGCGGCCGCAGGATCGCACTCAGCCATCGCATCGATGCATCGATTCGTTCAAGGCGACAACGACCGAAGCCGTTTCATTACACCAGTTTCACTGCGACAAGAGCCCACTGACGACGAAGTTCTCGCTAGTGGCGACAAGCGCGAAGATAATTAGACACGCCGAGGATACTTGCAATGCGTGTTCGAGAAGCGCATGCATTTCGCTGGTACTGAACATAATGCAGCAAACGAACTAAATCAAATGCGCTGCTCCCTTTTCATACAGCCAGAATGGACGTCATCGCGAAAAGATCGGAGGGAAAAGGTGCTGCTGACTCTGCACTAAAAGAGCGGCCAGCGTTATTAGTACGACTACAACAAATATTGTAGTGCAGTATTTAGGCCACTATTCTTACGTTGAAGGGAGATGTCAAGCTAAAAGCTTTTATTGGTGATTTCACCAAAAGATTAAAATAAAATTTTCTTCACGAAGGAGAAGTGGTAATTCTTGAGCAAGAGACTTAATTTCTACATAGACTCTTTAAAATACCGTGTCGTTACCAATCCATTTGTTAAATGTTACTAATAAAATAAGGAAAGAATAATAATGCAACTATTCTAATTGTGGAAATATTGCTGCATGACGTCCTAAATATTTCATAAGAATATATTCAGAACAAGTTCGAACCTAACCTCGCACAACATTCTAAATTTAGCATTTTTTATTGAAACTGAGTTATTTTCTATTTGTGCAATGACACGTTTCAGAACTCTCTAGACCCGCTACAATTTTATATCAATAGATACTGTTTTGAAGGACACCGAGGTTTAGTTCAATAACACTTTCTACGTTCGGGTTTGCATCCAAGAGAGTGTGGCAGAATTCTGATTGAATAATCAAGCTGCATCTATGCATCGTCACGAACCAAAACCAAACCGAAAGTCAGCAACTGCAACCGTGATTTTCCATTATTTGCTCGTTTCGTCTATGCAAATGCTGAAGGTAGTAAAAGCTGCTGAATAACCCTCATTTATACACACAATTATATGAACTCATCGATAACGAACAAAGAAAAGACAAGGCCCAAAACAACCTAACCGCTAATAGGCATTTCATTGGCGCGAGCGAAAGAAAAACTGTTATTTTCACTAAATATATTGATGGAACCGGAACCGAACGAAAGGTTTTCGGATTTTAAGAGACCTTGATCATTTTATGCATCGTGTTATAGTTTCGGGTAGGGACGCGGTGTGAACAACACATGTCACAGTTATCGGCTAGACGTAAGTACAGTTTTTCGGCTGATTTCCAAGATTTGTAGAAAATTTGACAAGGGTTCTCACGAGC
This sequence comes from Teleogryllus occipitalis, assembly GCA_011170035.1. Taxonomy (NCBI): domain Eukaryota; kingdom Metazoa; phylum Arthropoda; class Insecta; order Orthoptera; family Gryllidae; genus Teleogryllus; species Teleogryllus occipitalis. Next base: position 101,810 of record BLKR01008978.1, on the reverse strand, counting down.
ATATTGCGACAGGTTTGACAAATCAATGAACTTATTCTTCTTCATGGGTTGAGTATTGGGATACAGAACCTTCACCATGGCATAAGTGCGATGATCTTTATGATTCCAGAAGGTTGCTGCTGGAGATAAAATATACAGGGCCAGGTATGCTATTTACAAAGCCTTCCATCTCGAATACATTCCTCAAAAACCGGAGAGTCCAGGGTAACCACTACTAACGAGAGCTGGTCTCCTTGTACTATAAAGCGAGAATAATGAGTTGGTCTCTTTATGCAATTTAGTGGTGCAAAACACATCCGCATGATCTATATATAATAAGATTTGAAAAGTGTTAAAGATTCAGTATTGGTACTCGGTCCACTTGAAATGTGGCTTCTCCTATTTGAAATTGGACTTGGTGTAAGCTATTTGTATTTTCAACGCTTCGTATGAATTTATGAATTTTGAGAATTTCAAGAATTTAAGAATTTTCGTTCGAATTTCATTCATTTGTTCTGTAAGAAGCTTACTGTAAGGCGGCACCGTGACTAACATTGTTCCTCAGATGCTGAGTCCGTTGTATACACTCGGAGGACTTTCTCGACATAGAGGTGGCACAAATGAAAGGAAACAGGAATAGTAAATGCGCATAAACCCGTATTGCCCACAACGTTTTAACTCCGGTCGATGGATTTTAGAGCAGTGGCAGTGATGGATAACAAGTGCAATTGTTGTTACTTGTTACCCCTTTATACTTTCAGGGCAGCTTATTCAGACCTAACAGAACGACAGAACAGGGAAGCAAAATATATCACATGCCACGAGTGGCGGGAAGCGACGGAGCCGAAGCTAGAAAAGTTGAATCGATAGAAATCGGCCCAGTTCGAACGCTCATCACCGGAGACTGTCCGCGCGAAGCTGAGCGCCATCACAAGAAAACCGAAAGGGAAACCAAAGTGACACGGGCAACAGGCAACTGATTCGCGCGAGATGTCAACATCTTTCCCAACTTCCATTTCCGCATGTCGGATATATAAACAGACTCGTTGGTACACAACAAGACAACAGATGCGAGTTTGAAAGAAAAAGCAACTGGCCCTCTAGCTCTCTGACGATAGAAGTTGGGAATTCCCTAAAACAATTTTAACTACACGAGGCGCGCGGCGTTTCAAATCGATACAGAATTGGTGGTCCTCGCCCCAATGCTGCACACAGCGCCTCTCCTGGTCCGCGGAGGCTGCAGCGGCGCAGATGGCCACAGCACCACTTCCGGTTGGCTACACTCTTGGAGCTGTCGGCGCAGCGCTGCGTCGTCATGGCCGCCCCGCCCCAACCCTGCGCCGCGCGGCGCCTGCCACCCGCCACCCGCCTCCCGACGCTCGCGGCCCAGCGACCCCTCCCCCACATAAGTCAGCACCACGTGACGCTGACATTGACGCGACGCGACGCGACGCGACACGACACGGCGAGCACTAAGTATGGCGTTGCCGGTCATGCATCACCGCCAGCGACCGCCGTCTGTCCGGCTGCCTGCACGCCCCCTGCCAGCCCCATCCCCGGCAGAGCGGCCATCGCGCCAGAGAAGTGGCCTCGGCCCCTTTGGAGGCTGCGCCCGACCCCGCCCCGTGCCCCGCCCCGTGCCCCGCCCCGCTCCCCTCGCTCGGCCCCGCCCCGCTTCCCGCTCTCAGCTCCGCCCCCGCGCCGCCCGCGCCTCAACCGACAACTCAGCAGATGGAACAAGAACGGCGGGCGCAGCTCCGCCTGAGGACCTCCTTCACGCAACAGGTTTGGAAGAACGCTCTTGCTGCACCCAGGTGCCTATGGGAGAGCGGCAGGGCCGCCGGAAGAGTAGCGGCACCGAAGCAACTACCCCGCGCTACTCGAGCCATGCCCCGCACTTGCATGAGGTATTTCTCGAAATCTTTCCTCATCTCATCAAAAACAATTGCTCCTCAGTTTCTTCCTAATCTTTGCTCTCAGCTCGTCATCTTGTTCTTTTCCCATTCCCCTTAAAAAGGCCCAACACAATTTTTAATTTTTCGCCTAGTACATACGCGGTAAAGAGAAAATATTGTAACGCAGAAGTGAAAAGTGATGATTTTTCAAATGAAATTCTTCTATTGTGGATCCCTGATATCGAACAAGTGGATAATTTTTGCTCCTGTACGTAGTAAATTACTTCCTTTAATAAGTCGTGTAGTTAGAATCCGTGTTTGTGGGCCCTTGATATTGAAAAATCGATTTATTACGAAAGTGTCTGTTCGTCCGTCCGTCATCTGTCCTTCGTCCATTAGTGCTTAAACCGTTCAATCGATTTTCTCCGTATTTCATATTCCCCGATCAATCGGCAAAACCCGAGGCAGTACGACTTTGAATCGGATATTTTTCTATTTGGGGATACTTTAGAACATTTTCAAAATTTCTCCAAAAATAGTTCCAAAGTTTGGGATTAATTTTTTTCTCGGTTAGAGCAAAAAATGCTTTTAAAGTGGTGCAGGTCTCATTATCTTTGAACACAGAATTTTGAAAAATTGCAAAAGCTCTAAATTTTTGGGCGTCTTGATATATCTACAATATTGAATATAAATTATTTTCCTTAACGAATTTGTTTCTTCAAACGAAGATCCTTCAATAAGGCAATGTACAATTTTTCGAAAATATGAGTTCTCGCGTAAATGTTCGTGAAATATAAGCAATTAAAAAATTAAAATTCTCAAAAATGGCTTCAAATGTTTTAATTTATTTTTTCTCGAATAGAGGAAATACATGAACTTTCTGTAATTCCAACAATTGCAAAAGTTGCGAGGAAGAAAATGCGAAGAATTATGTTCTATTTTAGGCTCACTAGTTTGTTTCCTTGATGACAAACATAATATGACTAGGGACTCGCCTACAAAATCGCAAATTTACAGATAACATTTCTGCATTCTTTTCATCCGACATTTCCCCTTAACCATTGAGACTTAGAGCTTCAAGTAAAACCACCGTGCTACAGTCTAATCTCCCTTTGCATCGCACAGATGTGGCTCGTGGCCCCATATCAGACACTGTGTATAATTTTGGACAACAGTGCTTTGTTAGCCCTTGGGCTTGGCCCTGCATTAGAGTGAGGGAGCCAGGGAACAGCTAGCGCTGACGCAGCAGCCCGTAAGCCCTCATGTCGCGCACCCGCCTCTTCGGCACTCACACAACTCACCAGGAAAGCGGAAGGAATTCCAGGTGGAATTTTGAGTTTCTTGAACATTGACCAACCCGCGGAATTCGAACCTCGGCCCAGATTGAACGCGCACTTGGCGCAAGTGTCTGGTGTCCCTGCTCACTCAGGCCGGCCAGGAATGGAAGAGAGACGATTGAAAGGCGGTACATGATGCTTGGGGGCCGTAACACACCAAACATCCACGCCCGAGGCGAGATTCCAACTCACAACCCTTCAAGCCGAGCATGCTAAGGCGTGTCCACCTTAGCAATCCAGATCGGTTTCGTTTTTCAGTGATAATTACGGTCATATATGGGTCTGATGCGAACTTTTAGATGCTGATCCAAACTGGAAGTTACTTGCAAATACCTCTCACGTGGGTATTGTTTTGAGTAGTGCGTACAGTGAGGAATTGAACAGCCCTCAGAATGTGTCCCTGAATCCCTAACTCAACGCCACCATTGCAACGCCACTCAATGCAACCATTGGGTGTTTATCTCACCTGACCGCAAAGCAAGGCTGTACGCTAGACGCCTTAACTCTACGTGAAGAACTGAATATTTCATTTATTTTTCTATGCATATGAAAAATATGCACATGCTACAACTATGCATATGAACCATATTAAATAGCAAACATCACTATAAATAAATTTAAGGCAAGCTTCGACCTGAGGCGACAGACAATTCGGGGTAAGAATGAACACTCTCAATATTTAAAACGAAAGTTTCCCTCCCTTTCCTTTAATTGTTGCTGATCTTGACAGGAAGCGTAATGTACGATAACGAGCAATGGTATCGAGAATACATACGAGCAAGACACGAAGCCATGCATCTGAACATAATGGAGTTCAAATGTCAGTGGAATTGTCGGTGAATAAATTGGTTCGCCAGTTTCAAGAGAGATCCTTCATTCAGAAGCCTTAGTCCACCAATAACTCCGTTTCCACGCTCATCATTTACCGCATCACGAACCGCTCATTATTACGGCCAAAACGCTTGAATAAGACAGATGTCAACAAATAAAGCCAAAACGCTGAGGACGTGTTCGTACCGACTCAGAAATAAATCTGTCAGCATTGTGAATGCAAGTTACATTTCAAAAATAATCGTTTTCAAACATTTATAAGTGTAAATAAAAAAATGAAAATTCCATTTAATTTTTATAAAATCTCAATAAATCTTAAAAACGAAAATCAAAACAGATTTTCCGCACATTCCATTACTTTCTCAATATTATAAAGTAAGTATAACAAACGCTCCCGTGGCTCCATGAGGCTGTGCTGCCCGCGCGGAGGGCGACGCCAGGCCGAGGGCGTCCCTGCTTCCGCGTGCATGGGCGTCGGCGCACGCTGTATTTTCTCGTTGCACGCTCCCTCCTCGGGCGTGGGCTGACAGGCCCAAATGCCTCCCGAAGGTGTTGTTGGGCGGCGCGGGCAACGGCACGGCGAACGGCACAGGCGCGGAGAAGGGAAAAAAGCGTGAGCGCGGCGCGGCGCGGGGGCGGGGCGGCGGCTCGGTGGCGTGTGAAACGACGCGAGGGCGGAGGACGGGAAGAGGCGCGTGGGATGAAGTCGGAGCGGAAGCGGCTGACGCGGCGCAGGCGCCAGTCGGAGAGGTGGCGCGGCGTTCGAGGCGCGTTGGCGCGGGAAGAGGCGGCGACGCCCCGCCCCGCGCGCCCCGCTCCCCGCGCCGCTGATGGCCAAGTAAGCCGTGCGGAGGGGCGGGGCCGGCGGGCGCGGGCTGGGGCGCGACCTCGTTGCGCGCCTATCGACAGACGGCAGGCAACGTGGCGCGCGGCGGCACAGCGCGGCGCGACGCAGCGCGACGCGGCGAACTCGATGGCCTCGGTCATCATATCATCCACTCTCGACCTTGCAAACATTTAATTCCGCTTCGGGACAATGGCCGCCCCGGGCTCCTGAGCGAGGGAGCGACCAGAGCGCGCTTCGCCAACGGCGCGCGAGCGGTCCCCGGCCGCGGCGAACGGCCATGCGTATTGCTCTGCGGAAACCCATTTAATGCCATTTCGCTGGCGGACATCTACTGCTATCACTGTTGCTTTGGTTAGAGAGAGTGTTCGAGAAAAGGAAACGAAAAATAAACATGCCCTGCGAATCAATGATTTTATACTTGTCAACTAATTTCTCAACCTAGAGAAAAACAAATGTTCTATTCACAAGGAGTAATGGTTTCAGTTTTATCTATAAGAATGAAAATAAAAAAAGGAGCGTTTGAAATCCATCTGTTAAAATCCGCTCAAAACCTTTAGACAATAATTTTCACATTCAGTGTCTCTTCTGCTTTTTCATTTCATTAGTCCTTGCAAGTTAGCAGAATTCGCATTGTTCGGAGAAAAAATTGAAAGAAAAAATTATTTGAATTTTAAGATAATTTAAAAATCATTACAGTAAACATTAATGGAGTAGTCTTCTAAAATAAATATTTTGTCGTACAAGTGATGTCACGTCAGCAATAGCACGTTTTTAACGAAATCTTGCGTTGTGTGCGCCTGCCAGATGGCAGCCAAGAGCCCGCCTCCGAGGCACAGGGGGCGCCCCGCGACCTGGCCCAAGGCGCGCTGCGGGGCGGGGCAGCGGGGCAGCGGGGCTGCGGGGCGCAGGGGCCAATGGGGCCACGAGGGCTACGAGAGCTCGGAGGGCGGCGCGCCGCGTTGCCTTTCGCGCGCGCCCCGCAAGCCGTGCAGGAAATCCGCGTCCTTCCAAAAGATGGCTTCATCAACCGGGGTGCTCCCGGCGGCGGCGGCCGCGCAGGCGGAGGGGCGCGGGGCGGAGGCGGAGGCGGAGGCGAAGGAAGAAGAGGGAGGAGGCGGCCGGCGCGGCGCCGCCCGCGGCAGGCGCTACCGACGACGCCGCTAACTTAATTGTCCGGCTAGGAGTCGAGAGGAAGGGAATACGAGCGAGCGGTGGTATGCAGCGCGATACCCTCTATCGATCGAGGGGACGTGGAGAGAAAGAGCAGGAGGAGGAAGATGCGGCGGCCGCTGACGTAGGGAGCGGTGCGGAGCCGGGAGCCGGAGGCGCAGGCGGAGGAGGAGGAGGAGATGGAGGCGGAGGCCGGCGCGGGGACTGGCGTCAGGGAATCGAGTTACCGCAAGTTCGGCCCTGCCCCGCATGCCTGCGGCCACGACTGCCCGCCGCGCACGATACCGCACCGGCTCGAGCAGTCAACGACGCGGTCGCCGTTGTCGACAACGTCGCGGACACCCGCGCCACGGAATGGGGGGAGGCAGTAGCGCACACGCGCAAGGAGCGCCTCCTGGGGAGGGGAGGGGCGCTTCCGCGACGACGGACGTGGCTGCGGTGGGGCGCGGGAGGCCCAGCACGCGCTGGCCGCCGCGGCCGAGCGGGGTCGCGATAGCAAACCTTCTGAGACGGAGAGGCCGGCCGCGCGCAGGTGAGTCGGGAGGTGCTTGACGGACGAGTCGGAGTGAACAGTGAACAGTCCCTCGGCGTGGGGTCAACCGCCGCCGCTCCGTGCGCTTTTCCGCGCGCCGCTGCAGGGGCCTCGCCTCCTTCAGCGCGGTCTTTTCAATTTATTTTTATTTATTTAGTCAAAAAACAGTAAAACTGTGTGTGACGTATGGGGAGAAGATCATCTGCGCACGCTTTCTTGAGTTCCAGAATGCCTTCGAACAGCAACCCGCCTACAATACACAATACTCCACGCTTATTCGCACCAAACAGGAATCACGAGTTGACATGACCACAAACTGCGTCGTCACCGAATACTTTAAAATTCGACTCACTCTAGATTAGGAGTTGCACGAGTTTTGCAATGACTCAGTGTTCGTGTAGGACAAGACTTCTATGCACACTCACGTAAATACAATTCGCAAGAGGGAGACATCCACCGCCCATTAAGCCTTATTGCGCTTGAAAAATTTAATGCGTTTGGAAATTAGATGCCCGCTAGTCTTTTCTTGCCTTTTCTACCATCAGTCGCCGGCTCTGGCAGCCGTCGCTGTAGCGATAAGCAGCTGCCTTGTGCAAGGCCACGAAAACGGATCCTGGCTGGGACGATCGCCCAATGCCTTGCGACAATTGCTCGACAATAAGAGCAATTAGTATCGATCGATGAATATAAGAGGGCCTAGTTGTGTCCGAGCATGGCACAGTGCTGAATAAAGAAAAAGTACGCTATTTCTTGGAAGAAAATAGTATTTTATGCGTCATGATGAAACTTTTGCAGAAATATTTTATGTGTTGTTATTTATTCGATGATGCATACTGTGCTCGCATATGGTGCGGGTGGTTGTGGGAACTTTGCAAGAACTGTCACTAGCCCTAATGTACAAAGTGTGGGCATTATCTTCCCGCAAGAAGAGACCAGCGTACAAGGATTTCCCGCCATTAATACACAGAATATTGTTTCCATATGCGTTTTCCTCCCGCGAGTCGAAACAACAAATTATTCCAATTTTGATGTCGATTGTCTGGTTCCTTTCGCGTGGAAGGCGACATCACTATTTAAAGATGATATCTTGATAATCCCAACTGTGAAAAGGAATATCACGTATAAAACTGTTTAAAGGAATATTGAGTTAATAACAAAAACGGAAAAACTGACAACATACAAGTCGAGAACAGATAAAATGTAAGATACTAAGTCACAATGAATTAATTCAGAGGCGATTTGAGATAGAAATAGCTTTTTTACGACACAAAAAAGGATTTAAATAGGTTTAGCTAAATGTAATGTGCATGTTTCATTTGTATAATTTTTCTCGGAAGACAAAATCCCGTCAATATTTTCTGGCATTAACTGTGAATCAGTGTTGAGAAAATGATACTTACGTGTACTTCGGGACTAGTAATTTACCCCGCTTTGCTACCTGAGAGACAAAATGCTAAAGCACAGGCTATGACAAGCCATCGCCCGCGAGCAGAGGACAGGGTTGTGGCGTATACGTCCTTAACTTGACATCTACGACAACATCTCGAAGACTTGGGGAGGGGATGACGGCTGTCAGCTCAAAGAGCATGACAACCAGATCGCTTTCGCACATGTGGCCTACTCTCTTCCCTGATGGCAATATCCCAGAAAGCAGTGGGACTGCATAAGAAAGGTTTTAACTCCGCGCAGCAAAAGCAATGATTTTCATAAACGTTTTATAGTCAATTTACGTATACATTTCAATAGTTATAAAAGCATTTTTCATCTTACCAATATTTCAGAAAAAACATCGCCTTTTATCTTGCATGAGTGCCCATTTCGTTTGTGAAGGGGTTTTTGCTGCTTTGAAGTACACTCGACAGAGAGTATAGATTTGCAGTGCCTCACACACGGCCTGGTTGACCGAGGCAACTGGGTCATCTCGTCACTTTTGCGAACCACTCTTGCTCAATTTTGTGAACGAAAAACATTTTAAAGTTTTAAGTCACCGTTATTCGAACTTATATTAACGTTTCACGTATTAATGAGTTCATATGTGTAAGAGACATAAGACCCTCCATAACTCTTGTAACGGTTTTTTATTTTATTTATCACTTCAGATGCAAACATTGCTTAATATAAGTTTAATCAATGCTGAAGTGTGATAATTACAGCTTAAGAAATTTGAAAATTTAATGTTTTCTTTAAAATGTTTTCAAATCAGGTTATGACTTAAGTTCTTTGCATGTGACTTTACAATTCATGTTACAGTAAAGTTCCTATTTAATACAAAAAAGTCATAATAAAATAATTTACTTAAAAAGCTGTATACATATATCGTAGAGTGTATACTTTTAAAAATCTTCAGTAAATTTAAAATTAATCCTATTTTACATGCAGTGGACATGTTCTTACTGATTAGCGGGCAAAACAATATTTCATCACATTTTTACTCTAAATATTTAGTTTTTAATTACCGTGATTTATCTTTATTTGCGACCAAAGATCCAAGTATGGTTCAAGGACTAAAATTATGATTCCTGAAATAATCTAAGTACGCTTTCCAAACTAATAATTTTGAAATTTCAAGAAAAACTTAACGTGTCAGGGCAAAAGAAATGTTATTTTCTCGTTTAGATGTCAAAATATCGAGTTAGCATGTTTGGAAATCGCGGAACAATTCACCGCTTCTCTTTGTAATTCAATTTTTTCACACCTAAAATGTTCAGAGATTCTAATCGGCCGCGAAACTAAAACTTTAAAATATAGATCCATCAGCCTTTCTTCAACACACATACTACAGGCAACAAAATTATAGTGTCATAAAAAGCGAAATAGCAGTAACTAGCGAGAGTAGCGTACGAGAGGCAGGAGCGAGGGCGGGAAGAACGCGAGGCTCGAGAGGAGTGGAGCAGGGAAGTCGAAATGAGGTAATCGAGAGGGGCAGGAGCAGCGGCGCCGGAGCAACGCAAGAGAGCACTGGAGTAATGGGCAGCGCTCGCAGCGAGAGCGAGGCGGTCCCCGGCAGCGCCGTAGCGGCGCAGTGGCGAGAGGGCGTGGGTGGGGAGGAGTGAAGTGCAATTCTCGAGCGGCGGAGCGCACCCCGCGTGGGAGAGCAGATGGCAAGAGCCTGGGATGGCCGCGGAAGACCGTACTACGGAAGAACAGTCCCGCCGGCATGCAATGAATGCAACGACGCATGGAGCGAATGCCTTTTCACTACAAATATCTGAGGGCCTTCTGGATTGCTTTTGAAGCGTCACGTTTTTAGTTTGGCTATTTTTCATATATATATATACACATAAATTTTACAAGCCTCTAAGGCAAGCAGAATGCTCGAAGATACTATAATTTTTACTAATGAACATATGGTGGAAAATTACATGCAAGGAAGTTGTGACATTTGCCTCTGATTATTACGGAACCCAAGAAGCATTGATGTTCAGAAAATACACGAAATCCCGTTGACTGCGTCACGTGACCTGCTAAACATCAATGCATGATGGATTGCCTTCTAATCAGGGGCAGATATCACATGTGTAACTTCGTTATATGAAATTTACCACCAGAGCCTTGCCCAGTTATAAGAAATTTTTCTCTACATGTTCATTGGCAAAAAGTGTTCACTTTCTGCCAATGAACAATGAAAAATGAACGTGTAGAGAGAAATTTATTATAACGGGCCATGGCTCTGACAGTCAGATATCTCATTCACAGCTCATCGAGTGATCTCTTTCTGACGCAGTCAAGATTTCATGTACCTGCCGAACATCTCTGCATTCTGAGTTGCACAACATACACAGACAACTACCACATCAATAGCTTCTTAATACGAAATTTCTCACAATAAATTCTTAGGCAATTCATTTATGTATAGTATGTAGAGTTTAGGGCTGTCACGAAAAGCAACAGAAAGCTTCTGCTACTCGTAAATAGTAATATCACGATTCAGTGAAAGTATGACTTTATAGTACAGTAGTAATCATTAGCCATATCAATCCAAGAACTGGGCTCTTGAAGTCTCTTCAACGAACTCAAAAATAAATAGATTAATGTCGGTTTAAATCTATTCCTGAGACAAACTTTGCAGAAGTTTGCTTTTAGACCAATTATGAAACGAGGAAGTAAGAGAAAAATGTAAGTTCCCAAAGAAATAGTACAAGGAAAGCCTGCAGAGAATGACACAAGAAGTTAGCAAAAGAAATGTACTGATGAACAGCAACGTATAAAAAGCAGTGGAAGATCATCACTGTTCACTTACACCTTTAAATTGCGCGGTCGCCAAGGCAGTGGCCAGGCGAATCGTTTAGAACGGGTCATCTAGAGGCGGCAACGCGACGTCAGTGCAGGGCAGGCAGTCAGGCAGAGAGTGGAGAAGGGACGCCACGTTCGGCGGTGGCAAAGGCGAGCGAGGAGACGGCAGAATGGAAATCGGAAAGCATCCATGGTAAAATGGTAACTGGAGCGAGTGACACATCAGTAGTACAGTAACGATGTGATACGCTAGGTGTGGAGTAAAGAAAAAGATACAAATTTTGTGAAAACCAGAGACAGTGCCGAGAGAGCAGCCACGCGTGTGAAGGTCATAGCGGCTAGCTTCCACACCGGCGGCGGTAGCGTGAGGCGTCGGTGACAAGCTTCGTCAAATCGTGTGAAGACAATCGTGTTAGAAGATGAAAAGGGGAGAGGGAATGGCATGATATTCAACGGTAGAGAGGGAACAAGCCCTAGAGCGAACAATTATTGTAAGAGGGGGGTTATAACTGTAGAAAAGAAAGACTATGTAACTCATTTGTAAATAATTTATTAATTTAAGCTATTTTGTTCATAAAGGAGCAGGAAGGAGAGCTCCAAAAACAATGTTACGAATGTTTAAGTAGTTACAGGCTGAAATCGTGTATGAGTATTTTTACTTATATTAGATGAAATATTAGCATTTCAATTTGCGTTAATGATTAATATATGTTCATTTCCTTTGTTTGAATTTTGCTTCATTGAAATAAATCGTAATAATGTGTTACTGTTTTGTAATGTCTTTTTGCATCTTTGTGCAATGAGCCCATTCACGAAAAAGAACGCCTGCCCCCCTTTTTATCAAATATTTGTTGTAGTAAACCAAAATCTGGTCCATTACTATATATATATATATATATATATATATATATATATATATATATATATATGTTATATGTATATATATATGTATATATATATATGTATATATATGTATATATATATATGTATATATATATATACATATATATATATGTGTGTGTGTGTGTGTGTGTGTGTGGTGATAAATTCCATATTACAGAGTTACATATATAATGTATAATAAATACTTATAAATTTATATAAAAATGTAGGAAAGATCATGGTACACAAACTGACATCCTCCTATATGCTGAATTTTCCATTCGTTTTCTGAACACGTCAGATCCTTCCCCACCCTCATGATCTCCAAGAGAAAAGTATTTGTGTGATGATGAACAAACTAGGACGCCAGTGAAGCCAGAGAGCAGCGGCAGAGCAGGAGTGCGACTGCGGGGAGGAGTGAGAGCGGAGCGGCGAATGAGAACGGGAGATCGTGTCAGACGTCGTAGCAGCGGCCGCGCTAGCGACAAGGTTTCGTCGCTTCGCTTTTCGGTCTCAAGAGAGCTGAAGCCCCTCGTTCCCCAGTGTTGTCAGACCGCCAGCTCGTACACGAAACATAAACGTGCATTTTAATGTTTGGGGACTCTGCGCCCGAGCCTGTCGCCATAATTACCCATGTACACGGGCGCATCGATCCCGAGCACGTCATGCCGTGGCCTCTTGCTCTGCTCCCGACCCGCTCGCGTCCCGCCGGCACCCCGCCATGCCCCGCCCGCCCCCGCCTGCTCCCCGCCCGCACCCGCTTGCCCCTCGCTCGCTCCCCGCCCGCGCCCTACCCGAGGCTCGTCCACCCCTTACCCTCGTGCATCGAACCTCATGTCCGCCTACTTCTAGCCTCCGGGCAACATACCAATCCATCGGTTTTCATCAGCCCCAACGTGTTCTCGCAAGCAACGGTTTCATTGCTTTTCCCACAGCCCACTACGTGACATGTTCCAACAAAAATGCCGAAGGTGATAGGTGATAGGTCGGACGAACGCCCTTTGCAAGGGGACTTTCACACATCCCAACCCCTGGCTTTGCAGTGCCCTGCCTCAAAGCGGGAGTGGGCTGAAAATAAATGGCCACGAGAGTATTTCATGAAAACCTGCCTCTAACCCATTTTGTTCACCGGAAATTCCATCCCGCAGATCGGTCAGGATACGAACCGCAGAGTCTGAGGACGACGTTGAGAGCATTAATGCAACTTGTCACTCCGTGTATAGTTTTTTACGTAACTAATACAGAAAGTCAGTATGAGGCGTACGAATGAATTATGAATTCGGCACACAAATTAGTTCCGCAAAGTTGGTTTGTTCGAGTTGCGTACATTATTTTTTTTTACAAATTCATGAAATCCAATGAGGGACAACCCCTTGAGATCATTCTCAATATGCGAGGAGACAGCTGTGTTGATCCCGCTCAGTTTTTGTTTACTTTCCAGCATCAAGTTGTTTTAAATTACCACATATTCTTAGCGGTAGGAGTAAGCAAAATATACAGTGCTTGATTTATAAAATGTTAGGTCCTGAAACACTCCCCCGAATTAATTATTAATTTAATAGGATTAGTTATATATTTATAATCAGGACTTGATTTTTGGCGGAACGCGACGGAACGGCGTTGCGGTACCTCCGGAATGATTATTAAATTTTATTATAAATATATACCCATTTCTATTAAATTAATAATTAACTTGGGGCGCGTTCCGGAACCCAAAATTTTAAAAATCAAGCACTATATATATATATATATATATATATATATATATATATATATATATATATATATATATATATATATATATATATATATAATCAATAATCAATATATATTGATTTGATTTATTCATGTTTCCGGGCGCGTCAACTACTCAGGTCATTAGTCCCGTTAGTGTAGTGCATGTTTTTTCTCGGGAGATGGCGGTGATCTTCCCCCGCTGGATGGGGAGATCCGGCACCGACCTACCGTCGGCTAGTGGGGTTTCCCCCTAACCAGGACTCTCCCACCAGCGGGGCACCACCCCAGCCGGGACAAGCTCTCAGCTCCCGACCGGTCTCCCGGGATATGTGGTAGTGTAGAGCATGTTAGTGTAAGTGTGTGTGTGTGCAATGGGAGAGGATAGGACAAGGAATGGGAAGGATAGATCGCGCGCGGTCCGTGGCCCGTTTGATAGGGTACTGCTCCGGCATTCGCCTGGTGTTGATCGGAGAAACCACGGAAAACTACCGATCAGAGCAGCCGGCCGCTAGAATTCTCCTCCAGACAGCGACTGATTTCGACCTAGCTGAAAAGCTAGTGCCGAAAATCCTGCCGCCGTCAGGACTCGAACCTAGGACCTGCCGGTCAGAGGCGCTGCAGTGACATCAGTTGATGCACTGAGCTAGCGCTCCCGGTCTATATATATATATATATATATATATATATATATATATACATATATATATATATATATATATATATATATATATATATACACACACACACACATTACATTTACATACGGATAGACGGCAGTAGTGCCGTGGCAATCTCGGATGGAAGGACCGCGGGTTCGAGCCATGCCTCGGGCATGGGTGTGTTTGTGTATGTTTGTGTGTGCCTGTGTGTGCCGTCCATTCATCCTTCATTATCATCATCATTCCATCTCTCCATCCCCCAGGACAACAACCCTGGGGTATAAAAATCGGATTGAGCCTAATGCTGATCTCCCAGATTGATTTCATGCAAAACTTACGTGATGAATGATGATTGTGCAAGTGAGCTGGAAGTCTGATAATGATTCAAGTGAGCAATTTTATATATATATATATATATATATATATATATATATATATATATATATATATATATATATATATTTTATATATATAAATATATATATATTATAAAATTGCTCGCGAATCGGCCATATCGTAGACCACGCACTACGCACTTGCACGGGCTCAGTATATATATATGTATATATATATATATATATATATATATATATATATATATATATAACACACTCACACACACACACACACACATTGGGCTTGATTTATAAACTTCTAAGTCCCGGAACGCTACCCGCTGATCTATATTAACATTAATAGGCGACTGTTTTGTATGTTTATGTGAACAAGGTGTTGGTTATGTTGAATAAGAATACGTTGTTGGTCGCATTCATTTGAAAATCAATATTTGAACACTTGTATAAGAACGTAAAAGTGAGAACGTAAGAACGTTAATTCGTTCTTTAGTATTTCTTACAGTTTTGTTTTCTCCGTATTCACTTGAAATTCTTGAAATTTAATAAGTTCCAAGGCAATACTGTTTGTAGGTTTTCTCAAATTTATTTTTAGTAATATGAATAAAAATTAATTCCCGGCATACTCACTAAGATCGCAGAGCCAAAACAGGAAAAAACACTTTTTTGGTAATTTCTTTCAATCTTATGGCCGGATACGAAAACAAATTATCAGTTCCCCATCAGGAGACCGAGACGCGTCGAATGACTCGATGGACTTATGTCTCGATGGAAAATGGTCTAGGCGTCGGAAAAGGTCGGTCGAGATGGACGAGATGGTCGAGACGGACCCGCACATACGCACACCTGCACATACGTACGCTCGCAATTTTACTAAAATACTGTATAGGAATGTTAATATACACCTCTTGCCACTTATGGCTAATCAAAATGTACTCTACGTTAGCTCAGTGCTTTGCACAGAATAGTTTCTTGTTCTGAGAAATAGGGCAAATGTACATGAACTGACGTACTAGGGACATTCCCAAAATTGAACCAAATTGCTTAAAAATTTTACTACATAGGCGAGAACCAGACTGGTTGGCACCAGTTGGTAGTTTTTAATGTTTTAGGCAAGTCTAGTTTAGTTTTGTCAAGTTTGATTATGTCAATAGAAATTACATATATTTGGATATCATATATTTTGTTTATTCGTGAATGTTTGATTGCCGAGTCGTTAAAAGTCATCACGTCAAGACATACCAAACAAAATCACCAGAGGAGTGTGAGAAGAGAGTGGGGGAATAAATTAATGTAAAAATGAATGATTTTTTCCTTTTTTCCTTTACACAAATAAATGCAAATAAGGTTTTGCAGTTTGGTTTTGCAGAACAGCTTCATATTGGCAATTACAACAGTCTTGGTGGTTTCAAAATTAAGTATTAAATAATCAAGTTTTTATTTGATTAAATCTGTCTCTACGTGTTTTTAATAAATTTTCCCTTTTGGGGACATTGAGAAACAAACCTCATTTAATTGTTTCAAGTTCCACGCTAATGAGAACTTGAACTTACGATAGATTAGCAACACAAATTTTCAGGGCACTGTTTCAGTGGTGACCCCTTCAACCGCATGTGAAAATAAGAATTGAAAGCTGCCAACTCGCTTCAACCTTTCAGAACGTGGAGCTTTTGACTTACAGTGGTGAGGATTAGAACGAATTTATTTCCCTTAGTCTTCTAAATAAGCTAAAATCTTTTATTGGTATTGATATTGCAATATTGTAACATAGGTACTTTTTTTAGTCTCAGTCATGTTCAGGGGGTAAAATATCGATTGGATATACTAAGTCGAGTACCTGACCACTTAAAAAATTTTGCTGTTTTTAAATAGTCACTACTGAAAGAATATTGGGGCTTGGAAATTAATTAATAAAAATATTGGCAAGGGATCTATTTAAATGGAGATATGCTAATTGATCTTCGAGTTTCATATAACGAATTAACTATTGTAGCCCACGAATTCTGAGAAAACTACAAAAAATTGCTAACTAGGGTCACTAATGGTACTTTTACCCTAACTGTGAATAAAAATATCAGCAAAATCGTTTTATTTTGTGATCCGTGGGTGGGTGTGAGACCGGGGCAGAGGATGGAGCTAGTTGACACCAACCTCAATTGATAAGTACCAACCAGCCCCAAACGGAATTGTACATTAAATGTGGCTGTAGAGGGGACAAAGGGACACAAAATTTATAAACTGATATGTGAAAATCAAGAGCTTGGTTGAACGTTCCAGCTGAAAGAGAGAGATAATATTTCTTTCCCAATATTACAGAAAAAAATCAACTTCAAAACTATAACTCTTAAAGCTCTAAAACAAATTACGGTTTCATCATCATGCATGTCATCCACATCATTTTATTGATCATACCGAGACTTCTACGAGAACTTTGTTACGTCGTGAAAGACACGAGAACCCAAACCCCGGCTTACGTCGCCGATGTAAGAATCTGAATGCCACCAAAATCCGGTCTCCCATAATGTTCAAATCAAGTTATGAAAATTTCAGTCACGGAATCCTTCGAAACAAGTAAAAAAATTGTGCATTTTTTAACTTTTCGGTCTCTCATTACAAAACAGAAATTTTTAAATTTGTGCGTCGTTGACGCAACGCGTCTCTTTAAACCTTGTTGGGCGTTGAGCGTTTTCTCTGGAGTAATCCTCTGTTACTTAGTAATTACTATCATTACTGTTACTCAGTAATTACTACACTTGTCACGTCTCGTCACGTCGCAGTCAGTGCCATTTATTCCTTCCGCCAGAGGCTCCGCGCCGTTAGATTCCGTGAATCCCAGCCGGTCACCCAACCGGGAACACGCGGGTCTCAAATTCGCTTAACCTCCGTGACTTCACGGAGCGTAGTAAACGAATTTGGCTAGCGGTGCCGACATCCAAAAATTTAACCAAGAAGCCAGTCAATATAATGCTAGCGAGATCCGCGATGGAACACACCATGGGGGAACTCTTTTTACTTTCCTTTTTGAAAATATTATAGATGAAAACAGGGAAAATTAATTATTTTACTATGATTGATTGATTGATTGTTAGTGATTCCGGGCGCTACTACAGAGTTCATTATTCCCGTAAGTGTAGTGCATTTTTTCATCGGTATGTGACGGTGACTTCCCCCGCTGGATGGTGAGATGCGGCGCCGACCTACCGTCGACTAGTGGGGTTTTCCCTAACCAAGTATCTCCCAGCAGCGGGGCACTGCCCCAGCCGGGACAATTTCTAAGCCCCCGACCGGTATTCCGGCATGTGTGTGCCCCCGACCGGTCTCCCGGTGTAGTGCATGTTAGAGTGTGTGTGTGTGTGTGTGTGTGTGTGTGTGTGTAAGGGGTGGGGATAGAACAACGAAGAGAAACGAAAGATCGCGCGCATTCCATGGCCCGTTTGTTAGGGTACTGATCCGGCATTCGCCTGGTGTTGATCGAAGAAACCAAGGAAAACTATCGCTCAGAGCAGCCGGCCGCTAGAATTCTGCTCCAGACAGCGACTGAATTCGACCTAGTTGAAAAGCTAGTGTCGAAAATCTTGCCGTCGTCGGGACTCGAATCCAGGACCTCCTGGTCAAAGGCACAGCAGTGACATCAGTTTTTGCGCTGAGCCACCTCTCCCGGTTTTTTCTAGAACGGAATCCTATAAAAAATTAGGTGTTATTTATTGTTTCATAAAGTTTCATAACTGTAAAAAAACGTTATCGTTCGACCTCTGTTTCGCATTCCTACGGCTTCTCCGAATTAAATGACATTTTTTCTACCTGCTCCTTTTTCACAAACTTCCATTCTCCACAACCAAAAATTTCACGACTTGGTTTTATTGATTTGAACATTTTGTTTTCCTAATTTGAAGCTAGTCGGAGCGCTCAATTCCGCGGATATTCTTCCTTAGGTCAAGAGAGTGAGGACGAAGTCTTTCCATTCCCCCCAATCATTTTACATCCGAACTGGGAGAGAGCCCGTAACACATTGGTCGTCTCGACCGCTGATAACTAGACACCAAACAGAAACATTCAGAACTATTTTACACAAGTTCCAATGCACAGAACTAAGCGTATTTTCATACATTCGAATGCTATTACACATATAGCAACAAATCTGACATCCACATACGCTGAAATATACAACACTAATAGCAAGCCAATTAATGAGAACATTATCAGTCGTCTTCAATTGTTTCAACTCAATTATTTATAATACAGAGAGACGGTTTCCGAAAATGGATACTGTATCATTGAATCACACGAAAGGCTTGTGTTGTTTTAGAACATGACGGTTAGTGTTTAGCTTGAGTCTAAATGGATTTTATAGCCCCACAAAGCTTTCATTCAAAGCAATAAATGAGAATAAATAACTCACTTGAGTTATTAGTGAAACTAACATGTGGAAGGACACGTGTCATCGGAAAGGACTCACGCCCAGGCGAGTTTCTGCCGCAACATGGCGGCGCCGGCAACGACGACGTGGCCTCCTGTTTATCGACTGCCCCAGGCCCCGCGTGGCAGCGCCGCTGCTAATGGGTACACGTGCTGGCTCCCAGCTCGTGTTGTGTTTAGTGCTTGACGGTTAGTGTTTAGCCTGAGTCTTAACGGGCGTGCCATTTGTGGCCGCAACGCACCCGGCCGCCCGCTAAGTCCTCGCTCGAATTCAGAACTCAGCAGGTCGCGGCGCTGTTGGATGGTGAGCCGAGCCGGCGATTGCCGCCCTCACACTCCCCGCCCCACCCCACTCCTGCGCCTGGCCTTCTTCCGCCTGGCCGCCGCATCCCTCACCCCCGCCCCGCCCCGCCCCGCCGACTCGTGCTACCAGGCAACCGCCATCGGCCGGGGCACACCACTCACCCTCACCGTCTGCGACTCCACTTGTAAGTCGCCTAGCAGCCTGAGCAGCCAATGCTTAAATTTCGACCCCGGCTGAGCGATAACAGCAAAGAGCAGGTCTTTTGACAAGCAAGCAGGGAGTAATTTTCAATCTTTGCCATTACAGTTCGGCAAGCTGCATGCATTTCGTTAGCAGACTAAGCGAAAGGAAAGAAATAGATAATTAAAGAACACAGTAATGAATAATAAACTGAAATAATTTAAACGGATCAAAATTCACTAAATGATTTCTCAAAACCCTTGAACATTCCATAAAATGAACTGGAAATGTGGTTTACCGAGAGAAATAATTTTCTTTTTGCAAGTGGAATCATAAAGTACATAGTAAAATACATAATATTAACATTATCAAAATATTCGTTGATTTCATTTTTATTGAATTATTCGACTTACGGGATACATAAATAACATGAACTCAATTATCAAAACCATATGAAGAAAAAACTTAAAAACTTGACCAGCACACTCCCTCATTCGAGTTCGAAACTAACACGAATATGATGAATGAAAGTATGTGGCAAAAGAAAATAACATCTACAAGGCGCAGAAATAAAAAAAATAAAACTGTTAATTGATAGTATGTTTGAACTCAATACAATGGACAGTGATCCCCATTTTTAAACATTTTGTGATTTTCGGACAGATGTAAAAGTATCAGTTAACATTCATCGTGATCTACGATTGATACAGAGTAATTTCTTTCATATTAAAATGTAATGGAGGGGAAAGTGAATCTTAAAATTGCATCGTAAACAAAATGTCTAAGCCTGTTGAACACAGAAGTCACATTCAATATCTCGGAAGAGGAAATTTAGGAACGGAACAGAATGATAAAGAAAATTTTTTATTATTAAAAGCTCTTTAGATCCCAAACACGATTCAGGGTAATGAGAAATGACAGGGCTCTCTACGTGTTTGGTACAGCAGGCCATACAAGGTGTTAGGGATTTAATGGGACAAATCCCTTCTTAGATCAGGCTTTCTTGAAATTACGCATATAAGATTAAAATCATGCAAACTTTTAATATTAATAATTCTATTAGATTTAGAAACAACAGAGAAACGAATTTAATAATGCCATAATGCGCAACAATGTGAAAATTGAAAATATTCGAAGTGCAATTAGACATTATGGATAACCTTTGCAATTTTTAAGTTGTTTTTTTTTGTAGTCGCAACCCCGTGAAGCAAATTGGAAAATCATACGTAATAATAATTTTGAACATTATTTTTAATTTCATGTTCGAGGGCGCATTATCCTTCTAATGACCTCCAAAATGCTAGCTAGTGCTCACGATAGTCAGACAATTTTATTTCCTTGCCTGCAACGATATGCTCTTTAGAGGATAAGAGAACACTGGTCGTATCTGTTCGAAATAAAAGTCTATAATATTCTCTCGTTAATGAGCACCCATATGACAAGAGAGAGAGAGAGAGAGAGAGAGAGAGAGAGAGAGAGAGAGAGAGAGATCGCCCAATGCGCTTCGGGAGGCAAGGCGATGTGCATAAACGGCGCCAGCGTCAGCTCGGCTGCCCCGTCAGCTGCCCGTCTAACAGGTGCAACCGGTAGTTTATCGAGCTGGAGCTGGGCGCTCCTTCGCTGTATCTTCAACGCCTCTGCCTGCGGGCATGGCTGCGAAGGTGTGAACTGGGCAAGGCGGCAGTGTGCTCGGGGGCGGGGCCATGGCGGGGGTGGGGCAGGGCGGGGCGGGGCGAAGCGGAGCATGCGGGCACTGCCAATGAGTCGACCGCCGACGGTGCAGTTGGCGCCGTCAGTCCCACGTCGCGCCCAGCGCCGCGCTGCTCCGCACCTTGCTAGGCAATTGCCGATGATGGTGCTCTGCTTTCGCGCCGCGGAGATTAGAGACCGGGCCTGTGAGGCGAAACGCAAGAACACACATAACGGAGATTTCGCGCTAGAAAGAGCGCTGCATAATGAAGTGGACGGAGAACCTACTACACTCGAGTTTAATGTTGATATAAAGAGCTTGATACAAAATCTTATTTCACTTTCTAATTAGTGAAACAAACTAAGTGTCTTGAAGAGACATTTAATTATCAAAGTAAAGAAATAAAATATTGGTTTCGAAAAATGTAACAAAATAATCGCCCAATAATGGCTGTCATAAATATTTATTAAAAATACTGGTTTCAGTGAATTATTAAAGAAATAAATCATTCGTATTTTAATATTTTGTAACGATCTGAGATATGAAACATTATTTTATACATCAATGAAGTGTTGTAATAGATTTTTCACGTCGTCAACAACACCACTTGAGAGCATGATCATGTGGCGTCAACCCGCAACGCACGTGAGTATTATGAGTTACATACACATACAGGGGAACTCCTAAGCTCGTAAACGCATGGCATGTACAGAAAATAAGATGCTCAGAATTAAATGTATCATTCATCAGATGCCTCCAGAGCTGCTGGTTACTTCTAACCACTAAGTAGTTACTTCTACATAAGCTTGAGCATAGATTCTTAATAATTATGACCAAGGCGACCACAGGGGCGACGGAAGCGGACTGTTGGAAGCCACGTCCTTCGAACGATTCAAGAGAGCGGCCATGGTGGGGCAGGGCCTACAAAACGCAGGGCAAGACAGACACAATGTGATATGACCGCCAATAAAGATGACTACCAGTGACGTGAAATTCCCGCGCCTTGAATGAAGCGAACTGCCAATGCGCCAGCTGTCACAAGCAGAATAAGAGAAAAGTATTCGACCCGGAGACGGAGTTTGCTCGTTGGACAGAGAGAAGACGGGGCAAATGAGAAGAGGGGCGGCTGGCGCGGCGGCCGGTGAAACAGAAGCGGGGTGGAGGGGATGGTGCTCCCCGGAAGGCGTCATTAGCACCCTCGACCCCGCCCCGCACGGCTCGGAATCGCTTCTTAGCAGCCCGCGGGCCCCACGGCCGCCAGCGCCGCACCGCGTCGCTCGGTCTACTTGGAAATGCCTCTACCTCGACGCTAATCTGGGCGAGGCCGCGTAATAAGTAGCGCGCACAGAGAACGCCTGTCCGCTCCTCCCGCCTCATTTTCTCTCCAGCCCGCACTCTGCTCCCCACGCCATCTCGGCCTCCCCGTCCTCCTGCCGCTTCTTCCAGTGATGTTCCGTTTGATGCAGAGGAGAAGCAGCTCTTCGCAGCAGCACAGACTGCCCTCCCGGCCCGTGTTCCTCCCTTCCATCCGCCTCCCGTTGGCTCTTCAGCCCTCCCATCCTCCCGCCCTCCTATCCTCCCGCCCTCCCATTCTCCCGCCATTCCATCCTCTCGCCATCCCATCCTCCCGCCGTCCCATCCTCCCGCCCTCCTATCCGACCCTCCCATCCTCCCGCCGACCCATCCTCCCGGCATCCCATCCTCCCGCCATCCAATCCTCCCGCCATCTCATCCTTCCGCCATCCCATGCTCCGACTCCCGTCCTCCCGTCCTCTCGTCCTCCAGTTTACCTGTCCTCTTGAGCTCGCGTCTCGGGCTTTCATCCTGCCATTTATTTCCTAGTTTATTCACCAGTGTAATAACCGCAACACCACAAGAAGGATCTTGCAGGTTCATCTTGGTTTTGCTGATTCGTATTTTGTGAATACCCCACTGGAAATATATACTCTACTACCGCGAGTATCAGAATATCGTTGGACGATTGATGAGTTAGTCATTTCTCAAAACTTCAACGACTTCTACCGTTTGATATCCAAAGGAAAAGTAAAGCAAAGTTTCCCTAATGAATTATATGATCACCTAATTGAAAACAGTTATTTCTATTATTACATTATTATACACTCATATACAGTATTATATATGCAAGTGTATTTATGTCGTAGAAATCAATGTGTCCTTGGT
The DNA here is from genome assembly GCA_011170035.1 of Teleogryllus occipitalis. Classification (NCBI taxonomy): domain Eukaryota; kingdom Metazoa; phylum Arthropoda; class Insecta; order Orthoptera; family Gryllidae; genus Teleogryllus; species Teleogryllus occipitalis. The sequence continues at coordinate 78,584 of BLKR01008978.1, read as the reverse complement.
TACTTAAAATTTGTGTGGACGAGAATATATGAGAATGGTACATTCGATTAATAATTGGTTTTAACTACTCATTTTCATATTCTTCTTTCACATATTTCTTCAATTTTTCATCTTCATTTTTTATCGATTTTCATTTAAAAACACCAACCAATAAGCAGAGTTCTTTGATTTTACAATGATTATTAGGATGTACGAGTATTTCATGTGAATACAAGGTAAAGGCAATGACACCCTGTTTTTTTTACGGAGATTTCCCTTGCGTATGCCCGTCCCGTAAGTGCAGTGCATGTTTTATTTGGGAGCTGTCAGTTATCTTCCCCCGCTGGGTAGTGAAATCCGGTGCCGACCTACACATTGGCTAGCGGAATTTCCTTAACCAAGTATCTCCCACCCGCAAGGCACCGCCCCAGCCGGGATACGCTTTCAGCCCCCGACATGTGTGGTAGTGTAGCCTCTGTATGTAAATCTGTGTAAATATGGAGTGAGGATTGGACAAGGAAGGGGAAGGAAAGATAGAGCGCGGTCCGTGGCCCGTGTTTAAGAGCACTGCCCCGTCATTCACCTGGTGTTGATCGGAGAAACCACGGAAAACTACCGACAATGGCAACCGGCTGCTAGACCAGGGCAGCCAGCCTTCAAAGAACAGTTGTATTCAATCTAGCTGAAAAGTTAGGGTCGGAATTTTTTCCACTTTCAGGACTTGAACCCTAGGTGCTTTCGATCACAGGCACAGCAGGGACATCAATTGATGCTCTTAGCCACCTAAGCAGGTATCAATAGGAATGTAAACGAACTCTGGGTATCGAATAAAATATCAAATAATTTACGAAAACTATTTAGTATTATGAAAGAAGACGCGTAAACCGTATTATAAAAGATGACGCGTACGATTAAAACTGCGTGATGCGATGGCGAAATTGGTTCAAGAGAGTCAAAATGCCAAACCAATAGCCAACGGATGGGATAACTGAAAAATAGAAGGGAAGCTAATTGCACATTCAGGTATAAGAAATTGTAATATAGTTATTGCACAATGATATTACTATTATTACTGCTACTTCTTACATTTACTTTATCATTATCTCCTAAGTTTATTAATTATTTAATGCGTCTGGTTGGATTCAGTAACAGAATAACATTTTTTTCATATTTCAATAATTGAATCCCATAATCAAATATTAATTGTGATAAATCCAATATTACTATAATTCCGTCGTATATAAGAAATAACACGGGGAGAAAATATACGACAGACTTCTCTTACCCTAGTTAACAATCCTATTACAGAAAGTATGCGTTCATTCTGCTCTTGGTCATTGTGCTGGATGATATTTTCGACGATTGGACATTTCCAGCAATTGCATCTAGATAGTTATAATGAGAAAGCAAGTTTCGGAATTAGTGTTCAATAAAGGTTGTTTCTAACCATACTAATTTGCTAGAGACGAGAATCCGCCCATGCTAACCCTCAAAGCTATGTCAATCCAAACCAAATAAAAATAACTCAGTAAATTGTTCACAAAGGTATGCCAGGCGCTGGTACGGATTGTGAATAATTACTTTCCAATTAAGAAACTTTGGGAAAATAAATTGAGACATGTTCATTGTTCAATATCACATTTGAAACTATATTCCCTTGACCAACGCTCTGCAATTCCCTTGTTATTCTCATAAACTCAATAAAAGATGAGCTTTCGAAATGTGATTCATTTCGTCGTGTAGGCGAAGGAATGCAAATTCAGAATGACTATGGTAGAAGAGCACGGGGGACGGGCATGCTGTTTCTGAGAGGAAAGCTGTGTGCAGCAAGTTTTTGATACGGTGAACATCACGAAATATGATTTATTGAACGTGGGATCGTTGGAATACCGTTGAAGAGTAAACCAGCGCGCGAAATGCAATCTCCAGCTCGTTAGGAGTGGGAAGGTTGTTTTCCCGCGAGGGGTTCAACAGGATTGTAGGTGCTCCAGATCAGATAATGAAGTTTCCCACTACTCTAATTAGCATAACTTTGATAATAGGAGTTCGATTCGAATTTCTGCGGTGCATTCGAAGTTGAACAAAAGTTGGAAAGGATTTGTAAGTTCTATTCCGGCAGCTCTGAAGTGGTGAATTCGATGGCTGTTTAAGCGCCCGATATTGCCTGACTAGGAACAACAGCAACGAAAGTTCTGTTGAGGCAAAAATAAAACATCTATACTGAAGAACGTCTATTTAGATTGTAAAGAATTTGCCTTGAATTTGTTATCCATGCTATTCTAATAATGTCATAATACTGAAATAAAATTTCTAATTGACATTAGTAACTAAATGTAAGTTCGGTCGTATACTCATTATCCATTAGTTCGCGCCTCAGTGCAGCACTTTGCACAGAGCAGTTTGTCAAGTAAAACTGATTTAGTTATAAGGTGGCTTGTAATAAACAAAAAACCAAGAACATGCTTTTCTACATAATGAATGTGTCTACATTGCGCGCCAATGTGGGGGCAATAGAGTTTTGGAAGTTGGGCTTTCCTCTTGCATTTCAAAGCTTCTCGCAAAGCGATTCGCTTCCTGTGTCTCTCCTCCCCGAATGAGGTGTGCTTCGCCGCCGCTCCCCAATCTCCAGCCCCTGCCCGCCTTTCCCCGCAAAGGCCTCCCTCTTCTCCTTCCCAGCCTCTTCCAGTCTCTCCAGGCTGTCAGTGTCCAGGGCCCCATGGCCTCTAATGAGGCTGTTTGTTCACGGCGCCCGTGACCATGTCCCCATTCCTCAGTCTCATTTGCTTTAGATATTTTCTCAGCAAAGTGTATGGTCTCGAGTTCGATCTTTCAGAACATGTTTTCGGCCTAAGTCGTTACCAGATTGGGACTTCCTAACCCTTTTATACTTACTTTCCAGTTTTATCTCAAATTCTTGAAACAAATTCTAGTACGATTCCATACTTGCAGCCCCCAGAATAATTTTAATATTAAATTTTCCTCTTATTTCCCTAATATTGAAGTATTTATATGCAGTTACATATTTATTATTTATTTACATATCAATTTCGTAAACAATTACTATTCACCAGCACACCAGTAATGTAAAGAAAATTCTCGGTGGTTGCTTGTCCGGGAAAAACAAAGAAGGGACACAACCACCGATCCTGCATGCCAAAAAGTTAACGGTCAAACCATAATTTTTGGCGAGAAATCCCGCTTCAGAATAGATAACGCTGCTCAACACATATTTTGTCCCAAAGATAATTTTACATGTTTCTATAGTATTTTTAAATGCGCAATCCAACTTTGCTATCAAAATTTAAAATTTAATTTTATAAATATAATAATTTTTATTAATTGTATGTTAAAGCTGTATTTTATAACTACTGATATGAAGATCATATGAATGTTTGCTTATTTGTGATAAAACATAAGAGCTGAGGACAGTGATATAGTGCTTGATAAACGTATCCTTAATTCATGCTGGAATCACAACTAAAAGAGCAGGAATTTGGTTATCCCAAAACTATTCTATTCTATTTTTAATTGTCGATAGGAATTTAATCATTTCTTACCTCATGATGGGTATATAGTGTGTTTATGATATGAGCTGGTGTGATACAATGATATTTCTCCTAGGACAGTCATACTTATAATTCAAGGAAATTATTCGTTAAAAGTTAGTTTAAAAGCTGTCCTACTTCACAAAGAGAAAAAATTTCCATCATTCCGCATCTTCACAGTGAAATATCTCTGAACCTGGTGACTCATTTTAAAACAACAACTCTTCCCAAAGACCGATGTTCTTGGAAAGATACTGATTCCCACACATGTCATTCCTTATAGAAAACCAACCTTCTCCCCGACCACCAAGCAGACTCCTAAAAGCGATTTTCTTAATTTAACCCTTTTGAGAGACCACTTTCAAGAAAATTGTAAGACTACAGTACACAACGTTTTCAGTCAAAATGGCGATAAAAATTCGCGCGAAAGTAAAAATTGGCGACGTAAACAGCGAACACATGCGAAACGTCAGCTTCAACTCTCGCGGAAATAGCGGAGCGAGAGTGGGGAATTCCAAGAATCATGTGTCTACTAACGGTATACTATGGTAACTGATATGGTACCATAGCTGCTCGCTCCATTTCAGTTTCAATTGTTCTAATGCGACGGAATATCAATGTTGGAGGACAGCGCTATCGACGTTTCCCCTAAAGCGAGTGTTTAATTGACTCATTGATTATTTTGTGGTTCCAAGTGCGTCAACTGCTAAGGCCTTTTTACACGGTATAGTTTTCGTACAGATGCTTATACAGAAACTTCATGATCCCGAACTAGAAGTATAAAAGCCAAAAGTCCTTTGTGCACGGACTGCACGTTTTGTGTACGAGTTGCCATGAGACGCCCCCAGAGGCTCTGTAGGCACACAAATGAATTACCGAATTGCGCCATCCGAGAACATTTACTTGCGAAATTTGGGTACATGCGTACTGAGCTACTTTATTAAAACATTTTTAAGTATTAATTAAACATGGAGAGAAAAAAGAGAGGCAGCCATCGATGTCACTACAAGTATGGTTGTGGCAGCGAAGGCTGTAGTGAATGCACAGAAAAAACACTCTGAATGGAGAGTCTTGACAGCAGAAGTAAGATTCAGTAACCTCACTTTTGGAAGAGGCAGTAAAAGAAACTCAAGCGAAAATCCGAGAACTCGAATTTGCCACTCCAATACACAAAATCTAACGAATCATACCTAACCTAACCACAAAATTGAAAAGGATGGACGAAAAAAAGTTAGCGAACGAATCTGCCGCTAGAGGCGCTAGAGTCACACTGGTTCCTGAATGAAGAAAATGTAACATACTCAAAAGTTTTCATGCAGAAATCGTGCAGTCTGGACTTCACGATTTCTGAACGCCCAATGTGCACGAAATATGTATCGAGAAAAAGGGATTCTTAGGTCATTACTCACAAAAGTGTAGTGCATGTTCTTATCAGGGGAGGTGGCGGAGATTTTGCCCGGTGGATGGTGAGAGACGGCGCCGAATTACATGCCGGCTTGAGGGTTTTCCCTATCCAGGTATCTTCCACTAGCGAGGCATCGCCCTAGCCGGGATAATCTCTAAGCTCCCGACATGTGTGCCAGTGTAGGCCTTGTAAGTGTGAGTGTGTATAAAGGGTATGGATAAGACAAGGAAGAGGAAGGAAAGTTAACGCGCGGTCCGTGGCCTGTTTGTTAGGGTACTGCTCCGGCATTCGCCTGGCGCTAAAAGAGCGATCAGCTGCTAAAATTCTCTTGCAGACAGCGGCTGACTTCGACCTAGCTAAATAGTCGAAGTCTTATCGAAAATCTGCCTTTGGAAATCGAACTCTAAGACCTTCTGGTCACATGCTCTGAAGTGATATCAGTTAATGCCCAGAGTCGCATACACCAACGCGATTGTTCGGGTCGCACCCGGATTCTGAGCCCATCATTCACATGTGGCCTGCTTGATGTGTTGTGTGGAAAAGACCGTGAAAATTGTTTTTTTCTGGTCCCGTAAGATAAAGATTGTGACGTACATAAAACAAAATAAAACTTCACTGAAAATGTTTAATTTTTCATAATTCCTGCACATGTAGTAAAACTCATTAAATATTTTCATTAGAATAAAATAGGCACTTTTCTAAACATCCGATGTGTAATAATTATATAGTATTTTTTTTACTTTCATGATAACTGCATACTTACATAGTAGAGAGATAGAATTCTAACAGTGCAGCGAAAAGCGGCGATTTTTTGCCAGAGGAACTTATATTGTCGGTACCTACCATCAACCTCTCTTCACCTCGTATCCCACATTCCACTTCCTCACTATTCACTTTACCTTTACAAAATGATTTCTACTGACCCCATACAGCTTTTCCATATATTTTCATCTTTTAACCTAGTTTTTCTTCTTTTTCTTGTTCTTATCTTCAAATCAATTATAAAAGCCGAGACGTAGAGTCCATCCTCAAAGTAGACAGCATTTTCTTTTCTCTCGCACGGAACCGAGCTAAGTTAAGGTGGTGCGAGTCCGCCTTTGCTCTGAATGCCACCCTTGCAATCCCTTGGTGGTCGAGTGGCCACTCTGGCGCGCGTCTTCGCCTCGGAGGCAGCCGAGGGCGCTCGTCCCACGCCCCCGTGCCCCTCTCCGCAGCGAATCGCATTCCTCCTCGCAATCTCCACGCTCAGCCGACTTTTGCATGTCCACCGCAGCCTCCTCCCGCCTGCAACGGCGTGGCTAAGGGGGTGACCCTTCGCCTCCGCTTCTGCCGCCAGCTGCGTCTTTGCCAGCGTCTCCGATCTGCCTGTCATTTTGTCTACGCCTGGGCCTTCTCCAGCATCTCTACCTTTGTCTGTGCCTCCACTTCCTACTTCGCTGCTCCTGTGCTTCGTCTACGCCTCTGCCTTCGCCTGCACCTCCTCCTGTGCCTTCGTCTGCACTTCTCCCTGTCCATTCGTCTGCGCCTCCCCCTCTGCCTTCGTCTGCAACTCCTCTTGTGCCTTCGTCTGCACTTCTACCTATGCCTTCGTCTACACCTCCGCCTCTGCCTTCGTCTGCAACTCCTCCTGTGCCCTCGTCTGCATTTCACCATGTGCATTCGTCTGCGCCTCCGCCTCTCTGTTCGTCTGCACCTCCTCCTGTGGTATGGCCTGCGCCTCCGCCTGTGCCTTCGTCTGCGCCTGCGAACCCGCGCACTCGAGCGCCGGCGGAGACTTGGGCGGGCAGCGGCGGCGCGGCGAGGCGCGGCGCGGCGCACCGCATGCAAATCGCCGGCGTTGCCAGGCGACCTGATTGCGGGCGAGGGCGTCGCCGCCCAGCGCAGGTACGGGCGCCGGCGAAGGCGGCGCAGGCGGAGGCGGCGCCCGCGGTTCCGAGAGACCTCTGTCGCGGTAATTGGGGTCCTCGGTGGCAGACAAACACGACAACGGTGTAATCAAGGTTCGCGAATTACGCGAACTTGTTTACATACGCTCTCGGTTCGCCCACAGTGACGGCACCGCGGCTTGATTGGTTCGAGTGCGTCGGTGCGCGGCGGCGGCGGTGGCGGCTGCGACGGCTGGAATGGTGCCGGGACGGGGCGGGAAAGGACGGGACGGGACGGAACGGAACGGAACGGGGCACGGCGAAACAGGGGCAAGCGAGATGGGGCGGGACGGGACGGGTGGCGGGATGGGCCGGGGCGGGACGGGACGGGACGGGGAGGGATGGGGCGGAGCTGGGTGGGACGCGGCGGGACGGGACGGGGGCCGGGCCGGGCCGGGACGGTAGCCGCGTGTGAGAGGCGGGACAAGGGGTGAAGCGGTACACCCGCTGAAAGCGTAGGGCGGGAGTGATATTTCGCATTTTTAGTATTTCTTTCCCGTCCTTGTTTTGCAAAGAGTTGGTAGTTCAATCCCCAACCACGTAATAAAATATGTTTTACGTAAAAAAATTATAATTCTAAAATTAACTTTGCATTAAAACGTAGAATTCTCAGACTGGCTTCCTATTATCGATTCCAACACATACTATTTAGTTTTTTAAAATTTCACTTTCATAGAGGAAAATGATACTTTTAATATGTAACGAAAATGTTCATAAACGTGAATTTTCTGAAGAAGTTTCAATTATTAGGAACAAATTATTATTATTATTATTATTATTATTATTATTATTATTATTATTATTATTATTATTATTATTATTATTATTGTTGTTGTTGTTGTTGTTGTAAGACAAATAATAATAGATAGGTTGTTGGCTGGGTGATTCCTGGGATGAAAAATATGATTTTGGGTTATGTTTGCGACTGCTGAGACATCTCTCATTAAATTTAATTTATTTAACGTCAAAAAACAGTAAAAACTGTACGCACTGTATGGCAGGGGAGTATAACATAAACACAATTTCTTGATCTGCAGAATTACTAGCTATCTCTTTTTTGAACATAGTTTAATTGTCAGTATAGTTGCCATCATGCTTGGTTGGCATCATTCGAAAACTCGCCAAGATACGGATATCAGACACAAAATGTCTACAAGTGTGTTAAAAAAATCGACTTTAATAAATCGATACTTAAAACATCGCATCTCTTTCTTACTTTTAAAAATTTCTCAAAGTAATGTGAATCTAACACATTACATTCTACTTTGCAGCTGTTAATGATTATTTTCTGAAAAGTGGCAATAATACTGATTGGATTATACAATCAAAAGCATCGTCTACAAAAATCTTTATATTATTATTTTTCTCCATTTTCTTGTGTTACATACAATTGGTTGAAATGTATTATAATGCACTGTAAAATAAGCATAATTATCATTGGAATTACGGTCTATTCTCGACGCTCTTTGGCGTATTGCCGGTCCGGCGGATACAGAAGCAGCAGCCGGAAACAACAGGCGCTCAAGAACGATCAGGTCCCTGGGCCTCTCAAGAGATGCCTATCTCTCATACGAAAGCAAATGAATGGTCATACTTTACCAATCCATGGAGACATGGAGTTTTCCTATAAACGAAATGGGCGACAAAAATTAAATAAAAACTCAGAACTTTAGAAATATTTTTATCGAATTTTCGTGAAGTGCTTTGAAAACGAAATTGACGTTTTTTGCAATACACTCGACATTCTCGCGAGATCCAACATTTAAAAAAAAATTGTCATCTCCGTAATTCGTACAAGAAAGAGGGAGAACCATGTTGAGCCCCTTATTAAGCATGATCAAATCCTTAAAATGCATTAATTTTCAGTTCCGATTGTCATAAAAACCTGCAAAAGGAACGAAGGGAAATAGAACATCTGCTATTTCTTTCTTTCTCGCTCTTAGAAATTTAAGAAGAGAAAGTATTGTAACCATGCGCCCGAAAGCGGCAGATTATCGACAGAAAAGCTCTTATTGTCAGGAAGTCCTGATAAGGAAAAACTGGATAAATAAGATTCGAAACTCGGGCTTGCGATTAGATAACGTAGTAAGGCTCACGGAGAGTAAACCCGGAAGATCTGAGTTCGAGTCTGCGTGCAAAAAAATGTTGCTGAGTGAAAACACTTTTGTAGGTTTATGTAGCAGCATAACGTAGTGGAGCATATGGAAATGACAGAAAGTATGTGCTGTTGTAGCACCACTAGTTTACTCTCCGCGGACATGCAAGAAGTTGGTTAAATGTATTTCAATTACAATATTTGTTGCCTTTTACGAAGCATGAAATTAACATTAAGTCTTTGCGACAGAGAGAAAAGCGGCGTAGACAAGTTTTAGAAACTTTTGAGCACTTCTGGCCACGTGGTTCATACAGTTATGTCGAAGTCAGCGCATAGGCAATATATACGTACACTTTGCCAGTATTTCGGCGTGACAAAAAAACATGAAGTTTAAAATTAAGGATGGTGCATATTACATATACAAATATTGCTTCGAGATTAGATTAACTAATTCTCGGCGATCGTTTTCCTTCTAAAAAAATTCCAGATTTTTAACAGTATTAGACGCTACAACATATGATAATTTACTGATATTTTGTGGATGCCTTCTTATAATTCAAGTTTAAAATAAAATGATATAAAAAATTGAATACAACGTAACTTTTCTCACGTTGCTCAAAAATAAAATTTAATGAAATTAACGTGAAATAGTTGATTCTTTTTCGCGAAATAACACAAAAAAGTTCATGCAAAACATCACGGAATCACCATGAATTCCGAACGACAATATCTCCTCGTCTGGCTGAGTTCTCAGGGATACCGTCCCGCGCCCTGCCACGCCCCCACTCTCTCCCTCACACACACACACACTGTGCGTGGAAATGATGCCTTAAGAACGCACATAATTATTATTTTAGCTCACTGCTTTTTTAAGAAATATGAAACATTTAAAATGAAAATTAATTAACACAAAATGATTATGTGCCGAACTTCATGAACTCATTTCAAGATCTGTTTCGTCTCAATGTTTATTTTCACAAGAAATAATTGAACGCTCTCTAAAGCAATATTTTCCTTCTTATGACAAACGTCATTACAAAAGGTTTTTTTCTCTTTCTATTCCCCTCAGTCTTATATACAGAGGGATCCAAAAAAATGTATACAGTCGGTTAGAGGTTCAATGGCATCGACCTTATTTAGCTGCCAATGAGGGTTGAACTTTGAACGCATGTAATTGTAAGAACACGTAACAAAACATTCAACTGAAATAGCAAGCAAAAATGACAGCTGTGTCCCCCCATTCCAAATATATTCACTGTCAAAGAGTGTATTCATTTTTGGACTCCTCTGTAGTTTGACAAAAAAACATTGTCTGGGGATTCACCAGCGTTTTTTAAACGAATTATGAATTGAATTGTATATTTAATTGCATGATTGAAAAAATATTTGTATATTTATTTGTATATTAATATATAGTGTATATTTAATTGCACATTGAAAGAATTATGAGTTTTATTATATATTTAATTGCATGACATCATTACTAATGTAATGTATTAAGTATCCCTCTCGTTTTCTTCCAAAGCCATGCATTTTTTCTTATTTTGTTCGTGGCTTAAGTCCTGATTCCCAGCGATGCATACACAGACTGTTGAGACTTGCTAGAAGGGCACTAAATGCCATTTCACTCCCTCCCACACTCATAGTAAGAAAAGGTAAAATGAAAAGAAGAACGATTTCTCCATTCTGGTTTTGGAGTTTTTACGACGCGCCTTGTGGGCGCATTTAGGCCCAGCGCAAGGCGACCGCCAAACGCCGCTCCAATGCCCTGCTTCGCTCGAGCGCCCACGCCGCCGCGCCTCGCCTGGCCTTGCCCGCCCTCGCCCTGCCTTTCCAATCCACGCAGCCCAGGTGCTCTCACTGGGAGTCTCCTTCCATCCTGGGGCCGGTCTTGCAGTGAGAATGAGTGTCAGGCCTCGGTCGCAAGAGACCACCCTACCTGCGGCTCCCGGACCTTTCCAAACGCCCCCGCTCGACCGTCAACGTGCCTCGGCGCGGGAGATCCCGGGAGCAGAGAACCGTAGATCCTTCCAGGCCAATCGAAGGTCGCCACTCATTCCTTTTCCATTCGGAATATCAGGCCATTTCCATTCGGAAAGCTTCATCAATGTCATGATCTTTTAGACAGGTGCTGTACTGTTATAATTACTACAATATCAACAAAAAGCATTACATTCTGATCTCAAGATTCGAAACTATCCAGGGATGTTGGGACACACGAAAACAGCATTGAATTCCGAAGGGCTATAAGGAATGGTATTTGTCTGGAATGTAGCCCAGAAAATTCAAGTACATGTTCATCCCCTCATTAAATGTTAACGAACATTTGAGTGGTTTAAATGAAACGGACAACACAAGAGAAATTCATTCATTTCCTGTATCATATGTTCTTATCATTAGAATCTCCATTTTAGTATGTTCAACCACCTGTACTCTATACTCTACTGAAATACATATGCAACGTCGTGCTACTATCGTTTTCTCTTTCGTGATGGGCTTTTCTTTTCTCAATTTTTAAAAGTGTTATACTTGAAATTTCCTTTGAGAGGAATTAATTCTCTCGTTCATTCTCATTCATCATACTGCATGAACATCATCTCATTCATCCCCCATTATCATTCTTTCATTATTTTCTCCTCTGTATGGTCCAGGAGCCCGTTCAGTCCGTTCCCTTGGAAACCCGAGGTTCACTGGTCGTAGCGCGACCCACCCCCTAAGAGACCAAATTCGGGAAATTCACAAAGAAAGCAATTTTTTCCGAGACAGCATAGTTGTCTCGGTAAAAATGTTACACATTTTTAGCGCAAGTACGAAGTCGACTATAATAACTTTTTGATGATGTTTATGTGGTGGGAAATCTGAAATAACAGTGAACGATGTTATACATGTAACTTTTGCCTCTGTAAGCAACTAATATCGCTCTGGTGTTTTGCAGGTAACCGAAATCTTTCACTGCGTCAGAACGCATACCACCAAACACCGGTGCACCAGGAATAAATGTCAAATATGGAACACCTATATAAGAGGTTTCCCACTATACGTTCATTGTCGAAAAGTAACCTTCGAACCACCCACTTGCCCGTAAAGTTGGTAACATTTATTTTGACACACGTGAATATTACTTGGTTTCTCTTTGAGGACCATTATCTCCTTCGGGTGGAGAAGGCTCCGGCCGGTGAACCTTGGGGTTCCAAAGGAACAGACTCAATAAAAACTCAGTGTCGTTTATTCTAAAACAGAGAAATGTCGCTCATCCAAACTTGTCGTGGCACGTGTCTGTCAGATGTCCTGCCCGCTACGTCGTCGGGGCCCTCGACGTGTGCCGCGCGCCGCCCCGCTCGCTGCGCACGCCTCCGCCTCCGCTGGCTGCCGCCCACTTCCGCCGCAGCGCTCCACAGGGCGGCGCCGCGCATACAAATGGCGGCGACGGAGCTTCTCGGCGGCGCGCCGCTAATGCGTCTATTTGTTGCTTAGTTGAGTGCGAAGCGGCGGCGGCGGCGGCGGCGGCGGCGACGACGGCTGCGGCGCGCCCGAGCGATCTCCGCGCTCAGCTCGCGGTGGCGCGGGCGGGGGCGGGGTCAAAATTCGCACTCTCGCCCGCTTAAGCGGCCTCGCGCCAGCGACACACTTCTCATTCGCTGAAACAGGTGTTGCTTACCAGCACATACTTTCCCGTTTTATTAGAAACGGTTACACAATATGATAATACGAGTTGAACCAGCATAAAGTGTTTTCAACCCGCAAAAGTGTTAGCCTGAGCTGAGATTCGAAACCAGGTACTTAAGTTACGCGAATTACCGACTTACGCACTAAACGACAAAGCTGAATCCATGAGAATAAGGCTCCTGAAACATCAAAATAAAGTTTTGAGATTTTTAAAACTTTAGAGGTTTTACAGAATCGGGTTTGCGCCAGTTTTACAACCTTTCTTTGCAATATTTGAACAGAAAATGTAAAGAATAAAATTGGAGAAATCATTTGCTTCATGCATAGTACTCACACACAATTAAAATATTTATTTCAAATTTGAGGGGCCGCGAATTAGCAAGATTGAACCGTGAATTTTGATGAAAATCCTGTGCACGATTTAGGCACTAGTGTTGTACACAGACAGACATACGATACGCGTTCAGGCACAAACTGATAAAAACTACTTTTTTTCATTATGAAGGACTCACAAAACTGACTACCTATTGGTGCAAATAATTTCCTACAAGCAGCAAGAAAAATTCTCTTCATCGGGAAGTAACCACAACACGTGTTTCTCAAGTTGAAAATCGGTGCTATTTCCTGCAGCATTTCGTAACTTTCTCTTTCTACAAAGTAGATTCGAGAAAGTAAAAATAGTCTAGCTTCTCAAGGGAATATTTGAAGAGGAAATTAACTATATAACTGAGAAATACCATTATATTCTCTCTATTCAGTTTTGTAAAACGAAGTCCCGATTATCCTCGAGCATTCGACTCACGGACGCAAAATAGTTCTGAAACCATGAATTCACGATCTTATAATTATCTAATACCTGAATTTAAAACAATTATTCACTAAAACGTGTTTCTCTCAATTTCTCATTACCATTGACTATGTAAATTACTGTTTTTCTATTAAATGTAAAGAAATGCATCAGCAATTTATATGGACAATAGTATTTCAAACCTCCTATAGAGGGAAATTTCTTCAGGAGGTTACACGAATCCTTTAGTCGTGTGAGAAATGTACATTGTAATTTTAAAATACTTGGGAACCTCTGATCGAGTTTAACATTTGTATTGCATTCTTTCAAAAAGACTAAATATAGCTGTAACATGTAATGTACTTCAGATTCTCGATCAATGACCTCCATCTCAATTACTCGTAGGTTGATCATCCAGTTTCTCTGATCCATTGAGTGAATACTAAGGTGGCATGTTGTTTTGTTTCTGGAATACATAAAACTTCACTATTCGCACGTTTTGTTGAACTCTCCTTTTGCTGGCTCTGGTAGGAGGGGAGCCAGGGGGATGTTGCTTTTTTATTAGCAATACTATAAAATCGAAGTTCGTTTACTGATGCATATAAGTTTATCATAGATCGGAAGCGACAATTTATATTACTTCAAATGTTTCTAACCTTGCTTTATTGGTACCTTTATCTATCATTTAACTGTGTGTAGTGAAACAGTGAGGAATAGATTCTGAAGTTCATATACACGTGCACATTTATTACTTCTCCCCCATACGTTACTTACAATTTCTGTTTCTGGATGAAAAATAAATCAAATCAAATAAATCTAGTTCTTGTAGTTTAAATAACTACATATGGGAGGGTTCTCTGTTAAACCCTGAAATGTTTTCTTATAGTAATTTATCAATACCTCTTGTTAGAAGGGCATCGCCTTGAATGGTCACTACCCAGCTCCGTAAGTTGCGAGATGTTCCCTAAACGCAATGACTTATAGTAATAATTGATAACTGGTAACTAATTAATTTTCCATTCTTCAAAACCCTCTTTACAAAATAATGCACAGGAGATCCGAAAAAGTAACAAACAGGTTTCTCTAACTTCATTGCAACACAAAATGTTTTATGTCATCCCCATTGCATCTCAATTTGTTTGAAACACTCTTGCACCCTTTCACATGATACAAAACACATCGAACAATGTAAACGTACTAATAGAGGATGATACATATGACACAAACAAGAATGGCACGTATTTCAACATCGTATTTACATAAGAAAGGGCTGACGCACGACAGTGTTTCTTTTACCTCCGCTTTTAAAACTCTTATACGTCTCAATTAGATCATGTGAGTTTTTTGAGGTGTCATCTTGTGTGCTATTGTTTTGCCTTTCCGTAGTAACACGCGCACGATTTCATGAGAAAAGTTTGTTAGAGTTTTAAAATGAAACCGTTGGAGTTTTACAATGAAACCTGAATGGAGTAGAATTTTCAGGCACATGAAATGTTAACTTTCTGAAATTGAACAGAGTTGTACTACTCCATGATCTAAGCGAGAGACGTATCGATGCAACAAAAACAATTAGACGAAATTAGATAACTGATTGTAATTTTTCATACGTGGATAAAATGAGAAAGAAAACAGGAATTAGCATGCGTGATTTTGAACGTCCAATGAATTGACAACAGAGACCTTTTAATTATGGTAAAATGAATACTAGCCGGGCATGAAAATATACATGCGTCGAAAGGGTAATTGTGATAATATTCTTAAGATGAGATTGCACATTTCCTGCGAAAATGAAAATTACTGTACTCCCCGAGTAACAGACAAATTCGAGAACTCTGGAATTGAAAAGAAGCAAATCGTCGAGGTTACATTCTCTTTTAATAATATGTAGGTGGCTCATGCCATCAACTGATGTCACTGCAGTGCATGTGACCGGGAGGTCCTAGATTCGAGTCCTGACGGTGGCTCAATTCATTGTTTCTAATATTGCATTAGGAGTATTTTAATGAGTTGTGTCTATTAATTAAAAATAGCGAAGACAGTCGAGAGCCTGGGGTGGGCATGATTTCCTATCAGGCTACGAGGAAAACATTTCTCTAGTCAACTCGGGGAAGGAGGTGGCTGTGGAACGCTGAGGAGCACTGAAGAGAGCACTGAAGAGAACACTTACGTTCGAGCTGCGCGGGAGTCCCAGCCAGCGGGGTTGGAGGGGAGTGCAGTCAGCGGTTGCCCCGGAGGCAGCAAAAGGATGGCATTTTCACGTAAAGGTTTCTGTTAATAGACCGCAATGACTTCACAACAACCTCCGCCCTGCCGCTGCCACCGGCCGCCGGCTCCGCCCCCTCCGCTCCGCTCCCCACCCGACGCTCCTCCTCGCTCCCCGCATCCGCTCCGCCTCCCACCACAATCAAGTGCTTCCTCTTCGTTTGGCTGCGTTTAACATGGACTCTTTACATAATCAAACACGCCGCGATGTTATTTACGCGGGGCGCGGTCTCCGGAAGTGCGATTGTCTCCAGGACGTGACCGGAATGGAAAATAATCGGCCGAGCGGGGCGAGGGGGGGAGAGCACGGCGCTCAGCCCCGCGAGTCGGAAGGAGAGCGGGAAGCGGAGGGCGGCCGCCGGGCGCCGCCGCCTTGCTTTCAGGAATTCCTACCTGCAGGCCGAATCGCCCATTCCCGACACGCGAAGGTGAGAATGGGAGGTCGTAATTCCTTTGCCTTTCCTACCCCAAAATTGCGGTGTCGAGTCCCTGAGTCTGCATCCGGCTCCTGGATCAAGATTTAGAGACTGTGTAGTTCTTTAGCTAGTGATCCGGAAGGACGCTTTCAAACTACAAGGAAAGAGCGTACGCTCAAATTCCACAATTTACGTTGTGTGGTACGTTACGAAAGACAGTAATAATCGGTAAAGTTGTTTTTAGAAGATACTGAAAGAATACATCTCGCAATTGACCTAGTTTCACAACTCACTGCTGAAATACATAATTGTATAGTGATTTGCAATTCATCCTATTTCAAATTCATTACGGCAGCTGCAAAATATACTAATTTCTATGCAGCAGTTACCAATTTTCTTTCATCGTTAATCCCACAACTACACGTCATTACATCAGTCATTGAGAATTCAATTTTAATAAAATATAGATACGTATTGAAATGAAGCGACGCGTGTCAATTTGTTTACTTATCTGCAAAATGATCAGTCTACATTTCTTAAAACTTTGTGATTGCAATGGTACTTCACCCACATTGGCGTTTTAAAAAATAGTTCTTAAATTCTTAAAGGACGCTTAAAGATTTGATGTAAATTACCAATTCAGAGTCTTCCATCAAATACTTACTGAACGTATTATAACGATGCATAGTGAGTTTACAGAGCAAAAACATTCTTACGAGAATTGTTTAGGGTAGGGCATTAGGTAAGACTTAGTAATGTGATACATTAAAATTTTGAAATATACTTATGCTTACATGCGTACACACGTTCAAAGAAAAAGTCCGTTTCAAGAAGTTAGAGATGAGGTTATTAAGAACTTGGACTGAATACAGGAGATTTGTTTTTTTCTTGAAAAAAAAACGAGACGCGTTGGGACGATTATTGCTAGCTTCCGAAGATGTGCGTGGTTGTGCGTGGCGAGCTTTGTCGTGAGAATCGACTGCGTTGCCTCAGAGGCAGCATTACCGTTGTCTCTGCAGCGATTCTGACCGGGAGGTGCTAGGATTCGAGCCATGGCAGTACTGGATTTTCGTCCCAAGCTATATGACTAGTGGATTTCAACCACTGTCTGGAGAATTCTAGAGGCCGGCTGTTCTGATCGGTTGTTTTCCGTGGTTTCCACGATCAGTATCAAGTGGAGCTCAGGGAAATACTCTAACATACGGGTAACGGGTCGCGCGCCATCTTTCCTTCCTCATCATTGTCCCCTCCTGTACACTTCCTCACTTCTTCATGCATTACACTAGTTCACTTGTCGGGAGACCACTCAGGAGCTTAGGGCTTGCTCTGGCTTAGGAGATGCCTTGCTGGGTAATCCGACGTGGAAGTCGACGCCGAATTCCACCTTCCACCGGAGGTGGAACACCACCACTTCCCGGGAATCACATGCATTACACTTACGGGACTAATGAGCACATCCCTTAACGCGCCCGCAAACACCCAATCGACGTGGACGGCGTGCCGCCTCAGGCGACGGGCTCGAGCCGGGCCACTCGCCACATGCGGGCAGCGCGCCCAGCAACAGCCTCAGCGCACTTATGCAATAAGTGCGGCCATCCGGACCCGCGAAACGCCTTCAATGAGACAGCTTTTGTCCGCCCATTCAAGGGATCACTGTAAACTGCCCGCGAAGCACATGACGTAAACGCCCAACATACGACGATCGTTTTCAATGGTGAAGACAAGTGGGTCGGCTTATTACCGCAATTTGCTGACCAAGTGCGATACAAGCACGACCTATTTCCTCTGTTATCTTTTCAGGGACTCGTTCTGCCAATAGTGTTCTAGTTAGAGCAATGGGACCTTTAACGATAATGCTCTTGCAACGTGCATTCATTCTTCAGAGAATCCAGAAGGATCGCCGGAAGAGCTAAAGACACGATGCTTCTCAACCCAATTAATTACAGAAGGAGTCTTGGCGACCTAGTTGATAACTATCTAATTATTTGGGTGAAACGAACCACTGTCTGGGGAAACGGTTTAGTAGCTAGCCTCACACGTCCGCAGTTCCTCCGCCTCTCGACGGCGCGAATGCTCAGGAAACACGCGGCAGCGGGCTAACGCCAATGTGCAACTGAGCCTCACATTTCTTCCTCTGACGCCGAAAAGGGGATGACCGGATGTCCCCGACGCACTTCCTGCAATCGGTCATCTGAAAGAATAGGGGTGGCTCCGAGATGCACAATAAAAAGGGGAAGAACGGGCAAATAAGCCAGCCAATCGACATTTCTGTATTGGTGTCTTACGAACTCTTGGGCCGTATTTTTAGTGCCTGAAAGTTCTAAGGCATCGAATTTGTAACATGCATATCACATTGGTAGACACAAATTGCAGGTGCATGGTACTGCAAAAAAAAGTCTATAATGTTGCGAATGAAGTGTGTTATTTTTCAAAACAAATTTGCAAAATGAGCCTTGGGTCCGATATGTTCTACGGCCAACGACATTTCCAAGAGCTAAGTATGCACAACTGCTGCCAGTAGTGGAAATTGCAAGATCTTCTCAGGCACTGGCCCACGGGGAAGGAAGGCGAAAATTCCCAATCCATTGTGTCACCGGGGCAGAAGTAGGAAAACGCCACACCCCCAACTATCTTCTCAAAAACATGACTGGCTTCCTCGCTCATACACTTCGCCTGCTCTAGGTTTCATTTGTTTCTACTTTCTCGCCTTACGATACTTCTTAAGAAGAGAAAATTACGTAATCGTGCGCCAGAAAACTCTTATTGCCGGGTTCTGGTAACGAAAAAGTGGATAAATCCTGTTCATAAATTTAGAAAATAATCCTCTAACATTTAGTGTAGCCAAAATCCTTGTTTTTTTTATTATTTTGTACGATGCATACGTACATCAACTGCTGAAACGGTATGTATAGATTTAACAACTATTTTATTATTAGTGTTAAAGTTAAGTTAAAAGAAAGAACGTCTGACACTATGCATTAAAAACATGTCAAGTTGGAGCGTTGCAGACAAGGTTATTATGGTAACCAAATTATAGCCATATTACACATAAGTAAGAATCTCTATTAATTACAATAAATATGTACCTACAAGTGAAAACTTCATGTGAAAACTAAACTAATGAGACTTATAAAATATTTAGGTATGCTTATTCAATGTAACAGAAGATGATCATGCTATTAAAAAGAATCTAGAGAAATGAAAAACTAATTTTTCATTAATTTATTAAATGCAAGACGTTTTCATTTACTGCCATTTAAATGGGTAACTTTTTAATTTGTGTTGTGTGCCATAAAATTTAATTTTACGCAACACACTGAAAATCTGGTTTAAAGTTTATTCCTTCATGTAAAATTGTTTTAAATTATTTTTGTACAGAAACGTCTTTGCACTTTCTATTGTAGAAATATCAGATTAAAGAAAATATTTTGGCTAATTTGAATAAAAAATCGGAAACCTTACCTGACGCAGTTGACGACCCAGCAATTGGCAGTCCAGACGACAGTAGAAAAATATCTGCAAGAAAGGCAATAATTTACAATGCAGTTAAGTAACGCTAATTAATTAAAATCCAACATTTTACATCGTTTAACGGCTGATCATAATAAAACTTGTAATGTGACGTTGATTTTTTAAATATTTTTCATAATGGTTATACCATTGTAAAAACATAACTCTCTGATTATGTCCTGATGATGTTATGATATAAACATATAAAACATAAATAGCAATCAAACCTGCGAAGCAAATTATGAACTCATATAGTTATTAAAACTTAAATTTCCTATAATCATTATGACCTTTGTTATAAGAAGAATGGCAACAATTTTGTTGTGTTAAAACTTAAGACACGACATTAGGTAAAGTTGTATGGTACTTTAGGTGTAGTTGAAAGGTACATTTTAAACAAAAATTATGGTTAATAATATTTTTATACTGTGAAAATTGATTCAGCAAATATTATCAAAGTGCATTTGAATACAATAATTTATTGAAGTCCTAATAAATAATTTCAAAATTCAATCATTGAATTTCCTTAAAATGTGCACGTTGATGCTTATTCGGCTCATTCAAAAATAAATTTGAAATAGGTTTCATTTTATCCAAAAACGCGCTTTTCTAATCAAGAAAAATGCGTTTAGACCTGACTCGCTAAGGGCATTCACACACTTGTACTGCTATCCATTGCGATTCTTGTCGTCACAGGAGGCGGCACATTAAGCCCGATTTTTTCCAGCCCGCATTCGCACAAAAAGAGCCGTGCCTGGAAACGGGTCGGTTTGGTGCCGTTACGCGGGGCCACGTCACTAATAGGTTTCTCGGAGAAGGCCTGCACGAAAAACAAGCGGGGCAAAGCGTTTTCACTACGTGTTTACTCCGAGGTTCGTGCGCGCCTCACGCAAGCGCTCTCCACACAGCACGCACGCGGAGCGAGGGCGGCGGCGGCGGCCGCGGCAGCGGGGGCGACTGGGAGCGAGGAGGGGCGGGGCGGGGCAGGGAAGTCGGGGGGGGGGGGGGGAGACCGCGTGGAGAATCCCGCGGGAACAATTTCTGGGCCATCATCGCCTCACCCTGTCAATCCCGGCAGCCGCACTCACAACTGCCACGTGAATTAGGGGCGAATTCCACGGCGCAAGATGCACACGAAGTGTAAGATCCCTGCACGTCGGCGAGTAAGCTGCGATACATTTCTTATCATTTTCTTATACAACCCATTTCGTTATATTACTTCCTTCAATTACCCTCTTACATGAATCTTATCATTCTATTCAACAAAACATCATTTTTTAAAATAACATTAAATGATATATCTCTCTCCCCTTCTCTTTTCTACCATTTCTCTCTCTCTCACACACACACCTTCTCTTCCATAAGTCACATAGTTTTTGCTGTTTTTGACAGTAAATAAATTAATTTAACACTATCTCTCTGTGAGAATCGCCTCTCATGAACTGAAACGTCCTTTCTCAATTCGTCTCAGATCTCATTTTCGGCATACAGATTTATAACGATCGATTTCAAACAAAATATTGAATAAAATATTAATATCACTGCTAAATAATTTGCATTTATTGTTAATTTAACTGCTTAATCCACAATGGAATGCTTATCATGATGATGGTGATGGTGGGATTACTGCAACTGGGCACATGCCTTTCGACCCGTTGAATGACCTCATAGAAGCTCTAGGTTGCCATTAATCATATGATAGATATTTGATAGACAGTTTGCACTTCTCCCATAGTACGACACACAGTTTTTAACTGTTTTTGACGTTAAATAAATATATATTTGCCAGAAAAACTCAATCTTTAAAACTGCTAACAAACCTGTTTGATGCAGATAATTTGGTCCCAGTTTCGATTATGATAGTGATGATTGAGTTCTAGAATTTTGGGGATTAAATCATATTTTTCGAAATGAATTGATACCGAATTACATTATTGCTAAATAATGTTTTTATGTGTTTATTTTATAAAAAATTGTATACTACGTTTTCAAAGTCGTAATAAAATAGATCATATTCACAAATTGTTTTCTATAAAAGTTGTTTACATTCCTAATAACTTTTGAAAATTTAGAAACCTTACTTTTTAAAAAATAAGGATAAAAATATATAAACTAACGACCAAAGAGTTATTTATTGACCCATGAAGCTATCCAGAGAAATAGGTGTTTCGGTCGCTTAGTGGTTAGAGCAACTGCCCGTAAACCAGGAGACCCGGGTTCGAATCCCGACGGGGTGACAAATTCTTTGAACAATTCATTATTTATTTTATTTAAAATGTAAACGACGCTTCTTACTGTTAAAAATGCGAATGCTAGAATCACTCTTCATCACTCATGAGATTAAGTTTTGTTTAGCTACACTAATGGGCGGCGGTGCAGGGAACTATTCAAGGGTGCAACCTATCCGAACAAAACCCAACAGGAAGGTCTTGGAGAGCGCGCTGGATCCAGGGAGGAAACTATGTCACCTGCGAAACCCAACATGACTTATGTTGAATGGAACTAAAACAAATGGAATAAAATCAAATCAAGTTTTATACACATCTATACGGATACTTTATCGCCTCGTATAATTTTTTAAAAGTATGTTTTAAGAACTTTAAATCTTATAAATACATAAAATAATAAAAAAAGTATCTAATCTACTTTCAATTAACTAAAAAATGTGTAAACGCATAAATAACATCAACTTTTTTTAAAAAAAATTAAAAAAGGCAAGGAGCAAAATATGATACTAAATTTTCTTACTTTATGCATTTTAGGGGTCACACAAACGTACCCCTGGATAAGGGGAGGTAAAATATTAGAAGTCCTTGATGGTATTTATATCCATTATTTTTTCGAAACAATCCAAAAATAACGCTATAAACTCGTTACGGAGGGGGTGAAAGGTAAGCGACTCAGCGATCATGTGAAACACTTTTTTACTGTATTAAATAATTTCTATTGGTTAATTCGTTTTTTTAATAAAAACAATACCCCTCTTTAATCTCTAATACTCCGTATGACATAGAACATTTGCAACATGTACTCCGTATAGAACACTCAATACAAGTTTTGAATTAAACTAACCTGACATTACCTGTTCTTAAAAACACGCAAGGGAAAGCAAGAATAAACAGCACAGCACATTAACACAGCATTTTGTTAATCGCAGGTCAAACCACGTTTGCAGTGAAAAATTTCCGACAAATTTACGAGTCGCCTAGCGACGAGGGAATTTGTCTGGAAATACACGAGTGTATGTAACACGATCATTGCACAAATCCCATTATCTTCTAAAAGGTTTCAGAATGCACCGAATATTGATTATATTGTGTTCGCGCTACGTATGGGGCAGCGCTTCCCATGATTAATGTATCACACCTCATGCTTGTCAGCAGGAGGAGGTGATAAGAAAAAGCGAAAAGTAAAATCAATACGTTTCGGGGAATACATCGTCTTGATAGGTTCATACAGATGTAGAATTCAGCTCTACTTGTGTTAATTTCACGAGGCGAATAAGACATTTGGCATGGGTGAAAGAAAACATTATATTCAAGCAGGACCGAAGACATAAAACACATTTTCTTATAAATATTGCATTAAGTACGATAATATATGATGCCTCTTAAATAAATAGCTAAATCTAGGTGAGATACAAGTATAATCTAACTGAATTTCATTCTGGAATCGAGATTTCTGTGAGGTACTACATGTTGTAAATATCTAATTTGGATGCTTCCTACGGCAAACCCGTGACGCGAACGTATGGCAGATTGCCTGCTCGTCAGGCGAAACTCTTTCATCAATTTAATCCGAACTTCCACGGAGATTAGCGAAAACGTCAACGGTGATAAATACATAATCTCTTTGAAGTTTATTTGACTTGTTCGGTGCGTTGCCTAAACTATATACGAGCTCGTCTAATCCATTTCTCCATTAGCTGATGTTCATGACATTACCAGAACTGAAATAATGAACAGAACATTTTCTGTTAAGTACCACGCTTTGTTGATTTACTTCAAAGACAGAACGTTTTTAAGAAAAGCATTAAGACAAAATATGTCGCCTCTCGACTAGATAAATAAAACAGTTTTTAAATAGATAGCAATTTCCTCTTAAATTTCAGCTGTCATGAGTTGCAATTTTATGCATTAACGATTTCTCTGTCACGTATGAAACACGAGTAGCACTCGTGGTTATAAGTGTGGTTATAAATGAACCACATTTCTTTGATGATGCTCGAGAGGAAGAGAGCCTTGTTGTACTGTAAACAATTTTTCAAAAGCGGAAAGAGATGCACCAAAGCAGAAGTTTCAGGAAAGCCCGCAAGAGTAATTAAGATCTTGCATCCATCGTAGAAATAATTTTTGTGGTTTCATCAGAAAAGTGCCTAACTTTTGACTGAGAACGGCTTCTGTAGTAAAGTATACATTTATACAACTTTTCTTATAGTAAATCTCCTTTCCTTTTTAAACTGCGAGAGATAAAATTGGAGACGCTAACCGAAGTGATTAAAATGTTCCATTTCAAATCCATAGCAATTTTTTTCTTCAAAATTGTTTGAAATTTTATATTTTCTTAAAATACATTCCCTCTTCGTACTGTCATCACAGAAAACTGCAATTACCTGAGTCAATTCCTATCCTTTTTCTTCATGAAAATATGGATTTCTTCTTCAAAAGCAAATGCTTTTGTACGCATTTAGGGACAACAAATCCAGTGTCAAAGGTTTCCGTTCCCATTCAAATTTATCCCTTCTGCACCTGGAAATGTTACACATATACTTTCTTCTCTACATATATTTATAGTGAGAATTTCTTGCAAAAAAGAAAAAAGACACTAGGCGATTACTTTGAAGATTACCAATAATTAACTCCCTTTGATTTTTCCTCAGTTCTCAGAAACGAATATCCGTAAATAGTGTTTTGCGTAACTTACAAATTTTGTCACGTTTCGTATCTAATTGGAACATCACTCGTAAAATAAACATTTCCCGGACACAAAGTCGTTGATCGATACGGGAGATCTTCTGCCTATACGGAAAAACGTTTTGCAGCTCCTGAACATGCATTATAGGAATCCGAGACAGAAAATAGTCGCTCTAAGTTTCGATATGGGCCTGTCGTTTCCGATTCCCAAGTCCGTCAATTCACTAGCTTGTGTTTTCCTCCTTTGTATCCGAACAAGTGGAGTTTCTGTCTTGTGCTACTTAGCATTTGGTTATCTGATTCGACTCGCTGCGACGACGCACATCTTTATTACAATGCCAGTTCCCCTATAGATTTACCTGGAGTGGATGGATGATTTTGACAGATTTAGCTATGATATTTTGCTGTGGAAGTGATGGAGCAAAGGTGGGATGAGGGGTGGAGGAAACGGGAGACCAGCGGGAGATCTCGCCGGGAGCCCGCTTGCTGCACCACCAATCCGACATGGATCGACCGGAAATTTGGAGCCCGGTACCTGGAGGGAGAAAAGGCGAGCAGCTTCATCCCTACATCGTGGACCCGCCCCATCGCAAGCACGAACGGACACGCTGGACGTTACGGAAAAACGTAATTCGCCTGGAGAGACATCTGAAGAAAACGGTCTATATTAGGAGAGGTCAATACCGCTTCTGCAGGAAATTTGTTCCAATATACTATAGGGCGATTTACTTACCTACGAATACAGCCGTTCTTTACTGTCTACTTCGTATTTTCCAAGAATGAACAACACTTTTCTAAGTCGGTTGGAGTAGTGATACCTGGTGGGAGATACCTAGCTGGGGAAACCTCGCTAGCCGACGGTAGGTCGGCGCCGGATCTCGCCATCTAGCGGGGGAAGATCACCGCCACCTCTCGAAACGGATGAAAAACATGAACTACACTTACAGGACTAATGACCTCAGTACTTGACGTTCCCAGAAATACTAACAACCAACCAAACAACCTACCAACTAACCAACCTACCAATCAACCAAATGAAGATATGGTATATCGCAGTATAGAAATACACATAAGCCGAAAAGATAGTATCGCGAAAGTACCAATCACATTTTAATCATAAAAATTCAACTCCTATTTTGCAGTAAAGACTTTCCTAGGTAAATTGATGGTTATTTATGGAACAAGTCCTTAAAGACTAATAGAGGACGTGTTACATACAATGTTTCTTGTTATTTCTAGTTATTCTAGTTATTCAAAATAAACATTTAACACTTTCACGAGTTAAGAATTATCATTGCTCTCGATGTTCTCTAGCAGGGGTTCATGCTATAGGGCTTTAGTAGCTTTTTTAAATAATAATCCCAGTGCGCGGAACAACCAAAAAGATAAATGGGGACATGTGGAACGAAGCGGGGAAAGGAGGACGAAGAGGGCAAGGCGACAAAATGAGACAATGTGGACAAAATGGAAAAAAATTGAAAGGGGGAAGAAAATGACGGAATGGGACAAAGGGAGCAAATTAGACAACGGGGACAATTGGGACAAGGGGCACAAAGGGACCATGGGGACAGATGGACAAAATGGAAAATGGGCACAAAGAAACAACATTGGACAAGTGACAAAGGGACAAATGGGACAAGGAGGACAAAGGGACATATGGGACTAGGGGGCAAATAGGACAAAATGGGAAAATAGGGACAAGAGGACAAAATGGGACAAAGGGTAAATGTAATAAGGGGGAAATGGGACAAGAGGACAATATGGACCTGGGGACAAATGGGACAAGTAGACGTGGGGACAAACGGAACAAAATGAGCCAAGGGGCAAACGGAAAACGAAGACAAAGGGACAAATGGGGAAGTGGGATAAGGGGGTCAAAAAGGACAAATGTGCCATGGGGACAAAAGGGAGGAAATCGGGCAAAAGGTCAAGAGGGCAAACGGGACAAAAATTTCAGAATCGATTTCTTGCAATACTAACGAAGATAAATGTCACGGCCTCAAATATCATTTCATTGAGTGGAATGTTCAAATATTATAACTTTAAATGTCCCGCTGAATATCTACTTACTATCTCACTTTGAAGATTATAATAACTGAACTTGCGAAACATGAACTCTTCTCCAAATATGTTCCTAAAAACAATTGACTAAAGTTGCATTCAAAATGTATGCAAAGGACGTAATTCTGCAGACTGACCCTAACACCTCGAATTTCCGGGCAAAGAGATAGTGTTAGGTAAGAACAGTCGAGGCAACAATCGCCCGCACTGCGCAAGGTGCGCCGCCGCGGCGCGCCGCGAGTGGGAGGAACACAGCGGCAGCGCGGGGCGCAAAGGCGTTCACCGCATTTAGGACAGATGAGTGACACCGCTGCATTCACGAGGGATTGCGGCGCCGGCAGCAGCGTTGAAAACGGACGCCGCTCGGGGACGGCGTGGCGCGGTTCTCACGGCGCGCCGCGGAGCGTGAGCAGCTCGTGAGCGGAGCGCGAGGCGGGGGCGGGGGCGGGGGCGGGGCCGAAAGCGCGGCGCGCCGGTGAAGCCATGCGAGCGTCTCCTCCCGCCGCCGCCACCACCCTCGCCGCGACACCGGAGCCACCACCACCGCCGCCGCCGCAGCAGCAGCAGCAGCAGCGGCTCCGGTTACGCACTTCCGCAGTACGCCGGAAACCCGCGCGAAACCGCAATCCGCGGGAATCAATCCGCCCCCGTCTCGGCGCTTAGCAGCGCCCACCGCACCGCACCGCATGGCTTCGGCAGGGGGCGTGGGTCGGCGGATGGGCGCGGCGGGGTGGGCGGGGCGGGCGGCCCGGCGACGGGGAGCTGCTTCGAGCCGCTCGGGGGCCGGCGCATGCTCAGCCGCCGCATGCTGAGCCGCCGCCCGCACTCTCCCCGGCGCAGCGGCGCAGCAGCGCAGCGTTCCCTGCGCGCCTCGCAGCAGCCGCCACCGCTTCTATGACTTCCATATGGCACTGCGGCCTCAGGCAACGGCACTCAGCGTCGACAATAACTCTTTCTTTCACTTTCTCTAAATCATCAATTTTGAGACAATAGAACATTGCTTACTCTCGATTAATTTTCTGATATATCGTATTTGAATCGACATTTGAATCTACAGTTGAAATTCTCAAATTTTATGCTCAGTCTACTGAAGTTTGCTTCTGAATATTTTTTCTCTAATCCATGCGGCAATACGTTTGTTACGGCGAATTGAGCGGGACTTCGATAACTCGAATTGTGATCATTTCTCAACAAAAAAAACCATAACTTCACAATTTTATAACGTACTATTAAACCAAAAAATATTTTTTTAATCTGCAGATCGATCTAGGAAAGAAACGTCTATCAGCGCTATTTGCTGTATTTCTTGTGAGCGGATTTCCAAATATCGTTGAAAAGTTTCAAATTTCTTCACATCCAGCCCACCAAGCGAAATGTGTTTACATGCCCGACGCTATGTCCAAGTCAAAAGTTATAGCTCCCTGTCCTTGCCACTCGCGAAAAAAGTCCGCTTCCAAGTCCGCGAAAAACTTGAAAGCGCCCTGACACTGCAAATATGAAACCAAAAGTAGGTTTTCGCAGCAATAGCTCTATGACATCGACTCATCAGGTTCCGGCGATAGAGATCGACTCATAGAGTGAGTGTGTGAAAGTACTAGTACTTGCTGTTTCCAGGCGCGACAACTAAAATTTTTAGGCCCGTAAGTTTCGTCGGTCGACTCGACTCGCACAGATCAGATTGAGACAACTTAAAGATCAGAGGCTACATCATCATCGTCAATATCCCAAGATATTGATTCTTCACCGCGATAGCATTGCTCTTGAAGTTCAAATCGCTAGGCCTCCAAACCGCGGGCACATCAAGACGGCTCCAGCGGGTCCAAGAGAAAAGAAATAAAGTTGGCGAAGAGTAGTTAGATAGTTCTATACACAAATTTCTTCCGTGACGGTCAGAATTATGCATACGGAATCCCAATTTACGACAGCCAAGTACTAAATTGAACTGAAGCGAACGTTCAAAAGAACCGTTTATTGGTTTCTTTCATTACATATTTACTGTGTGTTTTGTATTTGGTTCCCAATAAATTGGATTACTGAACAAACTTTAGATAATATTTTCCCCTTTCACATTTCGTGTTAGAACCGTAAACTTCTATGGAGTCCAATAACAGCAATGTTCTCCCACAAAGTAAGAGCACTTGATGCACGGCAACTTTCCTGACATTCTGTTCCCAGGGAAAAGAAAGAAGCGAGCTTCCTTAGGGGAAAGAGTGCTCAGAGAGAGGGATCTTCAGACCCAGATTCGTTTTCTTAGATTTAGCCGAAGAATTCCTTGCGACAGCTGCATCTCTGAAAGCGACCCCTTTTCAATGCATAAATCATCAAAACTCAAGGAATAGACTACACTTACGTGCCATTCGCACTGTCGCTATTCAAACACGAAATATAATGGTTAATATACTTAATTTAGCTATTGCACTGCGGTGCATCAGAAATTCCATAGGGGAGAACTTGAAGAAGAAATCCTAGCCTGCAATTGACGCACCATTCCTATGGAAAATAATGAAACAATGATAATATTTACCCATTGAAATGACAAAAGATAGTGACGTTCTTGTTCGTATTATAGTATAATATTTGTCAAAATGGAGTAAATGACAGATGTTTTATTCATTTTCCTCTAAATAAAAATATTTTTTCCTTTAAATAAAAATAATACTTCATAATGCAGTTTAACTAGAATAAAATTCTGAACTCATTTTCTACATGTATTAATAATTAAGTGTCATATAATTTTCGTAGGAACAAGAAGAGGAATTCGATGCAATTTTCTGTTATGTTTTTTCTGTTGATAAACATACATCAAAGAATCAAATTAAATCAATAAAAGGAAGAGATAATGCACTGTTAAAGAGACGTTCTTGTATGTTTCTGACACTGGTTCAGTCTATGGAACTACAAATGCCTTCCATTTTCTGTAGTATTTTATTCACAGTCGCTCTCCGATTCCTGGAAAAGATTCTGTGGGCAGCAGCCCGTTATTCTACGAATCTCAATCCGATTACGTCGTGTGCAATTGTCTAGATGCCGCGATTCATACCACAGAGTTTATACTACTTTCTGAAAACATCTCCTGAAGTACAATGCTCTCGTCTTCCACGTTCTATTACGCTATTTCAACATTAAGCATTGCTAATATCTCTTTCTATGGAGATTTCGTGTTGTTGTGAGGACGTAAATTCTTATGGTTAAAACATAGTAAATCCTGTGAAAGAAAACTCAAAATAACGTTTTCAAGAAATACTTATGTAGATATAAGTATATCTTTATACAGGTTCGTAAGTCTTAGATCCCCTTTTAGGGATGTTATTATATTGATACTCTTCTTTCAGAATTTTATCGTATCCCCTTGATATTCTCCTAAAGGAACGTCACATAGTTTGAAGTATAGAATTGAATATTTCCTTTCTTTAAATGAACCAAAATTAATTTAAATGAGTTTGTTGCAGATCTGTCAGTAATGACACGATTAACATTTACTCATTTCTGTTTCAAGTTAAAGTTGTGCATTTGGTACCAAACGTAAAAAAAATCCAGATGATATTTGGTAGTGTGCAACCAGCAAGAGCCTCTTAGGAAGGCCATTGAATTTCTCCAACTATGAAGAACACCTGTTAATTGATGGCGGTACTAATAACGGAGTTCCACAATTTATGGCGTGCTCGGAAACGTCTGTTCCGTTTCTCAGATTTCACAGATAACTCACAAACACTTTAAAGGGAGAGAATTTATTAAGCTGGCCAACCTTCAGGTTGATAAGATGAACTCACAATCATTTTGTGGGAGCGTGAATGAGTTCCTGGAGAAAGATAATGACGTGAAGAGGGGCGTTTGCCTCCATTATGCCATTTCTCAATTCTCAAAGTAATACGACTGAATTAAACTATCTGTATTTGTGGCTTGGTTATTGATCAATGTAGTGTAGAAATGGATTGAAAAGTGTTTATCACTTTTTGTCTCGGATAATATTATGTTTAAAAAAAGAGTATTTAGCAGGTTGGGGAAGGAGTATCTTCTTAATTCGATTCACAAGCAGGGTGTGTTTGTAAACGTAAAATCAATAAGTACAAAATTTTGTTTTGTCTTGAAAAAAATATTATTTTTATCTTCAAGGTTTAAAATTAAAAATAATTTCTGCAAGAAGTGTACTTTCTCTAGCACTGAAAAAAGAAAAAAATATTCTGAAACGTCGGCAAACTAGAATCTATTAACAATCTGCCCAAGTATTATTTATGGGTGAAAAGTATGTGGACATTATATTTATTTTTAAAACTTACAAGTAAGTCAACTTACGTCTATTAATAATACAACATATCAAGGGTATTCAAAATGATATAGATAGCATTCAATACTGGGCTACCGTAAATAAAATAAAGATTAATGCCCTAAAAAGTAAATCACTGAGCTTTTCGAAATCAGCAAAGAAGGTTTACTTGGAATACCACATGAGAGTCGTAGCCATTCTACAAGTATTGTGTTCTAAGTATCTGGGTGTTATATTACGCCAGGGATGTGGGAACACGTTACTTGTATTGCCCGAAAAGCGTAAAAGTCACTAAAAAATTGTAATGAGAACACTTAAAAAGGAGAACCTGGAGAGTCGAAATATAAGCAAATACATCGTTAGTTAGTCCGATACTTGAATATGCATCAGCTGGATGGGACCTCTACAGATTAGGTCAGATTGAATAGTTAAAAACAATTCAAAAAAGGCAATCAAATTAATAAATAAACGATCTTCAGGTACTTCAAATCCACCAAAACCTATAGAGACTCTCCTTGTGCGAAGAAGAAGACACCTACCATCAATATCAATCGCAGCGAATGGAAATACCGCAATGGCACGTAAGAACATTATTTACTAATCTTTCAAATTATTTGCCAAATGAGAATGGGCGCCGCCTAGGTCGAACTTAAGGCCTCTACTCTTTCTTTTATAAGATTTGCCGATAAACGGAAGAACACTTCTCATTGCTGATGGCACTAATTTTCTTTGCATAAAACCAATACGTAGTACGATTTTACTTATTTACAATTTGTTTTAAAATAACAAACTAATAGCAAATGAGACAGTATATGGTTTTAGCGTAATTTTGCATTTCAAACAGCAGCAGCATGCGCCGATGAAAATGCACAATATGCAATTGGCTGATGTTATGGTTACCAAATTTCTGGTCCTCTCAATGCAAACCTCAAATGGAATATCCATATAAATGAATTGAACACTAGATTAAGTTCATTTTGTTACGCATTCTGAATTCTTTCAAATTCAGTCACCCTTCATGCAGCTCGTTGTGTTTTTGCGAATGTACTACATTCCCCGTTGAAATACAGAATAATATTCTGAGGATGCATATCCTGTAGTACCCAGGCGATTAGATTCCACAAGTGTACGAATAATATTGATCCCCACGTGAATCTTGAAGGCCTTCATTGAATCTGGAATCTTACCGCTGCTTTGCCTATATATTTACAAATCTGTTTTTTCCCAAAATTGGGATACTTAACGGTGGGAACATGTTTTCATGCAATACTGATATTTTAATTACAACACACATTGTAGAAATCGGATTCATCAAGTGTCAGTATCAACAGCTCACTACAAAAATCCACATTAAATCGATATTCGTTACTGCACAACACATTACCAGATGACATTAAACAATTAAAATCGATACACAGGTGCAAAGTAAAGTCTTTTCTGTTGTATTACTATTTCGGTACAATGTTACACTGACAATAAAAAAGGAAAAACATATTTTAATAATGATACAATGTTATTACAATAAATATTTAATGAATTAGTTAATACTTGCACTCTCTAATTTTACTAGACAGAAACTAGACAATATGCCTGAAATAAGCATTGTAGTACATCAGAATCTGAGTCAATGACCTGATCAATTGTGCAAATGCTGAGATATCCTCTTGTCTAGTTTCTGGACATAAATGTAGCTTCACTACATGCATGTTTTTTTTGAGCTGCCACCGGTAGCGGTAGCTCAGTGCATCAACTGATGTCCCTGCTGCGCCTCTAACCGGGATGTCCTAGGTTCGAGTCCTGACGGCGGCAGGATTTTCGACACTAGCTTTTCAGCTAGGTCGAATTCAGCTGCTGTCTGGAGGAGAATTCTAGCGGTCGTCTGCTCTGATCGGTAGTTTTCCATGGTTTGTCCGGTCAACACCAGGAGAATGCCGGAGCAGTACCCTAACAAACGGGACACAAACCGCGCGCGATCTGTCCTTCCTCTTCCTTGTCCTATCCTCTCCCCTTACACACTCACTTACACTAACATGCACTACACTACCACATATCCCGGAAGACCGGTCGGGAACTTAGAGCTTGTCCCGGCTGGGGCGGTGCCCCGCCGGTGGGAGAGTCCTGGTTAGGGGGAAACCCCACTAGCCGACGGTAGGTCGGCGCCGGATCTCGCCATTCAGCGGGGGAAGATCACCGCCATCTCCCGAGAAAAAAAACATGCACTACACTAAAGGGACTAATGATCGAAGTAGTTGACGCGCCCGGAAACACGAAAAAGTCAGTCAATCAATCAATTGAGCTGCCATTTGGTAGTTCCAAGGAGTGTATAGGAGTGAAGTACGGCATATTGATGGCGATTTTTGTAGGAATACTATCAAATCAAATGTCTTGTTCGTTTCCCGATTAAATATAAATCTTCAATTCAGGAGTGAAAAATTTTAATTTTTAATTGTTGCTAACCTCCTTTGTTGGTAATTTTATTCATCATTTATCCTCTATAATAACTAGTGGTGCTAAAACAGCCCATAATTCCCCGCATTATTTGTAAGAGCTACGCAATATTACAATATTACTTGAAGTGGCAGAAAGGAGTATCCCAACCAGCAACTTTTCTCCACGCTGGGATACGAACTCAAGTTTTCAGTTTAACAAAACATCGACATTACTCCTAACAGCACACGCCTCGTGTGGTGTTACGCCACACAACCCTCCTGCCTATTTTTTAAAAGTTTGAACATTTGTATTTGCAATTTTGAAACATCCAGATACTGTCATTGACATTATTTCAAGATCTAGTTTTAAGGAAGAAATTCAATTAAGGAAAAATCTATCTTTAATATTGCACAGTTTTAGGAAGACGCCGGAAACAATCTAGAGTTGTGCAACTTTCAAAAATCTAGAGAGACTTCAATGAAAATATTAATAAAGCATTTTATTATCGTATTTTGCTCTATCCAAAAAATAAAAAAAAGTGATGTCGAAAACTTCATTAAAAATACCCCATAAAATCAAAATATCCATTTCAAATTCGTTGGACCATGAGTTCGGCCAGATCAATCGCAGAATGTCAGTTTTGGAGAGAATCGTTTGAACGGTTTAGACGCTAGTGCTGCACACCGACACATATGTTTTGCCGTAAACTAATATTTCGGTATCATGGGCCCACAAAACATGTATTCTGACTACGTCACGTATTAGAGCAAGTAATTTATTACATATAGGAACAGGATTTAGCCACTTCTTCGATATCATGTACCCACAATACATTTTTTTTGTTGAAAAATCGCTACTTTCCGCAGCAGCATTTTAATACTCTTACTACTCTTCTCTGCGTAGTAGTACTGCATAGTAGAGAAGAAAGGGGAAAAGTAGGGAAGATATAATGGAGCTCAAGAAAAGTGAGCAGATTATTATTCCCCCACGTCACATTCAGTTTCTTTTATTATTTTTTATTATTATTGTTTTTGAGAATAATTTTGAAAATAACTCGTTTTAAATCAAATCAAACTGAACGTTATAAGTCGTGGTCGTCAGCCCGTCGACCGTCCTAGCCACTGCGAGTGCCCGTTCGATCACACAAATTCAAATTGAACATGAACGCGAAGTCGTGCATTCACCTCATATTCTCGGTCGATAGAGGTCTTATCGCCCTCCATCTGTCCCGCCTCTGTAATTCCCCAGGTTCCTTAGCGCCCCCGCACTCCCCACGCCCACATTCCCCGCGTCCCCGCAAACCGCAACGCACCCAACACTTGTGCACAACTCCCCACACCCCACCCCTACCCGCACTCCCAACGTCCGCACTCCAAACACCTGTACTCCCTTTGCCACATTCCCTCTCCCACAGTCCTTCCACCTCCACTCCTTAATGCTGTACCCCCAGCTCCCCTCCCAGCTTCCACACACCCCATGCCTCCACTCCCCCACATTTCTCGCACCCACATTTCTCGTCCCCGCACGCCCTGCATATACCTACACGTCACGTCCAGCACCTACATTCCCCGCACCTACACTCGCCGCACCTATACTCCCCGCACCCACACTTCCCACACCTACACTCCCCGCACCTACACTCCCCGCACCCACACTCCCCGCACCCACACTCCCCGCACCCACACTCCCCGCACCTCCCCACTACACTTCCGCCCACCTACACTACCTCCCGCACCTACACTCCCCGCACCTACACACTCCCCGCACCTACACTCCCCGCACCTACACTCCCCGCACTCCCCGCACCTACACTCCCCGCACCCACCGGCACCCACACACCCCGCACCCACACACCTACCTCTCCCGCACCTACACTTCCCGCACCTACACTTCCCCGCACCTACACTCCCCGCACCTACACTCCCCGCACCTACACTGCACCTACACTTACCTACACTCCCCGCACCTACACTTTCTGCTGCACCTACACACTCCCCGCACCTCACCGCGCCTCCCCGCACCTACACTCCCCCTACTCTCCCCGCACCTACACTCCCCGCACCTACACTCCCCGCACCTACACTCCCCGCACCTACACTCCCCGCACCTACACTCCCCGCACCTACACTCCCCGCACCTACACTCCCCGCACCTACACTCCCCGCACCTACACTCCCCGCACCTACACTCCCCGCACCTACACTCCCCGCACCTACACTTCCCGCACCTACACTCCCCGCACCTACACTCTCCAATTCGGCTACCGACTCCACTTTAAAAAGATATACCTGTTAATAGAAGTACTTCAAACTAGACACGAATTTACGGTATCATTATTTATGAATATTTAGAATCCCAAAGACATGACGTATTACTACAAGGATGCCTTATGATACTTGCCATACATTATTTTCTCTATGTATACACAGAGTACAATGTCATCATCGCAAAGAGTTAAACAGACCAGCACTATATGTCACAACATAATCACAAACGTGTGAGAAACGCATTGAAAAAGAGAGGCACGCGTTTATTACGATAGGTGAGCATTGTTGTAGGAAGTCACATTACGAGTAGTCAAGGGGCAATAGCTGCTGTATTGAAAGAGCACCGAAATAGTTTCCATAATCTTAGGAACACACGCAGGGAATGCCTTTTAGGCCAAAAAGCAAAGAAATTTGTTTGGTCGTGGAAACGAAAAACTTGTGAAAGAGCAGTTGCCGCCGCGAGGCCCCTGCCTGAAACCTCGCGCTCGAGGTCTCGCGCACGCGTGAGTGCTTTCATTACGTGAACGTGACGTGGATGGCAATGACAATGCATCACGTATATTATCGATCCAAACCCCCCACTGGCTTAGTGGTTAGCTTGTTGGCGTTCAACATCTTAGATCGCGATTTGAATCCCGATCTATATCCCGGGAATGCGTAGTGAATTCAGCAGTATCTCTCGGTTCTTTTATGTCCCAGTTATTCGCTAAGCATTCCTTTCCACCGTAATCATCACCTTCATCCTCATTCATCCGCACCGTAATATCTCATTGCCTCCGCAACGCTGGGGACATTTGCAAACGCTCACAGTGAGTTAAATAGACGGCAGAATTACGATCGTTGTAGCAACTCCCAGCTACTTCAAACCATCAATTTAAGCCAAATTTTTCACGTATATTTTGAGCAGCCGATCAAAACAGAGGGGTTTGCTGTCCAAAATATTACCCCGAATTTGTTTTGTTACAAGACGTTTGAATTCAATGCGCAATGAATCCAAGCCTTGCGGTTGGCCGGGAAGGGGAGCAGGAGGGCTAAGGGCAGGGTCGGGCTGGACCAACACGAGCGAGACGCACTGGGACGGAGCGGGACGAGACAGAACAAGGCGGGGGGGGAGGGCCGAGTGCAGACGGGGCGAAGAGGGCGCAGCAGGCCAAAGAGGGGCGAACGAGGCAAGGGGGACTATAAACGGGGGCGAAAGAATACGTGGGCAGTCCAGAGAGGGGCGCAATGGTGATGGCGAACATGCAAATAAAATCACTTACATTTTACACTATACGTCGAATGTATTTCTTTCCTAATAGATGATTGTAACAAATGACTACCCGCGCAAAGCCAGAATACTTCCGCTATTTTTCAATAAGTTCCTGATTCCGAACAGATACAAGATAATTGAAGAAGATATGAAAATAACCAAGTGGATCGAAGTATTGAATACTCAGCATTCACATGGAATCCTTTATTTAATGACGTTTCATCAAAAAATTGATCTCATCAGTGAAGTTAAATCTATGTTCAGAAGCAAAAAGGGGCCATCTTAGTATTCGTAAATAGTTCACGGAATCTGGATGAAAACCTGACCGAAATGGGTGTTCATTGTTCCAAAAGCTCAGGTAGAATACTAATTACATGCATATTAAGTATTTTTGAATAATACTCATCTGATCGGTAGTTTTCCGTGGTTTCTCCGATCAACACCAGGCGAATGGCGGAGCAGTACCCTAACAAACGGGACACGGACCGCGCGCGATCTGTCCTTCCTCTTCCTTGTCCTATCCTCTCCCCTTACACACACACTTACACTAATATGCACTACACTACCACATATTCCGGGAGATCGGTCGGGAGCTTAGAGATTGTCCTGGCTGGGGCGGTGCCCCGCTGGTGGGAGAGTCCTGGTTAGGGGGAAACCCCACTAGCCGACGGTAGGTCGGCGCCGGATCTCGCCATCCAGCGCGGGAAGATCACCGCCATCTCCCGCGAAAAAACAAACAAAAACATGCACTACACTAACAGCACTAATGACCAAAGCAGTTGACACGCCCGGAAACACGAAAACATCAATCAATCAATCAATCAATCAATCAATAATACTTACAAAAGTTAACAAACGCACTATATATCGTTGTTAAAATAAATATTTCCTTTTTGATGCTCAGTACACCCTCTAATGTATAGAAACAGTTACACGATTAAAAAAGTTTATTTCGCTTAAACTTTCATATCCATTTTAAATATTTAATATCATTTGCCAATGATTTGTGAAGTAACGTGCAAGTATACAATGCAGATTTCTTGTAGTGAGCTCTTGATACTGACACTTGGTGAGTATAATTCCCATGATGTGTGTTGTAATTATAAATAACAATTGCACGAATTTTTGATCCCACCCTTACGTCAGTTTTGACAAAAACTACAGGTTTGTAAATAAATAGGCAAGGCAATCCTAAGATTCGAAGCGCAATTAAGAGAGGCTTGCAGTCACATGGATGGCATTTGCTCACTATTCGTAAAACTGTTTTTCTGTAATCGAAAACCTGAGTACTATTGGATGTGTTTCCCGACAATATTATGCCATGCCTGAAACGATAATATATAATCGTAAACTACACGGAAAGGGCTGCATGAAGGCCAACTGAATTTGAATGAATTTTGAATGAATAAGACAATGAACTTAATTCAATATTCATTTACATGGATATTCCATTTGCGGTTTGACAGAAATTTAGTAACATCGGCTGCTAATAGTTGAGATTACAATACACAAAATATCAAACAATAATTTTAGTTTTACACACTAAATTTCAAGATTCTTTACGTATCTCACCATCTAAATAACGGAGTGGGGGTACCCAGAACTGCTAAATCTCCAACAATGTAATAGAGGTTCCAAAAATTCTCATATTTTAGTTTACAACATAAAAACATAACTCGTGTCTCTTTAGGAACAGGA
Source organism: Teleogryllus occipitalis (assembly GCA_011170035.1). Classification (NCBI taxonomy): domain Eukaryota; kingdom Metazoa; phylum Arthropoda; class Insecta; order Orthoptera; family Gryllidae; genus Teleogryllus; species Teleogryllus occipitalis. Next base: position 40,109 of record BLKR01008978.1, on the reverse strand, counting down.
AAGCCTGTTAAAACTAATTAAGGACCTACGACATGTCGTTTACAGAATCTTCATGATGAAAACCTGTATTACTGCGTAGCCTGTAGTGCGGGTTGCAGTGCCTCCCACACACCTGCAAACTATTTTTCATTTTACTTTCTCGTACTTACTACTTCAACAGAAGAGAAAGTATTGTAATCGTGCTCCAAAAAACGGAGAATTTTCGGCAGACAAACTTATTGCTCGCCCTTGGTAAGTAAAAAAGTTGCTATATCCAGTTTCTATATACAGGTGAGTCACATAACTTTAGCACCGTCTGAAGTTTTTGAACGGTTGAAGTTATTGCAATGCAATTTTCACGGAAGTGCATGAGGGAATGGGGCTAATTGATACATATATTCATTTCTATTTTATCACTCGCATTTTACGAGATAGTGTGGTAACGTTATATTTTTTCAAATGGATATATATATATATATATATATATATATATATATATATATATATATATATATATATATATATATATATATTGTCTAATCTTTTTTAGTAATTTTTATTTTATTGTTCTCAGCTTTCCTTGCCCGTGCGCGCGTTAGCAGGGGAGCGCTACGTAACCTTATGTGGCGGACTGTTATTCGTTAAAAATATCCGTTAAACATGAGTTGCAAAAAAATCAAAATTACTCAAAAAAATGCTCACTTAACATGACAATATGTATATCGTTGGATTCGTCTTTTTAGACTGGTCATGATAGACGAAAAAATATGTATATTTTCATTTGAAAAAAACAACAAAGTAACATCAATGTCTCGTAAAATACAAGTGATTAAATAGAAAAGACTACATGTATAAATTAGCCCCATTCCCTCGTGCACTACCGTACAAAGTTTTTGAGTAGTTTCAATAACTTCAACCGTTCAAAAACTTTGGGTGTGCTAAAGGTGCGTGACTCACCTTGTGTAGTAAATAACTTCCTCTAACACGTGGTGTAGCCAAAAGCCATGTTTTGTGGGTCCTTGATACCGAAAAATATATGCAAAACGTCTGTCTGTCCGTCCGTCCGCCCGTCTGTGGTCAACACTAGCGTCTAAACAGTTCAGCCGATTTTCTCCAAAATTGATATACCCCATACATCTGAGCGAACTCGAAGCTTTGGGAGTTTCAAACGAATATTTAAATTTTTGAAGGTAGCGTCATGAATGCCTCAAAAATTTGTTTGCATGAAGCCTCAAATAGTTTTTCAAATTTTTCTCAAAAAGGGATCCAATTTTTTTTAAAAAAATTGTCCTCGGATAGCGTAAAGATGCTTAAGATAATGGTACAGGTCTCATGATAGTTGAAATCCCTGGTTTTTTGAAAATTGCAAAAGTGCAAGTTTTTTGGCTTCTTGCTGCAACTACAAATTGAAGATAGAGATTTTCTCTTTAATGAAATCTGTTCTTTAAAGACATACCGTGAAATAAGATCATGTTCAATTTTCTCGAAAATATGATTAGTTTTCGTGCAATATGGCGTAAAATATAGGCAATTTTAAATGTTTTTAATTTTTTCTCAAAAACCACTCCGAATTTTTACTTAAAATTTTCTCCTCATATGTATCAAGGGTAAAAAAATATAGCGCTAGTTTTATTTTCGGCGAACACTCTGTTTTTGCAAAATTGCATGTTGTAAATATATTTGTGACAAAGTTTTAAGCGTCGACCCACACGGCGCTTCTTTAGCGTCTGTAGCTTCTGCAGCGAAATTCGTTGCTGAAGGCAAGTTAACTTCGAGAACCTGAGTTCCATGTAGGTGCGGAAAATAATTTCTGCTAGTAGAAAAAACTTTTGCATGTTTATGTAGTAGTACAATAGAGCGAAGAACTTAGAAATAATGCGAGAAAGTATGTGATGTTTTAGCGCCACTAGTTTCATCATACTGTTTGGTGTAGATTGCAGCCTACTCTCAAACCAGAAGAAGTACACTTATTCTGTGTTAATTATTTCTTCGAAATGGAATAAAATCGTCATCTTTTTTAATGTATAATATTCAGAAATGATTTATTTATTCACTATGTATTTGATTTTTACTGATACTTTACTACTGTCTTTGGTACAAAACATTACTTTCTTGGGCCATCGTTATGCGGGAAATGTGCAAATCGTTGAATATTGGTAAATGTTCTCTTATGCAGAAAATTATGGGGGAAAATATAAAAATATGAAAATCAAGATAATTCAAAAAAGTAAAAATCTATTTAATTAGTAAACATAAATAATTAAAATGATGGTGAAAATTATGCCCTCGGAGAGTTTTCAACGGATCTTCCCACAAATACTAATTAATTTGCGAAGTTTGTCTTTCATTTCATTTACTGAGATACTGTTAAAACATTTTCAGAATTGACAACCAAGCTAATGTGTATGCGTCGCAAGACGATGTGTAGAGTGAGATCAGATCATACATTGATGTCATTCGTTGTGAGCTGATCTCTCACCCACTTTCACAATGGCTTGTCGTTTTCAAACCTTTCTTGTTTGAAACACATATTCATTACTGATCTTTTGCACCAAATACTATCATGGACAAACCGAGTGCACTGTCTCATACACTCGGCAGTTGACTGCACCATCTATAGTTCCGCTTAATCGGAAACATTTTACCAATCCTAGAGTCCCGTACAGCTATAACATGCCCAACGTACTGCATTCACCCTAAAGTCTCCCCTCCCATTTCCATTTGAATTCCACAGCCCTGCTCATTATACATCGTAATCCACATATCACGGATTGACTGCATTCCGTTGCATGGCTGCAGCAGCGGCGCATGTGGCTTCACTGAGGGTCTGAGGGGCTTCGCGCTGGGGGGGGGGCGGCGAGGGATGAAGGGCGAAGAGTAGGGGGAGATAGCGTCCTCCTCGGCTGCGACGCGCAGCCTAATGCTTTGCGCTTAATGCCTCTTCAAGCTAACAGTGGCACTTCTGGTATCTTTTCACGGACGAGTTTCTTGCTTTGATTCTTGTTTTTTTATCTATTTCCAATATTAATTATCATCTGGCCTCCTTCAAAGGGAAAATATGTATTAAAACAGCAACTAGAAAGTTACTCACACGCAAAACTTACATACTCCAAACGTGTTTCCTGCATAAAAAGTGAAGAGGTTTTCCTTTCATAAGCATATCAGGTACATATAGTAAAAACTACAACCATCGATTTCGTATATAACTCTCGTATATATCTAGTATGTTATAAGCATACATATGGCCCATTTTTAGTGAATCCATACGAAAAATTGAGAATCCAAAAAACTGGTTTCTTTTCAAGTAAAATTTCAGAGAAACTATGATAAAAATGACAATTAATTAATTCTAGTACGACCGCAGGAGGAAGGTGAATGTTAAGAATAATAATTAGAATGTTAGGAAGATTAATAAGAATATGAAAGCATTAGATTTTAAGCACTAAACAGAACTATCTGTATATTAGATCAGAAGAGCACCTAGACAACGTACCCATTTCAATAAAGGCATATTTTTCTTTCTTGCCCACATAATAACATTTCTCGAGTCACTACTTCTATAGTAAAGTGAACGAATTATAATACTGCGGCGATTTTTCGACAGAAAACTCGTTTTAAGGAGTCCTTTGTTTCGAAAAAGTGGATAAATCTTGATTCTGTCTGAAATACATTACTTCCTCTAACACGTTGCATAGTCAGAATCCACATTTTGGGGATTCTTGATACCGAAAAATTGACTTAGAGAAAAACGTATGTTTGTCTTTCTATCTGTCCGTCTGTGTTCTATCTATCCGTCCATCGATCTGGCCAGATCGTGCGAGTTTGAAGCGAATATTTTGATTTTTGGGGTACTTTCCATGCATCATCAATATCGTTTTCAAAATTTTCTGAAAATTGTCCCAAATTTTTTTATAATTTTTTTCTTCGGATAGAGTAAAGAATGTAAAAAAATGACACATCTCTCACTTCAATGCTGAATTTTTAAAAATTGCAAACGTTCACAATTCTATCCGCGTCCTCCAGCAGCTACAGTATTGAAGATAGACGTTTTTCTTACTAAGGTTGAGTTGTTACAATACATATCTTTAATAAAGTTGTTTAAAAATTTTCGAAATGTGAATTGGTTTCGCGTGATTTTGCGTGAAATATGGGCAATTTTTAAACATTTTCCTCAAAAACAGCTGGAATTATTTTTTGCTCGAGTAAAGCAAAGTAAGCTCATTTTCTCGAGTTTTCTCGAGTAAAACAATGTAACTTCATTTTCTGTGAACGTCTTCTAGAATTCAGTTAGAAATACAATTATTCAAGTTATCGTTTCCATGTTTTCGCGGCAGGAAGTATTATTCCGAAGGACAAAATGGATAAGAGCCCAAAAGTTATTGCTTATTTATCCTTGAAAATAGATTTTATTACATGGGAGCTTCTTTTTCCTTTTTTTCGTTTTTTCTTTTTTTTTTTCCAAAATTCAAGTAGTATATGACTTAGTGTAGGGATCACAGAATTTTGAAAATGTGCACACAATTCACTTTTCCCCATAGCACGTCATACGCAGTTTTAACTGTTTTTGACTTAAAATAAATAAATAGCTCATAAAATGTTGCAGATAATATTTTCTTTGAACCCGCTGTAATGTCAAAAATTACGAATTCTTAATTTTGTTCGGGGCTTTCCTTCCACTACAATATTAAAAATAGAGATATTTTTCTATATAAAATGTAATTTCAAACATTACTAAACCTATCATTAGTTAAACCTAAGTACATTAGTTCGAACCCTGGAGTGAAAAAAATTTCCTGGTTGCGAAAACTTCTACAGGTTCAAGTAGTATTATAACATGCCCTAGCCGTTACAAACATTACGAAGAGATACATTTTGTTGTAGTACAACTAGCTTTTATCTCGCAGTCCGTGGCGATGAAACCTTCAGAATTGACAGATTCGCAATAGTTGAGCTAAAAGAACCTCCGCAGCGGTACGTTCCCTCAGTTCCTTTCTTTCCCCGTAAATCCTACAAAAATAACCCAGAAGATCCTCTGCCTTCAATTCCTTAGGAAAATTATTGGAATTCGCAGTCCTGAGGTGAAGTATTTATTCCTGGAAAATTATAGCATTTTCACGATCTGTGGAAGTATTTCCTGTTGTAGTACTTCTATTTTTATAACGTAATCACAAAGCACTTCATTCCCTAATTTTCAGTTTCACAACTTAAGGTCTGTATCCTTTGTAACCCCAAACAATATTGTGAGAGGATGATCGCAAACAAAAATATTACAGACATAAAAGACAAAATAAAGTAACACTTATATTCGTTTAGTAAATATGCAACTTAAATGTGTTCAAATGAATTTCTAATAAAAATGTGATGACAAAATTTACTTTTATTAAAAATATTGCTCTTCAAAATGTTGAAATATGATTAATGTATTTATATTCTTACATTACTAGTGTCGTGAACCGACGAGTGACGCCCCGGTGCACGCTTTGCAACTATCTGTGGTGACGTCATAAAAGTGAAGAGAAACGTTATTTGTGTCACTTAATTTTAAAATTTTTTGTCTCTAAATATACGAGTTATACAACGAATAATAAAGTTGTGTCTATTGTTTCATTCATATGCATTAGGTTAATAGTACATTCAAAAGTTTTTCGCATAGGAAATAAATTAAGTCAAGTGAGATGTTCGGGCGTAAATAACGGTAACTTGCATTTCACGTTTCGCAAGGAAAAGTAATGTGAGATCGGGATTTGCACGTAACGAGAGACACAAGCCACAACGGACTAATAGATTACCCCTGCCATTATTTGCCCGTTCTTCAAACAATTTGGAAGACGCCAGAGCTCCTCACCCTTCTTCACGAGGGCAAATCACCTCGATTTTGCCCTAAATGTCAGTTTCTATTGTTCATACCTGAATGATTCAAATAATGAACTGTAATGTTAGTTTTCATTATTAAAACTTCAAAATTTCGTGGGCAAGAATTTTCTTGTTCAATCAGTCTGCAAATTTGAATTTATTTTTTACATATATACAAATATCATGTGAGGAGGGTTCGAAAACACTGGCGCCTTGCCAACATAAGGACCTGATTTATAAACCATACATTCGTATATTATAGAGGGTATACACCGTACGTTTTGTAGATAATAAATCTATTCATATTTTAACTGAATGAAGTTTTTGAAAGCACATTATAATATTTAAATACCGATTATAAACTATTAATTTAATTCATATTTTATGAATGGCCTGTACCGTAAAACTCTTTGGTTCGTGATTGTAGGGGCGCCTGCTTTGTCAGAATACCGAGAACAGTCCATGTTCAGAGCCCAGACCTCCCCCATGTCCCCTGCCTGTCGTCCATTCCACCCCTTCACATGCGTCCCCGGGGGCCTCTGCACAGCGGCGCAAAGAGGCCTATCGCGCGGAAAGCGGCGGTTAATGCTCCTGCTGCGGCCCACAGCAAGAACGACGGGGCGCCCCGATGGGCACGGGCTCCGCCAGGGCAGGGCAGGGCAGGGCAGGGCCGGGCCGGCGGCGGGCGGCGGCACGGCTGGGGCTGCGCCAATGAAGCTGAGTGCTCGCTTACGAGGCGACACGACACCAAACGCAAAGGCAGCGCGAGGTGGAGTGGAGAGTGGCGGGGAAGCGGATACTGCGGGAGAGCGTCACCGAGGCCACGTCGTCTCCGGCAATTCGGTGCGAGTCGCTGCCGCCGGACGACTGATTCAGCGAACGCCACTCGCAGCCTCGTCATCTCGCTCAATCCTCCGGCGACATCATTCAGAAAACTACTCCGCACTCTGCCGCGAGCCCTGGAGGATTTCCCTTTAGTGCGGCGCGGCAGAGGCACCTCAAGTGCAGCAGATTCGCTTTGCACCTGGTACCAGGATTCAAGTTCAGGGAAGAAATTTGTGATAGTCAAAGCGGATTCGTAACAGATTTCCTCGAATTTCAACAGTTTCCTATAACTGCTTTCATAGCTAGTGTTTTATTATTGCTTCATCGTCCTTTCCATCATCGTATTATTATTGCTTTTTCACCTCAGTGACAATCACTCCTAAAAGTTTTGATGGTACAATGAACCATTATAAATTAATTACCTGCGTGATACAACTATATTGAAAATCCCGAATGAACGAATTCACCCCAATAAATCATCAGTAGGATAAATAACAATGAAAGGATAAATTTAAAAAATGTACGCAGCCATCTGCAACATCCTTTAAAGAAATCGTAAGTGTAGAGGTTGTTTTTTTCTCTAGTAGATATTCCGAGACACGAAAGAAGAATCGAGTTCTGCTTCGTCTCCTCACTCTTCTTCTAGCTTTTCATTCTCGTCTTGCTTCCTCCTAATCTTCATCTCCTCCTTCCGCTTCTTCTCCCTTTTCCTCTTCTTCATCTTCTTTTGTCCTTTTTCTTCTTTAGTCTTTGTCCATCCCCTATCAATGAAGAATTCCTTAATCGATTTCCATAGTTTCTTGTCTTGAGCCCCATAGAAGTACAAATCTGGGCCACAAATATGGCTCTGATTGCAAACATTGGTCACTCATTTTCCAATTGGTCACTCATTTTGCATGAAAGAAGAGTACGAGACAATTTCTTTAGTTTAAAAAAAGATTAAGCATTATGAACATCAGTGAGTAATTTGTGTTGATCTGAAGATGGTGAATTTTCTTTTCGGTCAACAAAGTGGCTACACAAATTATCCCTGCTTTATATTTCTGTGAGATACGAGAGCCAATAGTGAGCATTGGTTGAGAAAAATTTGGCCTCTGAGCAAAGATATAGTTGTAGAGGAAAACAATGTGATCAATTTACCTTCAGGTGCTCGAGAGAAAATTATTCTCTCTCTTTTGTATATTGAGCTAGGCTTGGTGAAATAATTTGTATAGTCGCTGGGGATGGGATAGTTTGTGATTCCAGTGTACATTACATACTACATCTCCAGGAGTCACCAACGATAAAATGAAAGCAGGGATTTTCGACGGTTCCCAAATAAGAAACCTCGTAAATTATTCAAATTTCTTGGAATCCATGAGCGAAAATGAATCGAGAGTCTAGTCTTCTTTTGATCTAGTTGAAAAAAACGTTTTAGGAAAGCATTAAGCCGCAAATTTTTCACAATTAGGAGAAATAATGCTTTCCAATTTCCGTGTGCCTGGCTGCAATGTGTATTAAGACCCATTACCTAGAGAGCCACTTGGATTACAAAACTAGAACTGATAGGGCAAAACTAATGCTTTTTTGCAATCAGTGACAAGGAAATGCCAAGGAAAAAGTTTAATATCTGAGACACCAAAATGTGTGTTGGCCAATGTTATTTGTCATAGCAATCCCATTCATCATGCGTTCCGTGCAAACTGCTTACGATTCATCGAATAATTAATTTATGGCTCCGGGCGCATCAGCTATTACTACGGTCATTACCTCCGTATATGCACAACTGTTACATCCCTAGAGGTTGCGATATTCCTCCAACGCTGGAATTTGATATCCGGTGCCGAACTACTCGTCGGTTTGCGGGAGTTTCTCCCCCATTGGGGCACCACCTAAGCCGGAACAAGCTTTTAAACTTCCGCCTGGTCTCTCTACATATGCGGTAGTGTAGTACATGCAACTCGTAATGTGCTTGTAATAGATGAGAAAGGGAGGATCGCGGGCGATTCGTGGTTCGTTTGTTAAGAAACTTCTCCGGCATTTACGTGGAGTTGATGCAGCAATGTTGCCGGTGTCGAAAATTTCCCACCGCCGCACGGTGGTGCATTTTCCCGAAATCCTGGCCAAAACCTCAAAAATGAAATCGCGTTTACTGAACTTTTGCAAATACTACGACACACTGTATACTTGGGGGCATCTGTTTCTGCCCACTTCGTGTCTCTGGGTTAATTCCCCTGGCACCAGTAGTCACCCGAACTTACCCTTCGCGGCGTTCGGTAGACGTGCGGTGCGAGAGTAACACAGAGAGACCGTCTTTATTTGTAAGTGGTGGCCATACAAAGTTGTGCAGAGAAAACTGGCAGTATGGATTCTCTTCTTGAAGGTTTGTAGAGTATTTTCATGTTAGTTTTATAATGCATTAATGCATAATACCGACGTGGGATGAAGTATTAAAATGCATGAAATTAATACAATAATTTTAATTATTCATAAGTTCACGTAGGCTGAAAGTTACCAATTTCGCGGAATTCCGCGATGTTTCTAATTTCATTTACTTGCTGAATCTATCCTCTTTCGAATCCAGTTATAAAATCATGCCCCAACTTGCCCCATTAGTAAATACAAAGAATTAACTTATCGTCAAGCACGCGTGATCGCCGAATATGACTAGTCGAGATCCGTTCTGAGAACGGGAACTGCTTTTACAATGCTGCTTCTAGCGGAAAATTTTGATCCCTTTTACTGAAATAACAAATTTACTCAATATTATAAACAAAAAACATTAATATTTTTAATTTTTGTAACTATTAACTAATATTACATGAACATAATATTTATATACATTACATCTTCTGGACTGGATTAGATTACGCACATTTTATTTCATTAAAATTGTACATAAAGTAATATTTACATAATATGTATCATCAAAACTCGTCTTAAGGAAGGGTGTGCGGTAGATGAAAGGTCAAATACGTACGTGATATCAAAGAAACTCATCATACCACTTTTAGAAAATAAATCAAAAATACAATTAATCGTAAAGTAATATTTGTTTACTTAACTCCTAAGTTACATACCAACAATTATTCATATTAGATTGTTATTGTTATAAAATTAGTATTATATTATTTTTCTGAAATAATACTGCAACTACAATTTGAATACGGTCAAGGAACTTATTCAAATGCAATTCAAAGAAAACTGGTCTGGATGTAGAGCTTTCCAAACAACTTTTTTTTAGTACGCACTGGATACTGTCAAGAATATGTTTCCAAATATTCATGGTAATAATGCATAGAATCTATTCACAAAGATATAAGACGGTATGGAGAAGGATTCTCGCGAACATGATCAAGACTGCACCCAATCCAGGAGATGTTTAATCGCCTGTTGAGATCTTCTGTTCCTTTCATTTCCAGTTTAAGGGATGTTCCCAAAAGAAAGTTAAAATTCTTGAACAAATATGCTCTGTCTCATTTGCCTGAGCCAAATATCACCATAGGGAGAAATGTACCCTAGTGAAAACTGTGATCTTCCTTTCCGGTTCTTCGGACACTGTATATAAATTTTCTCGGGCAGAGGGCATGAGATGGCATTAATACCATACTTATTTATGCCAAATGTTATCAATTAATATGTAAGTAATACCTGCGGTTTTCTAAAATCAATTTTGTGAATTGATAAAATTTAACCTAATTTATATAGAAAAATATATATTTATATTTCACAGATTTAAGCAGTGCATTATTCTGGTATAATGTTACCAGCTCCTTTACATTATAAAGATAGTCCAAAATGAATTTGGTCGTCGTAGAAAACAAACTATAGCTCTCAGAGGTTTTGGCCAGGAAATCGCCAAAATGCACCACTGTGCGCCGGTACTGGAACCTTAGGACCTCCTGCTCAGAGACACTGCAGTGGCAAGAGTTGAGAGGTAAAGGGGGCCGCCGGTGCTGCCGTCCATCCGGCGTTCGGCCGCGGCGGCCAGCGCGCTGCGTAGTGCCCTCAGACGTGCGGCGAACGCGGCATCGTAATTGGCCGCGCCGAGAGGCCGCTCAATTACAGCAACCACCGCCGCCGCTGGCGCACTCGCCCCTCCCCTCCTACTGCCTCTCCCGCGGGCGCCACGACAATGAGTGCGCTCGAGGCTTCGAGGGCGGCGCCCACAGCGCGCGCCAACGGCCGGCGATGCCCGCGCCGCTCACCTCCACTCGACGCTTTCCGACAGGACTACTCTCACGTTGGGGATCTCACATATTTACATCAACACCATTTTCTTTCCAACATATACATACAGAGAAGCAAGGGCGTTCAATCATTCAATATTGTACTAAAGCGGATGCTGCCGTGACGGATGGTGACCGGCTGAGTTGAGCTCACAGTCAGCATGGCCGTTGGTTTTTTCAACGACTCTGACCGAAACGTCGTAACGTTCGAGTCCTGACAGAGGCGCATTTTCGACACTAGATTTATACCTAGGTCCAATTCAGCCCATGTCTGCAGAATTCCAGCGGCCGGCAGCTCTGATCGGTAGTTCCAGCGGTCGATCCTAACAACTGGCCACGGACCGTGCGCGATCTTTCCTTCCTCTTTCTGCTGAAGCCACACGTGTTTCGTTCCTCTTCCCTTACACACACTTACATTGAGTACACCACAGTACCACACATGTCTGGAGACGAGTCGGAGCTTAGAGCGTGTCCCGACTGGGTGCCCCGCTGGGGGAGATACCTGGAGAATAATCTCCCGCAAGCCAATGTATAGGTCGACCAGTGGGGAAGGATCTTCGACACTTCCGGAGATAAAACGTTCATAACATTAACGGAACTAATGACCATTGCAAGGGAGGTTCCGAGAATCATGAATTAATCAATCAATCAATCAATCAACCGGGTGGTAATTATGACCCGAGGCTAATGAACAGTTTCAAGATTGTGTGATTAACTGAGATTTGCAAAAATGAATTTGCAAATCCCAGTCAGTCCTTCATAAAGGGATGAAAGCGGGTACGTCAGGTTTTCTCAACTTCCCTGCATGTCACTCCCCTCTTGCGCCAAAATTATTCACCCCAATTGTTATCCAATTTGTTCCATTCTGGATGGAGGATCTCCTGCCAGTTCAGTGTTCCGAGTGAAAGATGTTCGCCATTCACGCCCGGCAAGTTTAGTTATCAAAGTGATTTCAGATTTATCTTAGTGATCAGTGCTTAATGTGCACTCCGAATTCAATTTGTCCGCAAAAAACAACAGCCCGATTTGGGACAAATTATCCACACTGCACTAATAGTATTGAATAAACCAGAAACCGACGAAATGGATCGTCGCTTAAATTGCAAGCGTCGCGTCCCAGTCAGGACTATTATTCAGACGCAGACTACGCTAACTCCGCTAAACTTCAATTCAACGCTTCAAATTCAGCCATCAGTGGGCTGAATTAACATGCTTCTTCATCTACTTGGAATTAAAGATCATAGCAACATCCTGATTAAAGATCATTGAGAAAATGGCAACATACTGTGTCATCCTATGTCCATCTGTTTTGAAGAGACAACTTGACGTGCAAACGTGTGACGTTGTTTCGTAAATATCTGCCACACGATTCCATAATTTTAATTGATGACACCTCCAACACAGTCTTTTGTTTGGATAACGAACTCTATAATAAATATCTACAAAGGGGAGCGGGGAAACGGGGAAAAAGGTACGAAGGATCTCGAGCAATCTGAGGGTGAAAGGCAGAGCTGGTCAGATATAGAAACGTTCAAGACGGAACGGGTTGGGTGATAGAAAATCTCGTATGGATCTGGGAGGAAAGACGTCGAAATTCGTTTGGGGTGTAAGGGATGTCAGGTATATCTCACAATTCGTTTCAAGGCCGGTGGCGGATTTCCGATACTGTCGCTCTGTAGCTAGTTCGAATTCAACCACTAAAGGAAAATTCTAGTTTCTGATTGGAAGTTTGCTGTAGTTTCTTCGATCAATATCAGGCGAATGCCGGAGCAGTATCCTACCAAAAGGGCCAAGGTCTGTGCGAGACCTTCCTTTCCTTATCCTTGCCACCTCTCGCTTACATACACATTTATACTTTCATGCACAACATTACCAAACATGCATGGAGTCCAGTGGGGAGTTGGGGCAATGCCTCACTAGAAGGATCTACCTGGAGGATGGAAACTCCGCAAGCCACTGTGGAGTTCAGAGCTGACTCTCAGGTTCCAATGGGGAAGAAACATGGCCACATCCCGGGATACATTCTTTTACTGGACTAATGACCACTGCAGTTGATACACCCAATAAAACTAAATAATCAATCAGCCGGATAGCCACTGCAAGATCTGGAACCCGGTGGTATACTTCATTCACGATAATGAATGAAATTGTACGCACTCACTGAAAATATTCTTATTGATAATACTGCTGTTTTTATTTTATTTTTTATGTTAATGTTTGTCATGCACTCGGCGCCTACGCTGCCGTAGTTGAAATCAGCGCGATGCTCATGCCCTGATGTGAATGATCTTGGAACAGCAGATGAACGGGAGACGCAGCGTGCTAGACATGAGTACCGTGGCAATCATTTCTATGACGCGGGATCCTGGAAAATTTAGAATCTACTGAATCCGGCCGCGAAAGTCTACATCATCGATCTTGTAAGACTGAATCGCAAGCAGAAGTGTCTACTGAGTGTCCAGAGGAGGTCATTCACTCACAAAATCAATACTACATTGAAACAAACATAATTTAGAGAACAGTGAATAATGAACAGAATTGCTTTTTATTACCTTACACCAAATCTTCAATACAATAATTTTAAATACGTAATTACAAAGAGTAAACGTGTAAAATGAACCAATTATGGCTCTAGAGTACATACTTCTTTAGAAAATCTCCAAGCTCCACTCCAGATACCAGGTTGTGTAGGATTTAAATCTTCATTTTGTCCTTGACATGCAAGGTAAGCGGCCTTGCCCCCATCCAATGGCCATCTAGCATAAGTAACGGTCAGAAGAGCGTGTATATACAATTATGAACGAATTTACATACGAATACAATGTACTTTGGTCAGTCAACGACGTTAGAAATTAAATAATTGATTTATATTGAGTACGCTGGTCAAGAATCTCCGCTAACCTTAGTAAAAACCTTTTTCCACGATAAAAATGTTACAAAATGAATGAAAAACCTAAATAAAATAAAATCATAATAAATAAATAATAAATCCGTAGTCAAAATTCTTCAAAGCATATTGTTTCATACACAAAATGAGGTGGCAAGGTTACAAAGAAAAGTTAATACATAATTTGTAAGATGAATATGACCCGAAACATGAAACAAACATAACATGAAAAAACACCAACTACCTGTGAAATTATGTCTAAACTACCTAGTATAATATGTAACTTTAAAGGCTTGTCACTGTTGCTAAACCATGGATTTCTCTGCTTCTATTTTCATTTCTCAGATGCTGGCGTTTCTAAATGTACTTTAAAGCTCTTCTACAATCATCTTTTTGGGCTCTTTTCCTTTCTTTTTCGGATACTTTTTCCTCACATTGTTAATAAGTAAGCATTTTATCACAAGTTGTCGAAGAAATTCACTTTCCTTTCCCAAAAAGATTGAGAAGGGAGTACCTTTCCTTTACTTTTTACAAAACAGCTATAATCGTAGTGTTTTCAAATCACGTTTTGCTGTTTCTTCTCCAGTATCATCTTAAGTGCTTTCAGTCGATATTCGTCCTTCGAGGCAAGGTGCATCTTTCGTTACCATGCATCAGCTTCATGCCTACTTTTTAAGAAGTTCCTGTTAAGTATATGAAATAGTACATGTTTGTTAGGCCATAATTGTTTCCTAATTTATTTTTCAACGCATTGTACGTTTCGTGACCGTCAGTTCACACCAACAAAATCCTCAAATATAAAAATCTCCTCCTCCCCGAGTAATAAACAACTATTCAACACTGAATAAAACAGCAATTATTCTCCAAAGGAATTCAAAATTCATTGTCATTGATTTTGGATGATTTGAAACGTAGAGATTTAGAGTCATTAATGATAAAACCACTGTGAAGAAAATAGCAACAAACATTTGTCATGCCGTCCTTGCTGGACTTTCCTATAATCCTTTGAATTGAGTCTCCACAAAACTTGGCCTGTTGGTGAACCTCTGAGCAGGTTTTTCTAATAGATGGAGGCTTCACTGGAAGCAACCGATAACACGGCGACGCGCTTTGGCAGGCAAGGTCTCGGTCTCGGCGCGGGGCGGCGCGGGGGAGGCGCGGCGCGGGCCGGTTCCCGGCGTCGTGGATCCGGCCTTTAAACCCGGCGCGGCGCCTTACGTAACGCTAACGGCCGCGGCGTGGAGCTGTGGAGGTGGCTGGGCCGGGCCGGGCGAACGTTGGCCGCGGAGACGCCGTCGACCGTTGGCGCGGACGCGCAGCTCTTGACTCGCTGCCAACGCAACCGCCGCGCGCCGCCGGTGACTGACTGGAGGAATGGGTGCCGTGGCAGGTCAATGCATCGAGCTCACTCCGCGTAACCGTCCACGGCGACCTCCACGCCAGCCAACGGATAGCGCGGTAGCGGCGCCGCCCAACCCGCGCCTCCGCGGCCACCGACGTTCCTTGCGCGCTTCTCTCTCGCACCGGGGAACGCTTTGCGCACGGACTGCAAAGGCTTTGCTACTGAAAAGTGTTGTTATCAACTCCACAGCTTCCTAGAGCGGAGGAAGACGCCCATCGTTCACGGGCGTGTTTTACCTAGCGTCTTTCGTTGAGGCGTCCTAGCGCGTCCTCAATGACTACGTTTTGTTCTCAGTTAGTGCAGGGGTACTCTCTTATTACATTTCTCTGATGCATGCTACATATCTTTAAGTATTGTATTTCATTGTTTTTGTAAATTATTATTATTATTATTATTATTATTATTATTATTATTATTATTATTATTATTATTATTTATTGTACATGATTTCAATAGGTTTATATTAATAAATTACTGTTCACTGAGAACATTCTAGATAAATCATACAAATAACAATTTTAAACGATTGTTGATAAACACGAAACATTTTACTGTGAAAAACTAACAAGATTTAAACATTAGTAATATTGAAAGATTAGTAAGGGAGAAATGGAAGAAATGTATCACAAAAATTATCTAGAGATGACTAAGTTGCTTACACGCAATGTAAGCGAATCGCTCGAGTTAAGGAGGGCATGTTTCTGCAACAATTGAATCGTAAAGGAAATTTCGCCGTGGAAGTTTCGAGTGGGATCAATATCTTTTCGTGACTTCTCATCTTTCAATTAGATGAATAATTAATTGTTAACATCACACCATGTGAAATTAGAAAAATCAACACGTCAGGAAGAAAGCTTGAGAGGATATTAATCTTTTAGTTTCAGACACGTCCATTTTCATCACAGAAAACCTGTCTACAGATACCCTTCAGATGTTTCATTGGAATATTTAGACAAATACGGGATGGCAAACAAAATTAGACAAAAATCTTCGGCTAATATTGAATAATACTAAAGTATTTTATCAAATTCCATTTGTTTTTAAATGATCGTACAAGTCTCGCTTCCAGAAGTAAAGATAGCTTTGAATGTGGACAGCACCAACGCTAAATGCATCGCCTTTATGAGCTGCCATCCTGGGCTCAACCAGCCCGAAAACTCGAGGGAGAAGAGGGTAAGCAGAAAACAAGGGAATCGATATTTGAAAATTCAATTCTGATTCTTAAATCATTTTATGTGGGATGGTAAACACCGAGAAGAGTAATTTTCAGATCTAATGATATAATATGATTTTAAAAACGTAGTCCTATATTAAAATGAACACTTTCCTGCTACTCACTCCTAATCCTATATTAATACGTGTTTGGTACTACGCCTACTCTGGGGCATCATTTACTTATTGTTCTCTTCTTCTTCGTAGATCTATCTTACTACAAGTTTTGACTGAATGTTCACTGAATCAATTCGGTAATGATCTTTTCTGCCCTTCTTTTATTTGTTCATAAGATCTTCCTTTCCTCACATCATAAAATATTTCGATATTTTCCTCTTCCTCTATCCCATCAATTTCGTCTATGTTTTGCCTCATTTATTTCAGGGACTTAACAAAATAACCCAGTCAACAACTCTGAATCACTGGGGTGTAATTCACTACCATTTCATTAATATGCTGAATTCCACTAAGATTAAATTAACTGTTATGTTCCGATTCTCCTTCACAATTATTTCTTCGTAATATTGAATTGTTTTTTTCGAATTATTTTCTATTATTCTTAGCTACTGTAATAATGTCAGTGCAGACCATAAAGTGAATTTTCACCGGGACCCAACCTCGGCACTGCACGCACCACAAGTGAGAGTGCTGGCCAATGCAGACTCCGAGGACACAAAATCATCTTAATTCTAATTCAAGTAAGTTGAGACATCATATCGAGTTTACAGGTAGATGGAACATTAGTAATGTGCAGGGATGTAGGACAATGAAGTTTCTCAAAAAAATTCCCGTTAGCTGATTATGAAATATCTGGGAACGGAACACTCCACTCAGGGTTGGGCAAAATACTTTAAATTTTTAAATACTTCGCCAAAATGCTTCGTAAATAAGTATTGAAATACATACTCAAAATACATTAGGTTTTGAATAGCTAAATACATACGTATTTAAAATACTTCAAATACTCAAAAAAAGTAAATACAATATTTATTATTATTATTATTATTATTATTATTATTATTGCAACAATTTATTTTAATTGCAAATTACAATAAATCTCTGACGGTCATAAATCTCTGAACAATAACTTAGAAGTCTAATTCAAATAAGCGGAATTTCCTTTTAAAGCGACCAGTTTTTCAAAGAAATCATCAGACAATAAACCCTTATTTGGCGAATGTATAAAACTCACAAAGGTTGTTTAACTGGCGCGGATGAACGTAACCTAGTGTTAAGGAATAAA